>JAXFYN010000067.1:0-339061 GCA_036172215.1 Camellia granthamiana | reverse complement strand
GCTTATTTTTAGCCCTTCTTCAACATTGTTGAAGGGCACTTCACTGTTTGAGGCTTCCATCTGTTACTTGCCTCTTTATCTCTCTTTTGGCCCTATTTTTGTGGCTTGGTGTAAACTGTAAAGTGCTTCATTTTGAGCCCCTCTTCAACTTTGTTGAAGGGCTCTTTGCCATTTAGGGCCAGCATCTGTTACTTGCTTCTTTATCTCTCTTTCGAGGCCATTTTTGCATGTTAGCTTAGCCCTACTTGTGTTCACCTTTTGGCCTTTCTTAAAACTGGAAATATACTTGCTTTGGGACTGTATTGATTCTGTCTTCATACTTCATGTTCAAATAATGCATGCTTTGTATAGCTATAAGTCATTCCATGCGCCTAGTTTCGAGTTTCGAGTCTCATCTCATGCATCGGGTGCCATGTTTCCATGTTTCGGGGCTGTTTAGCATCATATTTTAGCGCTGAAATTTGCATGCTTGCATGCCATACTCCATGCCTTGTCATGACTTGTTAGAGTGGCATTCGCGCCCTAGGATCGGTCCTCGGTTTACGTGCACATGCGCACGCATCTCGAGTGTCTCATTTTCATCTTATGGCCTCTGATGTGAGTGCGGCTGAGGTCCACTCATGTTAGTGTAAGCCCATATTGCATTGTGTATGCCATCTTAGTCCTTTGCATTGCGTATGCTAGGTTGTATGTTAGAGCATCGTGTATGCCATGTTACATCGTGCATTGTGTATGCCATTTCATAGCATTGTGCATGTTAGGGTGTATCTTAGTTGCATTCATGCATGTCATGCATATTGCATTGTGTTTGGGCTAGGAGTTAGCCCGAGCACGGGAAACGAGGTACGTTTCATACTCCAAGTGACGAAACGTGTCTCAATTCCCCAGTCGCCGACATTCCGGATTACCCATGATGGAGTCTCGGTCTTGTTGTGTTTTCATGTGCATTCATTCCATATTGAGTTGTGCAATTCGACTCCTCGGCCATCATGCATCAAGATGCGTGATTGGTGGCGCGAGGATCGAGCATGCATACATATGCGAAAATACATTGCTATGCCCCTTTCCTGCTCTCTGTTGCAGCAAATCAGAAATCAGCGACTTTCAAAAAGCCTTGCACAGCATTCCGACATCAATTGCAAACAGAGGCTAATTGGGGCATCGCAATGGATTTCCGCGCCAAGCAACCCGAACATGCATCATTCATCATCCGGAGCAGAGACGAGGCAGTCCCTGGCTTGTATGCCAATTTATAGCTTTCCTAGTTAAATTTGTTAATTAATTAGGGTTTTGTATTTATTCGGACTATATTTATTCGGGACTGTATTATTTATTCGGACCCTCTGCGCAAGGGCATAACTGTAATAAGTGTGCGTGTGTGTGATGTATGTCTTCCAACCCCACGTCTTTCTCCCTTTTATTTACCAGCTTATGATGGTTAGATTAGGGCATGTTTCAATTAGCATACAGTATGATAGCATGTTTGCATTCATTCATCTGTCTTGCATGCATCGGGCTCGGCGCATCATACTAACTGCATCTGTATTTCAATTCTAAGTTGAATACATGTTAGCTGTTGCATCTCATATGCCATGTTTAGAATAGCCGAGCCTGCTATAGTTGCATTATTGCATGTGTTGCATTAGGCATTTCTGTATAATTAGGATCATGCATTGATTTCTAATTAGCTTCTTTCTTTGGCTTGGAGTACTCGGTAAGTTTTATGCTTTAGCATCCTTGCATGCGTGTGAGTGACTGCCATGATAGCATCTTACCATGAGGCTATGTGCTTATGTGATATAACTGCCTGAATGCCTGTGGGTGAAGGTTGGGTTGTTTGGATTGGATCAAATCATTGACTGTGAGTTTTAAGCCCATTAGATAGTGGCAAAACCATCTTTTCTAAGCCCACCCGAGGGTGGCAAAATCCGCATTTTAAGCCTACTTGCGAGTAGCAAACCATATTTCAAACAAACAGGAAATGTTTTGTTCTAATTCAGGCGATCCAGTCTATACTTGTATGCTGTGCGCATCACGTAGTAATCCTAGGCTAATAACCGGAATAAGAACGCATAATGTTTTCAAAACTAGATATCATGGTTAGTAGAGGCCGATCTTTGATCGGGCGAGCGGGGGTACTCACGAAGTGACCTTCCCCAATCGTACCCAAGTTCCCGAGCCGAGGTAACTTTGGTGATGACGGACACGTGGCCTTAGGCAACGAGTCAGGGTTTCCTAAATTTCCCAAAATAAAATATTTAGGTGGCGACTCTGTATCTGGCAAAGCAGTCCATGTTTGGCACTTCTTTCAAAAATCTGTTTTCTCAAAACGATTTGCCGAATTTGGACTCTTTGGTTCAGATTAAGAACCGTGACACGAATCGAGTCCGAGCTGTAGCGAGGTCCCCCGCGGGTTTGTTACACCAACCACTGCGCTTCACTGCGAGGTTCCGAGCCTGCCAAGCTATGGCTTAGGGGTGTTTTTATTTCCCCTATCTGACTCTGTGTCTGTTCTGTATAGTTGTATAGACTGATAGCACTGTACCGTATTGTTTAATAGGGATTCGGTCCCTGTTCTGAATGATTGTGAATATTGTGCATACTGTTCTGTACTGTTGATATATATATGTATGAGAAGTCTTTTTGCATACAGACTGTCATAACTCATTGGACATTGTTTATTTACTGTATTGGCTTCCGCCATGCCCCTGTACTCTGTATTACTGTCTTACTGTTAAGCAGGCCTTCGGTAATCTCGGATTACTGGCCGGTTACGGTGCTAAACCCATAGGGGCGGGTTTGGGCTGTGATAGAGTGGTATCAGAGCGATACTTACCACGAGTTATACCGCACACACGTGTCCAAATGAGCTATAGGGTGTCCTAGAAAAGCAATTAGGGCATCGCATGAGCATGATAAGTGTGTGGTTATGCCATGACTGAATATATGCTAATGTATTAATCTGTTTATGCAAATGATTGCCTATGTTGATAACTGTTATAACTGCCTATAGTGAAATGGATAATGCAAGAGCTACAAATGAATCTGAATCCTCATCCTCTAAGGCAAGAATGGCAAGACTGGAAAGAATGATGGAACTAATAACTGAAAGATTAGATCAACAACAGAACCAACAGCCCCCACCGCCTCCTCCGGTATAGCCGGAACAGAGTGTGAATGTTAATGATGAGGACATAATTGCTCTTACCCAGAAGTTCAGCAAAATGAAACCACCATCCTTTCAGGGAGGTCTTGAACTGCTAAAAGCTGAAGCATGGGTTTTGGAGACTGAAAAATTGTTTGAAGTGTTTTCGTGCTCGGAGGCACATAAAGTACTGTTAGCTACCTTCACCTTGCAAGAAGAGGCTAGAAGGTGGTGGATGCTAGTCCGTGACACCAACACTGTAATGACTTGGGCTCAATTCAAAGGAGCCTTCTTTGAAAAGTACTTCCCTCAGTGTGTCAGGGACAGAAAGGTGACTGAATTTGAACAACTGAAACAGGACACAATGTCCGTTGCTGAATATGAAACAAAGTTCACCGAGCTTGCTAGATATGCACCACACATGGTGGACACTGATTACAAGAAGGCCAGAAAGTTTGAAGGCGGCCTTAATGTTGCAATACTGGACATAATTAATGTTTTGAAGCTACCGAACTATGTAACTATTCTTGACCGAGCTTTGATGGCTGAATCAAACATCGAGGCACTGAAAACTGAAACACCGGCATCTGAATGGCGTGGTAAAAGACAGGGTTTCAAGTTCAAGAAAGGTAAGCATAACCCATTGAACAAGAAACAGAATACGGGGTCAACAACTAGCCCCAGCCAAGGGAGTGGTTTCATACCACCCTGTTCTGAATGTGGTAAGAATCACAAGGGAGTTTGTTATAAAATCTCTGGTGCTTGTTACAGGTGTGGCAAGGTGGGCCACATGGTCAAAGATTGCCCTTCCACTCCTCAGGGGCATAGTAAAGCTGCACCAAGCGCAGCAGCATCAACTGCTACACCAAAACCGAACCCCAAGGCTACCGGGAAAGAGCCTATGAGGCAGGGTTGAGTGTTCGCCCTAGTACCGGGAGACGTACAAAATACTGAGACCGTTGTGTCAGGTATCCTCTCTATTTGTACTCAAAATGCATATGTACTGATTGATTCGGGGTCTATACATTCTTATGTATCGCATGCTTTTTCGCGAAAATTGAATAGACTCTTAGAACCCATGAACTATCTGTTAGCTGTATCATCACCCGTTGGGGGATCCATGACTTGTGCATATATGTACCCTGCTTGTGAAATTATTGTTGGAGATGCACATTTGTTTATTGACTTACTGCCTCTGAACATTGATCATTTTGATGTAATATTAGGGATGGACTGGTTAACGAAATATCATGCCACCATAGACTGTGTAACGAAACAAGTAGTTTTCCGTCCACCGGGTTTGCCTGAATTTGTGTGTAATGGAAGTGGAGTGGTACCTCCCCCGTATTTGATTTCATCTATGAAAGCTGTTAAATTGATTAGAAAGGGTTGTAAAGGATATCTGTGTTCTGTATTGACTGTATCTACTGATGATAATGCTAATGTGAACAGTATTCCCATAGTTAGAGAATTCCCAGATGTGTTTCCAGATAATCTGCCAGGGGATTTGATTGACAGGGAGATTGAATTCACCGTCGATGTGATTCCGGGAACACAGCTAGTATCTAAAGCTCCTTACCGAATGGCTCTAACTGAACTGAAGGAATTGAAAGTGCAACTGCAAGAACTGTTAGATAAGAAGTTCATCAGGCCCAGTACTTCACCGTGGGGTGCACCCGTCTTGTTTGTGAAAAAGAAAGACGGCTCACTGAGACTTTGTATCGATTACCGCGAACTGAACAAGGTAACTGTGAAAAATAAATATCCACTACCGCGTATTGATGACTTATTTGATCAGTTACAGGGTGCCCAAGTTTTCTCTAAGATTGATCTCAGATCCAGATATCATCAGTTGAAAGTTAAACCAGAGGACATTGACAAAACTGCTTTTCGAACGAGGTATGAACATTATGAATTTAGTTATGCCTTTCAGAGTTACCAATGCACCTGCTGCATTTATGGACCTCATGAACAGAATCTTTAAACCATACCTTGATGACTTTATTATTGTATTCATTGATGACATTTTGATTTATTCCAAAAGTATAGAAGAACATGAACATCATCTGAGACTTGCCCTACAGACCCTAAGAGAACAGAAACTCTATGCTAAACTGTCTAAATGTGAATTTTGGCTTGATCATGTTATGTTTTTGGGGCATGTTGTTAGCAAAGATGGAATTTCAGTTGATCTACAGAAAGTAGAAGCAATAGTGAACTGGCCTAGACCAACAAATGTGACAGAAGTCCGAAGCTTTTTGGGACTAGCCGGGTATTACAGAAGATTTGTCAAAGATTTCTCCAAAATTGCCTTACCGTTGACTCAACTGACACAGAAGAGGATGTCATTTGACTGGACTGACCAAAGGGAATCAGCTTTCCAAGAGTTGAAAACTCGACTTGTGACTGCACCGGTTCTTACCTTACCTTCAGGTACGGATGGTTATACTGTATTTAGTGATGCTTCTCATAAGGGTTTGGGATGTGTTTTAATGCAGAATGGGAGAGTTATTGCTTATGCTTCCCGACAACTGAGACCGCATGAAAAGAACTACGCGACCCACGACTTGGAACTTGCTGCAGTGGTATTTGCACTAAAAATCTGGCGTCACTACCTTTATGGGGCGACATGTGAAGTATATACCGACCACAAGAGTCTGAAATATTTCTTCACACAGAAAGAACTGAACATGAGATAGCGGAGATGGCTAGAACTGATCAAAGACTATGACCTACAGATTTTGTATCATCCGGGAAAAGCCAACATCGTTGCCGATGCATTGAGTCGGAAATCGATTGGGAACTTAGCCTGTTTGCTTACCGGGCAGAGAGAGTTGCTTTGTGACCTTGAAAAATTTGAAATTGAAATTGTTTTGCAAGAACAAGGCGGAACAATAGCTGCTATTTCTGCTCAACCGGCACTGATTGAAGAAATTAAAGAGAAATAGCAACTGGATGACTCCTTGAAGAAGATCATCGAAGAGAGGGAATCTAAACCAAAACTGGGGTTCAAATTTGAAAATAATGTACTGAAATTTCAAGAGAGACTGTGTGTACCGAATGATTCCGAACTGAAAAGAAGAGTTCTGCAAGAGGGCCACAATTCAAAATTTTCCATCCATCCGGGGAATACGAAAATGTATCAAGATTTGAAACTGAATTTCTGGTGGCTGGGAATGAAAAAAGAAATTGCTGACTTTGTATCAAAATGCCTTCATTGCCAACAAGTCAAAGCGGAACATCAACGACCCGCAGGCTTATTGCAGCCCTTACCGATACCGGAGTGGAAATGGGAACATATTACTATGGATTTTATTGTGGGATTGCCTCGCTCCGGTAAAGGTATGGACTCGATTTGGGTTATTGTTGATAGACTGACTAAATTTGCTCATTTCTTACCTGTTAAAACAATTTATAATGCGGACAAATTGGCTGTACTCTATATTGATGAAATTGTTAGACTGCATGGAGTGCCTGTGTCCATTGTTTCTGACAGGGATTCGAAGTTTACATCGAGATTCTGGCAAAGCTAACAGACTGCATTGGGTACTGAACTGAGACTGAGTAGTGCCTATCATCCTCAGACAGATGGCCAGTCAGAAAGAACCATCCAGACTCTGGAGGATTTATTGAGAATGTGTGTCCTTGATTTTCAAGGAAACTGGGAAAGCCATTACCCTTAGCTGAATTCGCCTACAACAACAGCTATCATTCAAGTATTGGTATGGCGCCTTTCAAGGCATTGTATGGCAGAAATGTAGATCTTCGATTTGCTGGGCAGAGGTTGGAGATGGGCCTTTGCTTGGGCCTAAGATTATGTATGAAACGACTAAGAAAGTAAAACTGATACAACAGAGACTGAAAACTGCACAGACCCGACAGAAAAGTTATGTAGATGTCAGAAGGCGAGACAGAGAATATGAAGTGGGTGATCACGTTTTTGTAAAAGTGACACCGATGAAAGGCCAGACTCGTTTTGGAGTCAAGGGCATGTTAGCGCCGAGATATGTCGGACCGTATGAGATTATTGAGAAAATCAATCTGGTGGCGTATCAAGTTGCGCTTCCTCCTGAAATGGAGCATATGCATAACGTCTTCCACATTTCTATGTTGAGGGACTACCTTCGGGATCCTTTCCATGTGATTGAGCTGACCCGTGTAGTGCTTAGTGATGACTACACTTATGAGGAACGGCCTATACAGATTGTGAACAGACGGATCAAGAAGTTGAGAAACAAAGAGATCCTGTTAGTGAAAGTTGACTGGCAAAACCATGGTGGCGTGTATGCCACTTGGGAAAGGGAAGATGACATGGCCAAGAGATATCTTGAACTGTTTCCACTAAATCCTGTTTTCTTCCAGAATGAAGGTAACTCGAGTTTAGAGGACTAAACTCTTTTTAAGGAGGGGAGACTGTAATAACCCTCACCACTGATTACCGATTAATTACCGATTACTGCTAAACTGAGACTGATTACGACAAGTAATTGAACTGATTAAATACTGGACTGACTGACTGGAATCTGAAACTGAATTGATTAAGTATATCTGTCATATTGCATTTCTATCTGTTGCCTGTTTGAGTATCTGTTCATGTTTTATGTTTAAACTACAAATTGAAGGCCTTATCGGCGGCCGAGCCAGAAATTGATTGATGCTTTATGATCAGTAGAATTAATGTGAATTTATGGTGTAATTATCTGAAAATTGATTTAGTATGATTAAATTAGATTAAAATAAGCTAAATTGCATAATTGGCCTTATTTACCATAAAGCCACTAAGTGGGCCAATTAGCCAACATACTTGAGCCTTGTTATACATTAGAAACAACACAATTTCATCAGCCATTTCCCTTGTGATTGCCGACTAGAGAGAGAGAGTGAGAGGAAAAGAGTGATTTCAATTTGCTTCATCTTGTATTGCTTGAAAATTGAGAAGATTGGAGGAGTTTGTGATCAATTGAGCCTAAACTTGCATTTGAAGACTTAGGTAAGGAAATTCAACCTCTCATTGTTGTGTTTAAGCTTGTTCTTGCATGATTCATGAGCCTCTAGTGATCTAAGTCAAGATTTAGTCAAATTATGTTGAATTGGGGCTTAATTCATGCATGCATGTTTACATCCTTGAGTTTTGATGTTGTCCTTCATGAAAGTGTACATGCATATTCACATTTTTACAATGGACCATGATTTCACCATGTTTTTGAAGATATTGACTCATTAGAGCATGAAATTGAAGCTTTGAAATGGTTTAAGATCATACATGTTGCATGTTCATCTTGTTCATGACAATTGGTTTGAAATTGAGTTGTTTGGAACATCCTTGGGCTTTGATTTTACAATTGGGCTTTGGAATCATGTTAAATTATGGGTTTTGGAATGTTTTCTGGAAAATTGGCCCAAGAGGATCGAAATTTATGCATTTAATCTTGATTTGAGCTTGGAAGTTCAAATCTGGAAATTCCAGATTTTGGACTCCCACTCGAGCAGGAAATTCGTGCTCCCAGTACTTTGCACTGTTTTGATGTCCGCTCGAGCGGAAAGAGTGACGCTCGAGCGGGACCTTGTGTCTTACGCTCGAGCGGCTATCGAGCGCCCATCGAGTGTGATTTTCGAGCATCCAGTACTTTTGCCATGTTTTGCAGTACGCTCGAGCGTGGGAAGTGACGCTCGAGCGGGAACCGTTGTCTGCATGTCCGCTCGAGCGGAGTAACCTATGCTCGAGCGGGACCCCTATTTTTTGAAAATTCTGAAAATGCTTTTAAAAGTGCATCTTTGCATCCTCATTTCATTCTAGGCATTCTTAGGCCTAGTTAAGGCATCTTAATGAGGATATAGATGTGGAACACACCGAGGCAATTAGGGATTAAGTTATTATCTTTCCCAACTGTGTAGTTTAGTGTGTGTTCGATCTGTTAACTGTGTAAGGTTGGCGACTGGAGACACGCTCTAGCCTAATTGTAGCCCAGAACTCTGTGAGTAACAATTGTGTAAAGATATGTTCAACTGAGAATGTTTTCTGACTATTTAGCTGAACTGCTTTCTGAATCGATATTGTTAACTGAATGAATGTATGTCCTATATTCTAAACTGTATTGTGGCATCCTTAGCAACTACTGTTTACTGTTACTGTTACAGATATCTCTGTCGGTTCCCTTGTTGGAACCACTACTGTTTACTGATTGATGACCATCATTAACTGCTCGGTCTTTTAAGACCTACTGTTTACTGTACTGCTATGCTAATGGATGTACCACATATGACTGAATGACTGAATGATTGATATACTGAATCAATGAACTGTTTTCATTACTATAAGGACATTCATTCTAAACCCCTTTACACATTATGTTATTCACTGGGCTTTAGCTCACTATTTATATATATATATATGTAGGTGTTCAGGCACCAGACCGGAGCTAGGAGCGTGGGTTAGACTCCCCTTTTGTCAAGCCAACCACTGCGCCTCACTGCGAGGTTCCGAGCTTGCCAAGCTATGGCTTAGGGGTGTTTTTATTTCCCCTGTCTGACTATGTGTCTGTTCTGTATAGTTGTATAGACTGATAGCACTGTACCGTATTGTTTAATAGGGATTCGGTCCTTGTTCTGAATGATTGTGAATATTGTGCATACTGTTCTGTACTGTTGATATATATATATATGTATGAGAAGTCTTTTTGCATACAAACTGTCACAGCTCATTGGACATTGTTTATTTACTGTATTGGCTTCCGCCATGCCCCTGTACTCTGTATTACTGTCTTACTGTTAAGTAGGCCTTCGGTAATCTCGGATTACTGGTCGGTTACGGTGCTAAACCCATAGGGGCGGGTTTGGGCTGTGACACCCTTTCTCTTAACTGGCAACTCCTACTGATGATTTCTCCCTAGTCTATTCTTTCCCATCGGCAACTCCTATTCTTCCCCAACCCCTTCCACTACAACTCCCTCCTTCTAATTGTAGCCCTACATTTCTAGATTTAGGGTTTGAGGAAGAAGAAGAAAAATCGAAATTGGGGTTAGGGTTTAGTGAGGATGAAACAAATAAAGAGTAATGAAGAAGAGAACGTAGTTACTGGTCCGTTCGGTGATCAATCTTTGAACAAACACCATCGATTTACCATTAAGTAGTCGAACGAAAACCATATGTTCGGCGCTGGTAATCTGAACTCCAGCCACATGTTCAGTGTTGGTAGACCGAACCCTTTCTTAGTTTCTCTTATTCTTCTTATTCATCTTCCTTTTCTTTTTCAAAACCCTAGATTTAGAGTAGATCATGGGGATGCCAAAAAGTTGCAGAGGTGGCCGTTGAAGGTAAAGGGTTGTGGTTTGGTAGTCGTCTAGGGTAGAGAAGGATTACGTGGTGATTGTTGGGGTTGGAAGAGGTTTAAGAGGGTTGTCGCTAGAGATGTATGGGATGAGAGAGACGGGCAGAGTGTTGGGATAAGGTAGTGCCGGCGTTAGAGTCGACGAAGTGGGTAGTGTTGGCTTGCTAAAGATGGAGGTGAGAAGAGAAATTATGGTTAGGGGTTATAGACTAAGATGTAATTTCATGAAAAGACAAAATTGTAAATAAAAAAAATGAAAACTACAAGGTATGGGTGTTGATTTCCGACCTCACAACCAAACTAGATCTCCTAGTCGAGATCTAAGGTACTTAGTCATAGAGCACACGAAAAAATAGATTAAGCCCAACACTTGTACACAAGCAGACAAGTAACGCCGGTGGCTCGTTCACCCGGAGGCACTCATACGATCTAGTCAGTTAGCTTATCTCTTAAAAATAACAACTCAAGTAAGCACTTTACAAGCAAAAAACATATCTTAAATCCACGGGGGTGCTATACTTTTATAATCAACAGTGCCCTCGTCCTCTCTAGAAGTATCACTTCACAGAACTCTATCCCTTAGGATATTATCTATCCTGGACTCTTCTAATCCAGATTAAGATGAACTCTCTGAAGAGTCTCATCTCTATCTAGATAAAGAGCCTTAAACTATCTAGTACTCTTATCCTCTATTCGAATATCTCGAATTTTTATATTGCCGCATTATATCTTGATCACAGGTTAACAACCTCAGTAACTTGGTTTCTTTACGTAGCACCTCGGCTAACGACCTCGGCCATAAGGTATAAAAAATATGTCTCCACATAAGGTATAAAAAATTAAATTGTTGTGTAAATAGAATTATCCGAAATGTAAATAGAAAATACTTAGAAATTGAAGTTTATTCCCAAGCGCCCTCCTCAATTAATATTAGGGATTGGATTTTCTCCAGTTGGGTAGCCCAACTAGATCATCCAGTCCATTCCATTTAGTGCTCATTTCGGGTTTGTCTTAATAATTTGAACCGTTTAATATGTAAAACTTATCGAGTGTTTCATCTCTAAAAAAAATTACGTTGATCAGATATCGATAACTACTTGATCAGTTCACATTTATGTCAATATTTTTTTAAAAAAATCACTTTTACCGTTGACAAAAATGTGAATTGATTAAGTGGCTATTGATAGCCGATGAAGTACTCGATGATTGTTCAAAAAAAAAAAAAAAAAAAAATTGACGAATTCTGCACATTGAACGGTTTGAATAATCGATTTAGACTCTACGATGGATCCACAAAAATCCAATAATACAGTCCAATCTGAAGGCCAAGTTTGGCATCTACTATATAATCCATCTTTTTATCTTTTTTCCTTCACATCACCTCTCTACTTTTCTGCACATCTTTTCGTAAAAAGACAAAAAACACACTTTTTTAGGACACCCCAAACCAACCCGAATTCTGCACTTGATATTATTACCAAATTACCCTTTTTGTCTTGTCATATCCCCAAGAAACATGGTTACGTTACGAAACTTCGTATCGTACTTCAAGACAAACACAGCACGTGAGCTACTAATTTTTAGGTGGTCATTTGTTACTTTGTGATGTTATATGCATAATTTGATCACATTGCTGCAAAATTAATTCAGGAGATTTTAAGTGAATTATTTAAATTTACTTTTATATAAACAAATATTTTTCTCAAGGTAAATGGAGGCAGATGGTGCTGTTTGGGTATGTAGGGTTTATTATAGATTTCGTTTTAATAATTTTAATTATTTATTTTGTCGGACATTTTATGTATATCATTCATAAAAATTAAATCAATTCAATAATTATAACTTCTTTAATTTATCAAATTTGTCACAAAAAAAATAAATGATCTATTTATAAAAACACAATTGTTGCCTATTTTTTTGTATAACAAACACAATAAATTGAATATATTATGATTATCAAATCAATCTAATTTTTGTGTAAATAATATATACAAAGTATCCGATAAACAAACAGTTCAAATAATCGAAATGCAACCAGTGAACAAAGTCTTCCAATCCAGATTATGGATAAGAAGTGATCCGCCCACATTTTGAGTATAGAAAAAGAATAAGTGAGTGTATTTAAAGGCAAATGGAGAGAGATCAATGGGTATGTTTGGAAGCTCTCTCACACCCATCGGATACATTGTAAACTTAAATAATGCATACAATTAATTTCCCTTATACTCAATTATTTTCTAATTACAAACAAATGCTATGATGCATCATGCATGTGATAGGTTGAAAGGGAATTTTCGAAGGTTTATTTACAAGCTCTCTCTCTGGGGAACCCCGTAGTAGGACTAATAAAGTATTTAAATTATGTAAACAGACACCACAGTGTTGATTTTAGGCTGGGCTTCCTTTAGTCTCAGATCAGATTGGAGGGTATTGTTGGACCTGTGAAAGTCAACCACGGGTCTCGTTTTGATAATCCGAACCATTTAATATGTATATGCTTGTAAAAAATCACGTTAATCAGATATCGACAACTACATGACCAAATCCGTTTTGTATTAAAAAAAATAGACGGTGAAAAAATAAATTGTTGATAGAAAACTGATCCGATGAGATAGCTATTGATATCCGATCAACGTGATTTTTTATAAACATATAGTACTCAACGAGTTATATACATTAAACGGTTCGGATTATCAAAACGAGATCTGTGATGGTCTCCACGGGCCTAGTAATAGCTTCCAGTCCGATTTGGGACTGGAGGTAAGCCACTGCCTTGATTTTATATATGTATTTGTATATTTGTGTGTGGATAATTTAATCAAATAATTCGAAACAAACCGCTTGGATTATTAGGTTTGCAAAAAAAGGATAAACCATGTAAAGCAGAGATGGCTGGGGCCAATGAAAACCACAATGTAGTCGGTCCTCATCCGCGTTCCAATCCCGGTTTCAAGCACATTTTTTTTTGGACCTTTTTTTATAAAATTATTATTCACGTTATCTCTCTCTCTCTCTCTCTCTCTTTTTAATAATATTGTTGTGTTCTATATTTTGGTTGAGTAATGTTAGGTATCATGAAAAAATATCATAAAAATGATTATGAAAGATTTTCATCCTTTGATTAGTGTGTAGTGTTTTTTGTATGTGTAATCTAATAGTGGAAAATCTTTCATGACCATTTTCATGATATTTTTTTCATGATATCTAACATTACTCATTTTGATTTTATATGATAAAAGATAAATATACTCAACAAATGTAGAAGTAAAGAGTTTTATTGGAAATTTAATGATAAAAAAGAAGTGGAAGTGGAGTGTAAAAGCAAGAGAGGAGGTAAATTGGGCATTTGAGGTATTTTACTCTCTACATGTAGCTAGTGTCACTACAAAAAAATACACTTTTGGCGACTAAATTTTTAGTCGCCAAAAGTCCGTTTTTAGTCGTCAAATGTCGAATTTTAACTTTTGGCGACTAAATATTTTAGTCGCCGGTTTTGTCGGCAATTTGTGGTCGCGCATGGCTTTGGCGACGAAAAACCTGTTAGTCGCCAATAGATAGGTCTTCAGCGAGTAAATATTTTGTCGCCAATAGTCAATTTCATTTTTGGCTATTTTACCTTTGCCGACTAAACCGTTTGTCGCCAATAGTTAATTTTTATTTTATTATTTTTACCTTTGGCGACCATTGACTTTAGTCGCCAAAAGTATATTAAAAAAAAATAAATTTTGAACCTGTGTGCTCCCAGCGAGTTTCGAACTTGCAACGTCCCCCACTAGCCAAACCCTATGCACAACACTCCCTCCACTATGCCAGCACATCATCTCATGAACATATATGCAATATATATTATTTATATAGTATATTAACCGCAATTAATACAAAATAATATTCATAAATATAATTTTTTTCATTCAATATATAATTTATGTTAAAAATAAATTATTTACTAAAAAAAAATTTAGGCGACTTTTGGCGACTAAAACCATTATTTAGTCGCTAATTGTATTATTTTGGGCTACTAATTTATTTATTTGTCGCTAAAAAAACAAATTCCAATTAAAAATCATCACTTTTGGCGACGAAACCTAATTTTAGTCGCCAAAAACGTCCACTTTTGGCTACTACATAGAATTTTAGTCGCCAATACTCAGTTTTTAGCTACTAACTTTTTTTTTGTAGCCAAAAAGCTTGGGTTTCAGCGACTAATCTGGTTTTAGTCGCCAAAACACCTACAATCAGCGACTATTCTGCTTTTTAGTCGCCAAAAGCAGCACCTTTGGCTACTAAATTGGTTTAGTCGGCAAAAACCATGACTTTTGGCGACGAAAATTCTGTTAGTCGCTGAAAACCATATAATAGGCGACCAAAATGATTTTTAGTCGCCAATACATATACATTTGGCGACCAAATTGTTTTAGTCGCCAAAAGTCTTCATTTTGGCGACTAAAATGGATTTAGTCGCCATTTCTGCACCTTTCAGCGACGAAATTCAAATGTTTAGTCGCCAATGATGATTTTTGTTGTAGTGTGTTAGAAGTTAGGCAAAGCTTTCTCCTTAGTAAATTCATTCTCCAACCTTCCAATGATTAATCCTTCAAGGATCAAGTATGATTTAATCTCCCCCAATTTAAGAATATGGTCATATAAAAATATTATTTTAAAAAATAAATATTTATAAATATCATGCTAGCAATCACGTCAACACTAGGTGCATACATGATATGTCATAAAAAAAATATTATATTTTTTTTATTATTTATGTTCAATAGTATTTTTCTTTTGAAATTAATTAAATTAGATTGATTAACTAAAATAAAGAGTGTTATTAGAATACAAACTAGCTAAATTATTTAGACAAAATAAAGATATTATTTTTCTGTATACTTTTACAAAGTATTTTGTCCAACAAGATTACAGTTGTTCTAAAAATATAAAACATAAAGTATGAATAACACGTTTATTTATTTGTTTTTATTTTTATTTTTATTTTTTTATACACAGTAAGATTACGAATTGGCCCCCTATGCATTACAATAACGAGTTTTATTACCTTTAGCGAAATTAGCTCAATCACATGCGGATGCATTGTCCCAATACAGTCCCCACCCAACGTCATGGCATACATGTTGACTACTAAAAAATCTATTGCTATACAAATAATTTTGGATTAATTATACTAATAGTTCCTATAGTTTGGGACTTGTATCACTTTAGTCCCTGATTTTTTAATTGTGACACATTTGACCATGAGTTTTGAATCTTTTTCCAAATAAGGACAATTGAAAATATCATTAGATTTTTCAAGGATAAAATTGTCAATTTGATAAAATATAAACTACTTTGACAAAAATAATTGTCAAAAAAATATTTTTAATTTTTAAAAAATTATTTTTATCCACCAATGATAAAATTATGTAAAATTAATAAAAATTAATAAAAATTACATGATTAATTTTTTTAAATTAATTTTATATGATCATTATCCAAACACATAATAAAAATTAATTTGGTAAAAAAAAAATGTCTAAAAGATTTATCAATTTTACATAATTTTATTTTTAGTGGATAGAAATAATTTTTAAAAATTTAAAAATATTTGTTTGGCATTTATTTTTGTCAAATTAGTTTATATTTTATTAAATTGACAATTTTATCATTGAAAAATCTAATAATATCTTCAATTGTTCTTATTTGGAACAAGATTCAAAATTCAAGGTCAAATGTGTCACAATTAAAAAGTCAGGGACCAAAGTGACACAAACCCCAAACTATAGAGACTATTTGTATAATTTGCCCAATAATTTTTAGATAATTTTTAGAAATTTTATTTTATTTTATTTTATTTTATTTATTTATTTATTTTTAACAAAATGAAATAATCGGGAGACTTTATTTGCATTCCAAAAGATTGTTTCAACACTCCAATACTTTGGACATCCCATTCGAAAATTTAAAATTTACTCTATTACTTTGAACACTATAAATAATATTTATTCTATTCTCAAAAATCCTAAATACAAACTTAGAACATCCTATACGTCATATAGGTCCAAATTCATCCAAACCCAACCTCTCACGGCAAAGCTACACAATAAACCCTTGTCACTGCACACCACTGCCTACCCCTTTTGTCACCTACCACCGTGCATGCTACCGTCGGTCACAACCCCACCTCTACAAAATGTATAGAAATACAAAATCGAATATTTTCATTTTGTTTATATATGAAATACTGAACAAGAGTGATTTTATTTAGAAATAAGTTTATGAACCTATGTAATTTTTTTGGAGGCATAGTGCCGAAGAGTTGTTTTTGTTCATAACTGAATATAGGAACCTATTTAGTAACATTTATATTTACTATTTTCTGTTTATATTTACAAAATTTTTAAAAATTATAAACAAAAGCTCGTTTGGTTTCTATTTTTGTTTTCAAAAACTTGTAAACATAAAAAAGTTGGTTTCACTTTCTACTTTTTTTTTTTTTTTTTTTCATTTCTTCTTCTTTCTCATACTCTTTCTGATAATCACTCATTGCTCCCACGTCACGATCTACCTGTCCGCACCCCAATTTTATTTATTATATATATATATATATATGCATATAATTTAATTTTTATTAATATAATAAAACTAAAATATTATACTTAACATTCATTTTCACTTATTTATTTATCCTATTACTTCTTTTAATTCTCATTAATTACAAATTATTATCTATAATATACTATATTACATTTAATTTTTATTAATTTTTTTTTTATTGTTTCTAAAGCAACAAAATTAACTTGCCCCCTACCCCATTCTCTCCCCACCCCTCGATATGATATGGGATGGGGGCGGAGAACAACATATCCACTCCAAGTCCGCCTCATTGTCATCCCTACTCATCGCTATTGGCTACCATTACTAATGATCACCTCTGTCAACCAACTTCGGCCATCACTTCCCTCAACTGCTAATCACGTGCCATTTTCACCAACCACCTGATAGTAACCACCTTTGGCCGCCGAGTAATGATAGGGATATCAAATGTTCTATCAAATATTTTATCAAATGTCTTACATGAGTGTGGGACTCACATGGTGTAGGTCCTACACCCATATGTGAGACATTTGGTAAAATATTTGGTAAAACATTTGAGGCCTCTAGCATTACTCTTTTCTTGAAAATCACTTTGGATGGCAGACCGACCACCATCTCCAACCATTGACAATCACTTTTGACCAACACTTTTTGTGACCAGTATCCACCTCTAACATTACCGACTACTACTTACTGGTGGCAACAATTTCGACCACTACCTCCCGTGGCCAACAATCAGCTCCGACCTCTATTTCCAACCGTCGACAATTACTTCTCGCAACCTCCATTCACTTGTTTTCAAAATAAAATTTTAAAAATACTTGTGCACTAAACATGTTTTTATTTTTGTTTTAATCCAAAATAAACATAAACATTTTAAATATTTTTTTAATAAAAAACAGTAAACTGTAAATGTTGCCTAATGGCATCTAAATAAGTTAGAAAATTAAATGTACGGAAATACAAAGTCGAATATGTACATTTTTACGGATATACAATACAAGTAACATTGAATAATTCAGAAACACAATGTCAAACAAGTGAAATTTGTTTAGAAATAAGTTTTCAAATAAATGTAATTGTTTAGTATCGAATATCTGAATGAAGTTCGTAAAATCAGAGACAAAAAACGAAGAAGCTGAACAAAAAACATATCTTATTTGTCAAAAATAATTTTGAAACGTCTTCTTTATTGTTCATTGTTGATTTCAATATGAAAGAGAATGCAAATAATAATGGATTCAAAGAAAGTAGGGTTGAATATGAAGATGTAAGTTGAAAAGTGTGATAGAGTAAGAGAACAGAGAACAGAGAAGGGAACATTAGTACTAGTTATGAGATGGGGTGTCCAAAACAATATTAAGCACTTTCTAAATATTTTAAATTAGAACAAAATAGTAATAAATTTTTTCATTAACTTTAAGATGCTCAATCAAATTTTCTGGGTGCAAATAAAACCCCCCCAAATGACCCTTTCATTTCAAACTAAAACACCCACCACTATAATTCGTAATTACAAATATACCATTGTCACATCATTATAGACACAGTTTATGTATACAAGTTGTATTTGCAAATTACTTTCCCTTAAATAAGTTTAGTTGCTATTAAGTAAGGGTCATCTAATGGCCCATGGATAGAAAACCCGGCATTACCCAATTTGGCCCACCCATCCCATGGTCCAGTCTGGCTCGCTGCAATACTCGGCCCGTCTCAACCCATGAAAGTTAATTTAGGACTTTAGTCAAGAGTTCAAAACCTGAGCCAGCCTGTAAACCCAACTTGTAATAATTCATATGGGCAAGCCCAATCCGACCATCTCATTAGCCCATAACCCCAACCTATCCAGTGAGAGCAATTCTTGTACACAAACTCAGCACTGTTCGCCGGATTACTTATTGCTGAATTTTGTGCTCATACTCATTTGAGCCGATTATCATGAAATTAAGAGAACCCAAATGGCTCTTTAACTTACAAGAGCCTATTACCAAAACTCATTAATTCATACAACCAAATGGCTATTTCATTCCAACGACTACATTGATTATGTTACAGGATCGATGTTTGATTATATGAGAAATGTAAAAAAGAAAAAAATAAAAATAAAAATGGAAACACCTGAAACAGGTTGAGAAGTAAAATAGAAAAAGAATTAATAGAAATATTAAAAATATATTAGGAGTGGAAAAAGTACCAAAGGTAATAATATAAACTAAATGATCTTAGCCCAACCCGACCCAATTTTATTTTGAACTGTGGACGGGATGTGGTTTTAGTTTTATTAATAAACTTGACTCATTGACTGGTCAAATCCCGATAAATCTAGTCTATATGAAACTTAGGATACATTAGTTGTGGAGTGGGTAGGCCTGGTTTGGCCTGACCCGTTGATGACTCCTACTATTAAGTCTATATACACAAAGTATACCGTATTATATCTACATATATCTCCTAAAAATGGTGGCCACACAATGTACATGTGCATATGATTAAAAATATATGATTGGATTCAAAATTTAAAAAATAAAATATTTTATGAATTTACAAAGACGTAACAACTGAGAGATTTGAGAAAAAGAGAAAAGAAAACATAATTCATAACTGTCCAGGTTAATGTGTAGAGCTTTTTTTCTTTTTCTTTTTTGGGGTCAAAGATAGCATTAATATGTAGAGCATAGTTGCTATTAAGATATTTTGAGAAAACATAAAAAATGAAGCATAAACACGAACTCTAGACTCCTCTTTAGAATAGCATACATATATATACACTTATATATAAGAGAGTGGCAATACTTGTTACAGTACAAGATGGCTTTTATTTTTCTTTCCACTTTTGCTCCTATTTTGGGAGTAATGTTTTTTTTTTTTTTTTTCCTTCTTTCTTTGTGTTACACCCCCAAAATAATACAAATAATCCAATTCATAAGAGAAATGAATATAATAAAATTGATATATTTTCATTTATCAGAGTTCGTATTACAAAAGATATTACATGCATCATATATTCATAAATGTTAATCCTGAATCTATAGCATGTAATGTAAGTTAATAACAACAAATAAATGCTTTACTGGCTTACATCTTTCCAAAGAATTTACTTGGTTACAACAAAAAGGGAGTCATAAGCTCCGTACATATAAAGCCCTTAGCTTGAATAAACACTTAAACACAAAATAACATAATAGAGTCTCAAACTCCTAAATCCTTTCAAGCTACGTCCTTGGAGGAAGTATGTCACCAGTACCTGAAAATAGTTTCCCAAGTAGGGTGAGCCAAAGTCCAGTAGAAACAGTCTATCACAATATATGAGATTTAACTAAGTTATAAGTATCAAAGATATATTCAATATTTATGACAAACGCACATTCTTCACATGACTACACGGTATTGACATTCACATCTCAATCTATTATCATTTATTCATTTTAAGTTAAATCATTTCATTTCAATTTGTAGGTCAAATTTAAGATTCTCTGAATAACCTAACTGAGATTACAACTCAGTGGTTCTCAATCAACATAACTATCATATAAACACTTCAATCTTGCCATTTTACAGAAATTTCGTCCGCAGGATCGGCACCCATGTATACATATGATTTTGGGACTTTCACCCTGGACACTCTAGCCAACTTAATTTCAGTGGAGTCCATCCCCTATCTCCTCTCAAAATATGGAGCACATCCCCTTTCTTCTCCCAAAATATTATACATATACAATGTATTTTAAAGATACTGTTATATTCAATGACTATCAATTATACATATTCAATGCCTTAACATACCATCATATTCAATGACACAATTAAATGATTAATTTCAATTCACTTAATCTTCATGCAATTTCTATAACAATCATAACTATTCTCCACCAATAGCCCAATACAGATATTTCTAAACAGATATACAATCTTTATAACAGATAATTTATCTAATTTCCATAGGTGAATGATTAAACAAATCCAACTACACCATTCATTCATACATCCTTTCAATTTCACATTTCTCATACCATTTCCATTATTTGTACAAAATAATTATTCTAAACATTTTAGAACAAAAATCCCCATTTTTCAAATATTGACCCTAAGGCCAAAATCAACTATCTTAACACAAGATACCCTCATATTCAAAACCACATATTCATTTATGGAACACATCATAGAAATCTCTCTTTTCAATTTGAATCCAAATCCTAGGTTTACTCAAATCCTCCCAAACTTTCACCATTTATACATAACAACAAATAACTAGATTAAAAATCATATTAAGGTGTAGAATATCCCTACTTCAAGTGTAGAAGCTCAAAGGAGAAGTGGAGAAACCTCAAAGGCACCCAAACTTGACTTTGTTCGAATCAAATGGAAATCCACGGGATGCTTTATCTTTTTATCAAAGAGAGTAGGGTAGAGTGATCTTTAGATCTAGGTGTATTTGTAGAGAGAAGTCCAAGTTTAGAGAAAGAAGGAGCTGATCTAGGGTTTTTGGGTGAAAAGGTATCAAAAAGTGATATAAAAATGAGCCGCTGCGAATTAATATATGCGAGGCTCGCTCAAGCGAAGGAGTTGTTGCTCGAGCGAGGACACTTATTGTTGCTCGAACGACCAGACACAATAAGTACCATCGCTCGAGCGTAAGAGTTCTCGCTTGAGCGAACAACAATACCTTCATAGAATCTCTGCAGGCTTGAGAAAATACTGGAAGATTACAACGCTCGCTTTCGCTCGAGCAAAGAAGCCAAAATTTGGGCAACAACAATCTAGGCCAACCAGCAACCAACCTGTTCCAAACACGCCCAAGACATCCCAATACTCAAACTCGAAAGGTGAAAGGAAGAAAGACATGGATAACAATATTAAACCACAAAATCCGAGTCCGGAATACAACAAAGGTCGGGTCAAGATCGGAATCACTATAATCTCCCCCCTTAAGGAATTTCGTCCCCGAAATTTCAATACAAGTGCCAAACCACTCATACTATTCTCAACTATGATAGTCTATCAATTTCAATCACCATGACCCATTTTCCGGTCATCCATTTTCATTAACTCTATGCACAAGTTTCAATAGTGAATTACAATTCATATATTTCCAAAACATCTACGATGTTTATGATCAACTCAAGTTTCCAAAATTTATACAACATATAAAATGTTTCCAAAATGATACAACACATATAATATTTCATATTTTCAAGGCATATGCAATGCTTATATTGAATCCAAGTTCCCGAGACATCCATAACATATACAATGTTCATATTAACCTATGTTTCCAAAACATATTCAACATATACAATGTTTTTACATTTTATTAATAAAACCCAAA
The DNA here is from genome assembly GCA_036172215.1 of Camellia granthamiana. Classification (NCBI taxonomy): domain Eukaryota; kingdom Viridiplantae; phylum Streptophyta; class Magnoliopsida; order Ericales; family Theaceae; genus Camellia; species Camellia granthamiana. The sequence continues at coordinate 316,678 of JAXFYN010000067.1, read as the reverse complement.
ATCTCAACATGTGCTCAAACATCAACAAATAAGTCGGGATATTTTTCACGGACTTCTAACTCACGCTCCCAAGTTGTTTCCTCGACCCCGTGATGTTTCCACAATACTTTAACCAAAGGAATTGTCTTGCCTTGCAAAACTTGGTTCTGTCCGAGTATCCAAGACCCTCACCGGTTTCTCCTTATACGAGGCATCCTCATCTACTTCCAAGTTGGTCCAATCCAACACGTGCAATGGATCCGGCTCGTATTTCCAAACCATACTAATATGAAACATGTCATGAACCCCAGAAAGCTATGGCGGTACTGCCAAACGGTAAGCAACCTTCCCAATCCGTTCAAGGATCTCAAACGGGCCAATAAACCGAAGGAACAACTTCCCACTCTTCTCAAATCTCATCAAACCCCGTCTAGGTGATATTTTCAAAACGACATGGTCTCTTACCTCAAAAGACAAGGGTTTCCTCCTACGGTCATCAAAACTTTTCTAGCAATTCTGAGCCGTAACCAACCTCTTACGGATAAGTGCCACATTCTCCGTCGTTTCCCGAACCAACTCTAGGCCCAACAAAGGTGCATCACCCACCTCGGCCCAATACAGAGGAGATCTACACGGTCGGCCATACAAAGCCTCAAACGGTGCCATACCAATACTCGATTGGAAGCTATTATTGTAGGCAAACTCCACTAAGGGTAAGTGCCTCTCCCACGACTTTTTAAAATCAAGGACACACCCTTGAAGCATATCCTCAAGGATCTGAATGGTACGCTCGGACTGCTCGTCAGTCTGAGGATGGTAGGCCATGTTAAAGATCAATCTAATGCCCAAGGCACTCTGCAAGCTTTGCCACAACCGAGCTGTAAAATGTGGATCTCTATCCGAAACAATCGTCATAAGGACCCCGTGCAACCTCACTATGTCCCTAATATACAGGTCGACAAGATAATCTACCGAATCACTCACATGCATAGTTGTAAAGTGCGCTAACTTGGTCAATCGATCAACTACCACCCAAATGGCATCGCTACCCTCGTTGAGTCCTCGGAAGGGCCACAACAAAATCCATCGTAACATGCTCCCATTTTCACTCGGCTATAGGCAAGGGTTGCAACAAACCCGCGGGCCTCTGATGTTCGGCCTTCACTTGCTGACAAGTAAGGCATTTTGATATAAACACGGCTACATCCTTCTTCATACCCCTCCACCAAAACTGGCGACTCAAGTCATGATACATCTTTGTGGCTCCCACGTGCACCGCAAGGCGCGAATAATGAAACTCTCAGAGTATTTCTTCTCGGCAGAGTATTTCTTCTCGGCAAGACTCCGGTACGAACAAGCGGTCGTGGTATCTTACACTCTGATTGGAATACACATTCAGGCCCTTCTCTACCTTTCCATTGGAGATCTTTTCCAGGAGGGATTCCACTTCAAGGTCACCCCTCTGTGCTTCTAACACTCGATTCACAAGTGTAGGTTGTGCAGCCATTGAAAATAAGGTTGTAGACTCAACAGACTCACCCAGACACAAGTCAAACTTACCAAGAGTACCCAACATTTCCCATTCCCGGATGACGATACAAGCTACACTGCTAATTGACTTCCTACTCAACGCATCGGCCGCAACATTGGCTTTCTCGGGATGATAATACAACTCAAAATCATAATCCTCTATGAACTCCATCCACTTTCTCTGCTTCAAGTTCAAGTCCTTCTGTGTAAATAGATATTTTAGACTCTTGTGATTAGAAAACACCTCAAATTTCTCTCTATACAGATAATGCCTCCAAATTTTCAAGACAAAAATCACCGCTGCTAACTTTAAATCATGAGTAGGGTAATTCCTCTCATGGGTTTTCTATTGCCGCGAGCCATAGGCTACCACCTTCTCATCTTGCATCAAGACACAACCTAAACCTTCTTGTGAAGCATCATAGTATACTGAATAGCCTACACCCCTCTCCGGAATAATCAAGACTAGAGTAGTGGTAAGTTTAACCTTAAGTTCTTGGAATGACTTCTCACAAGTCTCACTCCACACAAATTTGATCCATTTCCTCATCAATCTAGTCAAAGATGAGGGTAGCCTAGAGAAATCTTTCACAAACCGACGGTAATACCCAGCTAACCCCAAGAAACTATGGATCTCGAAAGTATTCTTAAGTTGCGTCCCATCTTACACTGCCTCTATCTTGGATAAATCTACAGTCACCCCTTTCCCCGGACACCACATGCCCTAAGAACTTAACCTCTCTCAGTTAGAATTCATACTTTCCAAATTTAGCATACAGCTTATGGGCTCTAAGCAACTTAAGCACCACCCGCAGGTGTTCTTCATGCTCCTCCTCAGAGGGTGAGTAAATCAAGATGTCGTCCACAAAGACGACCACCAAACGGTCTAAGAACTCTCAGAAGATTCGGTTCATCAAATCTATAAACACAGCTAGGGCATTGATTAGCCCAAAAGGCATCATTAGGAACTTGTAATGGCCATACCACGTACGGAATGCCGTCTTTGGGATATCCTCCTCCCTTACTCTCAACTGATGATAACCCAACCTCAAGTCTATCTTAGAGAAACAACAAGACCCTTTTAACTGATCAAATAGATCATTTATACGAGGCATTGGATACTTGTTCTTAACAGTTACCCGGTTCAACTTCTGATAATCGATACAAAGTCGCAAGGCTCCATCTTTCTTTTTAGCAAAGAGAGTCGGTGCTCCCTAAGGCGAAATACTAGGGCGAATAAAACCCTTATCTAACAATTCCTAGAGTTGAATCTTCAACTCACTTAACTCAGTTGGTGCAAACCGATATGGTGCCATAGAAATCGGTGACGTGCCAGGCACTAAATCAATAGTGAACTCGATCTCTCGGTAAGGTGATAAACTAGTATGATCCTCGAGAAAGACATCTGGGTATTCACAAACCACCCTTGGCAACTAAACCTGAACTTCATCACACTCACTATTCAAAAAGCTAGCAAGAAGACAACTAAGTTCACTTTGTCTATGTGGATCATATACCGGTGATAAAACTCTATCCACCCGGTCCCCCAAGAAGTAAAAACAATCACCGCCCAAGGTAGATACAATCACCTTCTGACGGTAACAATCTATAACAGCCCCGTATGACATAACCAGTCTATACTCAAAATAACATCAAAAGTAGACATGTCAAGCAATACAAATGGAAAAGGTAATCGACGGCCTGCAACCTTAATGACACAACCTCGACATCTATGTTTCAAAATAATCTCACCACTAATAGGTGACTCTACACAAATAGGAGATGCTAACTGTGCCAACTCCAACCCCAAAATCGATGCAAATGCAGACGAGATAAAATAATGGGATGCACCCATATCGATCAACACATTAGCAACTTAATTACAAAACAAGAAGGTATCTCTCACTACTGAAGAAACAGGTACAAGATCCAGCACTGTAACAGCATACACACACGCTGTTGGCCTCTGATCTACCTACTCACCTCTTGAAGCATAAGTCTGATGCACTAATTGAGCCGAAGAGGCTTCCTGATTGGCCCTTGAGGCCTATACTGACTGTGTAGACTGATGACTCTGTGTCTACCTTGAACCAAAAGCACCAGATGTGCCACCCAACTGTGGAAAAAACCTCTTCAAGTGCCCCACCTGCCCACATTTATAACAAGTGAGCGGCTAGCCTCTCATTTGACTCTGGCCCTGAGAACGAGCCAAAGATGAAGCTACTCGCTACTCTCCTCTTCTCTGTGGGTAAGCTAGAGACTTATGGCCCAACTGACCACATTTGAAACAAGTCACATCACCCTGACCACCTCTCCAAGAACCTGAACTCGGTACTAGAAAAGTAGACCTCGACTAAGCTCCCTAGGACAACTGGGGGTTAGAACCCCTCTGTCTCTTACTGTCTCCCTGATTATCCTGACCCCTTCTGGAGCCCCTCATTCTCTTATTCTCTGCGTCCATGATAGTCTCAAGATAGGCTACAGCCTCTACAAGGCACCCATAATCCCTAATCATGGATTTGGCCACTCTAAACATGAGCTCGGTCCTTAACTGCTTCTCGAACTCCAAACAACGACGTTCCTCGGTCGCCACTAACTCCGGTGCAAACCTCGACAAACTAATGAATGTGGCCTCAAACTTGGTCACCGGCGTGTTCAGTTGCACCAACTTGGAGAATTGATCCCTCAACTTCTCCCTCACTGTAGTAGATAAGTACTTGTCCTAGAATGCGTCAACAAAAGCCTCCCAAGTCCCTCCAATACGCCCTACGCATACTTCCACCACTGACCCGCGTCTCCCTTTAGTTGGAAAGACGCTAAAGTGACTCTCAAACCCCTATCTTCGATGTCGAGCATCTCAAACGTTTTCACCATCTGCTCTAGCCACTCATCAACCTTCAGTGACTCCTTGGGGTCACCCAAAAACTCGTCCGGATTCGACCGGAAGAACTCTCTCTCTCTTCAGAAAAGACGGCGTTACTTCAGCTACTTGGGCTTGGACTTAATTCTCAGCCCTGAGAATGTCTATGGACTCTCGCAGTGCCTCGGCCATCTTACAGGCTAAGGCATCCATGGCCTATTGACCAACTGGTTCGGCCACATTGGCCTGACCAACTCCTTCCTACTGTGTCAGAATATCATCCAGTATCGGCATCTCCTGCCGCCTAGGCCTACCACGCCTACCACCACCACGTCTACGTCCTGACATCCTAATAAAGATAACAAAAGAGATTAGCACATTCATAAATGTGCCAAAACTAACTCACTCGCGCTCTAATGCAATGGACAATACTAATTCACTCTACATAAGCATGTAGTCACGTAGACACATACGAATTTCATTTTTGGATAATGACCGTCCCGCGGCGTTGCTAGAGTTCCAATTAGAAACGGCAATGATCAAATGCCTTTCCAACAGGACTCCCAGAAACCCGTGGACTCGTTCAACATCCTAGAAATTAAATTCCATACCCATATAATCACATAAGCATGTTATCATATAAGCACATATCAACCATACTTAAGTCTCTAACAAGCGAGAGAAACCCATTGTGGTACTAACTACTTCGCACGTACCCAAAGTATTCAAACCCGGTACGCTCTAATACCAAGTTGTAATGTCCCAAAAATAATACAAATAATCCAATTCATAAGAGAAATGAGTATAATAGAATTGGTGTATTTTCATTCATCAGAGTTCTTATTATAAAAGATATTACATACATCATATATTCATAAATGTTCATCCTGAATCTATAGCATGTGAGAGGGAGTTTTTATGTGCATTGGGACCGAGCTAGACCAAGGCATGGTAAATGGGCCGTTCTTTGGGCCGTGGTGAAAAGAGCTTAGCAAGTGGACCGCGGTCCAAATGGTAGCTCGGTCCAAGTGTGAAAGGGCTCGGCGAATGTTGGCTTAGTCCAAGTGTGATTATAGTCACCACAGTCGGAGTAGAGATAGTTAGCTTGACCATAGCATTCGGAGCCGAGGTATGATGGCTTCTCATGGTGAACCTCGCTTTGATTAGCGCGGTCGAAGCTTGTTGAAAGTTAGCTCGGTCTCAATAGGCAACCGAGGTACAAGTGAACAAGAGCTGAGCTATGAGTTGCATGTGAAGGCGTGGGATTAAGTATGACAAAGTGCTAGTGTTAGCTCGGTCATACCTTTATCCAACCGAAGCAAAACCATCTCACTTGGTTTAAGCAGTGAGGGGGTTGTTGAAGGATAAGCATTATCTTTCAGGAGTGTGATTCTTAGGAGAACTCTACATAGAGGAGTAATAGTCCTACTAGGATTGTGCCACGCGGAACCTATAAAAGCTCATAACATAACCTATGTACAGGTAACACAACTTTGATTCCCGAATACATAGAGCTTTTGTCAATTTGTCTATTTGGCTGACTTAGGCATCAGAGAGGTATCCGGCACACACCCGCCGGCTAGCTCACGTTTGTGTTTTCAGGGAGTAAAGCGACAATGTTTGGAGGATCGCAGACTTGATCAACAGGATTATATGAGAACATTATTTCTTGCTCGTACAGCATGTAATGTCAGTTAATAACAACAAATAAATACCCTACGGACTTACATCTTTCTAAGGCATTCACTTGGTTACAACAAAAAATGAGTCATAAGCTCCATACGTATAAAGCCCTTAGCTTGAATAAACACTTAAACACAAAATAACATAATAGAGTCTCCAGCTCCTAAGTCCTCCCATAACACGTCCTTGGAGGAAGCATGTCACTAATACCTAAAAATGGTTTCACAAGTAAGGTGAGCCAAAGCCCAGTAGAAACAGTCTATCACAATATATGAGATTTAACTAAGTTATAAGTGTCAGAGATATATTCAACATTTACGACAAACGCACACTCTTCACATGACTACACAGTACCGACATTCACATCTCAATCCATTCCATTTATTCATTTCAAGTTAAATCATTTCATTTCAATTCATAGGTCAAGTTTAAGATTCTCCGAATAACCTAACTGAGACTACAACTCAGTGGTTCTCAATCAACATAACCATCATACTTCAATCTTGCCATTTTATAGAAATTTCATTCGCGGGGTCGACACCCATGTATACATATGATTTCGGGACTTTCACCCTGGACACTCCGGCTAACTTAATTTCAATGGAGTCCATCCCCTATTTCCTCTTAAAACATGGAGTACATCCCATTTCTTCTCCCAAAACATTATACATATACAATGTATTTTAAAGATACTGTCATATTCAATGATTATCAATTATACATATTCAATACCCCAACATACCATCATATTCAATGACACAATTAAATGATTCGTTTCAATTCACTTAATCTTCATGCAATTTTTACAACAATCATAGCTATTCTCCACCGATAACCCAATACAGATATTTCTAAATAGATATACAATCTTTATAATAGATAATTCATCAAATTTCCATATGTGAGTGATTAAACAAATCCAACTACATCATTCATTCATACATCCTTCCAATTTCACATTTCTCATACCACTTCCATTATTTGTACAAAATAATTATTCCAAACATTTTAGAACAAAAATCCCCATTTTTCAAATATTGACCCTAAGGCCAAAATCAACTATCTTAACACAAGATACCCTCATATTCAAAACCCCATATTCATTTATGGAACACAACATAGAAATCCCTCTTTTCAATTTGAATCCAAACCCTAGGTTTACTCAAATCCTCCCAAACTTTCACCATTTATACATAACAACAAATAACTAGGTTAAAAATCATATTAAGGTGTAGAATAGAAGCTCAAAGGAGAAGTGGAGAAACCTCAAAGGCACCCAAACTTGACTTTGTTCGGATCAAATGGAAGCCTATGGGATGCTTTATCTTTTTATCAAAGAGAGTACGGTAGAAAGATCCCTAGATTTAGGTGTATTTGTAGAGAGAAGTCAAAATTTAGAGAAAGAATGAGCTAATCTAGGGTTTTTGGGTGAAAGTGTATCAAAAAGTGATATAAAAATGAGCCACTGCGAACTGATATACGCGAGGCTCGCTCGAGCGAAGGAGTTGTCACTTGAGCGACCATATATAATAAGTGTCCTCGCTCGAGCGCAAGAAGCGTCGCTCGAGCACATAATACAAATTCCCAGAAGTTTTGCAGACAGATGATCGTCGCTCGAGCACAAGTGTTCTTGCTCGAGCAAACAACAATACCCTCCCAGAATCTCTGCAAGCTTGAGGAAATACTGGAAGAATACAACGCTTGCTCGAGCGCAAGAAGCTTCATTCGAGCGAAGAAGCCAAAATCTGGGCAACAACAATCTAGGCCAATTAGCAACCAACATGTTCCAAACACGCCCAAGACATCCCAATACTTAAACTCAAAGAGTGAAAGGAAGAAAGACATGGATAACAATATTAAATCACGAAATCCGAGTCTGGAATACAATAAAGGTCGGGTCAAGAACGGAATCGCTATAATTTGCTTTGGACAATTTTGTAATTTTAATATTTTGTTTAAATAAGAATTTTATGGGAGTGTTTAGAGATTAAAAATGTCAAATATTGTTACTTAGGCAATCATCTAAAAAATAATATATTTGTTCAAGATACTCTTATGCCACTTCAAATTATTTTCCTTTTTTATCCAATAGATAATTAAATTTTTTTATTGCATCCTAATCAAACATAATGCAATAATCTCCAATTCTCATTTGAAAGTAATAATATACAAATAGAATTGGGAAAATTATAAATAAAAAAATAAAAAAATAAAAAAAAAACCTAGAGTTTGAACCATGTAACAAAATAAACTCTAAATTTTTTATTTTGTCAATTTAAACCATAAACTTTTGATCATGGGTTCACCAAAAATATTTTCATCTTTATTATTATCACTAAAAATAAGGTCTTAGTATTTATATTTTTATGTGATTTAATCTTGTGTATGCATGTTTTATTTTTTGGATTAATTTTAAAGATATGTATTTATGCTCTCAAAGTTCAATTTTTTTTGAAGTAATAAAATTCATGTTTCATTTTTATTTTATTTTTTTAAAGCGATTAGTGTAGCATTTCATACTTCTTAGTATAATGGAATTATATTTGATTTTTTGATTATCATAATTGAGAATATTCTTAATTGATATTTGAGCCTTAGTTAAGACATTATCATAATGGTTGAGCGAGATTGGATAAAAAAATTCTAATATGAATACTTATTCTTGAGCAGTCTTCACTCTTTTATCATTTCTCTCTACACGCTTTGAATCTTGATGTGAGACTAGAACCATTAGAAATTTTATTTCCAGGGCTTCAATTTAGACACAAGAACGACCCAAAATGGAGTATGGACGAGAGTTTAATTCTTGTTTGAAATTTCCGAACCTGTGCTGTGTGCATAGTTCACTCAAGGACAAATTTCACTGCTCGCGTGGTCATAGACTCTTCCAGTTCTATTTTTCAAAATTGTCCAGAATACTACAAGCATTGATTCATAGGTCGGGCGCACTTTTAACCGCTCAAGTGGTCTGCTTGAGAAAGTGTAAATACTGAGAGATTTCATTCACCGTTCAAGCTTAGATTTGACTGCTTGAACGATCTATTCAAGATCAGATCTTTAAAAGTCACTTTTTAGTTTAAATCTCTTCATTTTTCACCTTTTCTTCTCTCTCTTTCCTCCATTTTCAAGTTTCAAACTCTTTTCACCTTCTCTTCTCTCTCTTTCCTAAATTTTCAAGTTTTAAACTCCTATACCTTGGATTTCATCTCTTTACAGTGAGAATCTCATCCTACTCCCATATATCAAAATGTAAAGTACGACAAGAGCTTCCTTTTAATTTGAGCAGATCGTCTTTTCGACTTCGATGGATTTTTGGATTTTTTTTTTCTCTTCTCTTCAAAAGGTAAGGATTTCTTTGCGTATTTTCAATATCTCTTTATAGATAGATGTGTGGTACTTTCTATTGATGAAATATGGATTTGAAGTGAGATTTTTGAAAAAACATGTAGAAGAGGTTAGGGTTTTGGATTAAAGGTGTTCAAGTTATGACTTATGGTTGATAATGGTGGTTTTGGACAAATGGATCATATTAATGTTGTTTAATATAAAAATCCCTAATTTTGTTTTCCTAATGAGTTTGCGAAAAGTGATAAATTGTTATTTTAAATATTCGTTGAGTTATGTTGATTAAGTGAACTAAAAAGGTAAAATGGGTGGAGAATGAAATCAAATGGTTATTATAAATCGATTTATATTGTGATATGGAAAAAGAAAGAGTTAATTGATTTGTCACTAGTTTTGGTTATATTGAAATTATTAACGAAGTGGATTTGTGAAATTATCTAGACAACCGCATTGTGTCATCATGAGAAACATTATGTCTTTCATCTTGTAGAGATTTTGTCTTTGGCCAACGGTGGAGGATAATATTGATTGTTATAGAATAGATACTATGTGTAATGTGATGTTGATTAAATTTTATAAATTGGAATGATGAAGCATATGATGAGTTGATGGATAAAAGTTCTAAAAGAGAATCTGTTTCCTTCCGACTAGTAAAGCGTAGCACATGGACAGAGGTTCCACTTTCCTTTCGGTTTAGGCCTGGTAAAACCTATGAACTGTTGGGCTATATGGAGGTTCTATTTTCCTTCTACCTAGCCACTGGTAAAGTATGACGTTTTGAGATAGGTTCCAAATTGTCTGCTAGAGTAGCACCTAGTAAATTGAGTTGCAATGGTTTGACGAAGTCAGTTTCTTTCTAATTATGTTATACTTATTGTTAAGTTACATGATTGTGTATATATATGTGACATGGTGGATTTGTGTTGCGGATTTAGAGTGTGTAATTGGATAATTTTATAATGAATTGAATGAGGTTGTTTGACTCTATGATAGGTATTGGTATGTATAATTGGTGTTGTACAGATCAAAGTAAGCGACAAATGGTAGTGTGATTATCGTTTTTGGATTACAGGTTAGAATGAGTGCATGATTGATTATTTTAAAACTTTTCTCTAAAGTAAAGGTAATTTGAAGAATTTCTTTTGAATCATAATTGATGAGATGAAAAGATGATTAAAAAAGTTTTCTTTGAAAGATGAAAAGATGGATTTTGAGAAGAAAGTATATATATATACTTATGTATGTTTTATTTTGGATATAAAAGAGCACATTACTTACCTAATTATCACCTGATAGTATTCATGATCACATATATCTATTGACTCTATTGTTGAGAATCATTATAGATCTCTATTGGATCTTTGTGTTCATCCCATATTGCTAAACCATTTGTCAGGTACGGAGTTGAATCAACATCACTCAAGGATCAAGAAGTTATTTCTTTTATTGAGAATTAAACCTTTTGTTAGTCATGATAAAGGGTTAATATGCTATAGAGATGACATTGTTCTTTCATCGTAATTATTTATTTTGTGATGTTTTATATAAGACTAAGGGTACGGGTTGTAATTTGTTATGACTATGTATTTCATCAATTTTATTATATGAGAGAGAATATCATTATCGCTACAACATATAAGAGTTTTAAAGACCAAATGTTTTGGTCTCTAAAAATGAAAATTTTGTTACAAAAGATATTCATGGATCAATTTCTATCATCGTGAGGATAGTCGCTAAAAGATCGTCTTGAAAAGTCAAAAATAAGGCTTTTAGTGACAAAATTTTGAAAATGTCACTAATAAATAGACTTTTAGGGACAAAATAATTTGGTCTCAAAATGGTTTATTTTTTGAGACAAAAAAATTTGGTTCCAAGTAGATAATAATTTATCACTAATGTCTAATTTTTGTTACTAAAAATGATAACATTTTTCCTAACAAAAATATTTGATTCCGCAAAAATAATTTTATCCCTAAATTTTGATCCCCAAAATCTTAATTTTTTGTAATATATTTATTCATTGGAACACTTACTTCCGTACTTTTATTATGTAATTGGACTTTAATAAAGAATTCAATAATGTATTTGAATAATAAAATTTAAAAATATTATAATTAATATGTTAATAATTAAATTATAACGCAAGATAATCTCTCTCCCTAAATAAATTTGGAATGGGAACAGAAAGACACAGCAGCTTAATTGAGAGAAGGTGATATTGCCGGGCAGCCCCTCAGACAAGACACCTAGGTGCATTGGCCCATGTGCCGTCCACCCTCCCGCGCGTGTTTGCTCATAATGCTCTCTCTCTCACTCTCCCTCTCTCTCTCTCTCTTAACCCACCACACCCCTATCCATTTCCCTTCCAAGCCACATACTCTTGTCCCCTCCACACCATATCCTACATTTTGTTCCAAAATCTCTCTCTCTCTCTCTCTCTCTCTCTCTCTCTCTCTCTCTCTCTCTCATGTATATATATGTACAAAATCCAAATATGTATATGCATGATTGTAACTGTATGAATGAATAATGCAACAACAGCCTCCCATCATTTGTGTGAAGTGGATTCTCCTATTCATATAACAATCAATTGCAACCTTTTATGCAGCTATACTTTTCTTCTTTTTTCCACTAGCTAGTGCAATGAAACATTATGTTGGGACACGTACGTATGCAATGCTTTGATTGTATCTATTATTATTTGCCTTTGCTTACAAATGTGTGGATCTTATATGTGAAAATGAAGAGGTTACCCATATGAGACCAAAATGTGTTGTGGAAAGTAGCCCCATGTTTAGTATAATCATTTTGATTTGTTTCAGTTTTGTTTCATTAAATTAATTTACCTTAAGTTATGTTTGAATAACAATAATTTTAAAAATATTATTTAGAATCTCATGATTGTGGTGTAACAGATTAGAATGGGAAAGTAATTCTTGATTATCTAGTTCAATAAAAATCACATTCTCGAATTATATAGGAATCTGATTAACCCTACTTTTTTCATGAAAATCTCATAAATATTAACTATTTTAAAGTAAAAAAAATAACTGGATCCATAATGTTTTTTTTTTTTTTTTTTTTTCATTATGAATTCTTAACAAAACTAAATTCTTAAATAGTATTGATACATAAATTTTATTTCTTTAAATGAGATTTACATTCCCCTCAAAATTTCTATCAATTAAATATAGCTACCACGCATGTTAGGCCTCTATGCTCTATTTATTTTTATTTTTTTATCAGAAAATAAAATAAAATTTTATTGATAAATTACAAGTATATACATATAGCAAAAAAGGTCAATTAAGAGAGGCAAGTACAAAATATTTATAAAAAAAAAAAAATTATTAATTAATTTATTTTTTTATTTTATTTTTAAGATGGGAATGGGTGTGGTTATAGTTACCTCTTCCACCAAGTTTTTTTTGATGTTATTACCTCTTAAGGTCATGTCTGGATGACCGAAATTTAGAGAAGAATAAGAATCAGAGATAGTTTTTGAGCATTTTGTCTTCCTTTTTAATGTTTAGTTAATATTTTTAATAAAATGTTACTTATTGCTAATAAATCTGTACTATATATAAAGCAAATTAAAATAAGACTTGAAATCAAGATCTTAGATTTGGTAAGGTTGTGTTTGGATTATGAATTTAGATAAAAATTTAAAAAGACAAAGATAAAAAGTATGTGAAATATGGTTATATATTTTATTCAATAATCTAGTACCTAGTGTTATAGTTTGGGAAAATGATTTCAAATTGAATAAGAAATTATCTGCTCAAAAAAAAAAAAAAAAAAAAAAAATTTTGAATAAGAAATTATAAATCACTTTTCTATTTCAATATGTTTCAAATGAAATCATGAAAAACCTTTGTTCAAAATTTACATGTTTTTCCATGAAAATTTTGTTTTTAAATATAGAACTTTCATATTTTAAATGAAACATAGTCTATTTTATAGGATGTGAAATTCAAAAAAAAATCATCAGCACTAATGTTTGAAAAATTACACAATTTCATTTTTGTATACAAAAATAATTTCTCCGAAAATAAGAGTAAAGTTGCATACATTTTGTCATTCCAGCCCTACTTTAACACTCATGCTTATGTGTTATGTTTATTGAAGGCGTTGTTTGGTGATATTTTCGTTTTTGTTTTTGTTTTTAAAAATTATGGAATTTGTAATAAAAAAATGCCTGGTGATAGTTTTTTTGTTTTTATTCTTTTTTTAAGTGACGACACTTTATAAAATTTTCAAAAAATTGTTAAACAAAAACAAGTGTGTATGATTTATCTTGCTTTCAAAATAAGATTTCACTCTACTCTCCCTTCCCATCACCTCGGAGACTCTATTGTAATCTCCGGGTAACCCTATAGCCACCACCTACAACCTCCAACCACCCCACTACCTGCCACCATATCCATACAACCAGTCCCCACCATCGATCATTACATCCAACAACTCACTAAGCATATATATATATATATATTTTATATTTTTGTTTTCAAACTATTTGTGTGCACCAAATGAGTTTTTCAATACTTTTTCTTTACAAAAAAGAAAAATATATTTTCTATTTTACGTAACTAACTTTATGTAACTAACAATTTTACTAAACGTGATCTTAATGGTCTTGACCATGACATTCCAAAGTCTAACTTTGTGAAAAATATCTCCACAACCCTTTGTTGCCAGAAAGTTCTATGAATTATTTGTGCCGCTTGTTGCGTCAAATTTTCTCATCCAGTATGTTTTGCCTACCACTTAAATGAATTCAAACAAATTCTTGGTGATCAACTTAAGCATTGTCAACATTTTCTCATAGATATTTCCTGTCTTGATGGTCCCATGATCCTCTTTACCCGAGACATAAGGTTCGTCTTTTCACCCTGAAAAAATGGAGTGCTTAAAATCAAATTTTTGACTTTTCCACTACAACCTTGAGGACCTTCTAAATACTATTATCAAATTTCTCTGCAAAGATACTGTTGGCTACATATTTTGTAAAAGTCAATTACAATTCGACACGTGGCAGAATAGGGGTATTATGGGAAGAGGATTTAAGTCTTTGATCCCGATCGTACACGTGGCGATGAATATTGGTTCTCACGTGATCTGAGTAGTACTAGATCAGTAAGGAGATACAAGGTGACGTGGCTTCAACGGTTGCTCATATTCAAATTCAAATACAAGAGGGAAGCTTAACTGCAAGTGATGGCATAGTGGAACTACTTCTAAGGCAGCATGATCAACGATCATGGAGGAGCAGTTCGACGGTTTGAAGTGCAGTTCGAAGGTCATCCTTGACGAGTATAAATAGCAGGGAAGCCCCCAGAAAAACCCCAGACTCAGATCATACAAACCAGTCTTTACTTCATATTTTCCTTTCCAGTTTTACATTTCCTGCAATTTAAATACCTGCACTTTAAATACCTGTTCTTTAAATACCCGCACTGTACTTCGATTCATAGGAGTAGTTTCAAGTAGATTCAAGTAGGCTGTTGCTGTAAACCTCTTCGAGGCTGAGTTTGGACCATTGTAAGTGTTCATTTTAATGAAATACTTCGATTGTTCTTCACATTAAACTGTTATTTCTCTTAATTTCTCCTAAGTCAAGCCACCAGTAAAAATCCTCTTCATTGAGGCTGAAAGAACTACAACACAATCGTCTGATAATTGGTTGGCAATTATAATTTCTGTAAGGACTGATTGATCCTTACTGGCATGCTCGCATTCACTAAAATACCCTTCGAAAGCCAAAAAGCCAACATATATTTTTGGCACGCCCGGTGGGACTTGTTAAAATGGCTAGACGAAGACGACAAGGAGAAAATGAACGTCTGGAAGAAGGCGTAGAAGGAGAGGTAGAAATACCTAATCCAGAGGATAATGTGGTAACACATCCTGTGGAAACTCCTATGTTATCAGAACCTATGGTTGAACAGACTAGTACTTCTGGACAAGAACCATATGTTCATAATATTGGACGAAACCAAGGAATTGGACCATCCACTGTTCCATCTACTCAGCCAACAAATCCATGGGATGGCTTAGTAGATGCTATGGGACAACAATTAATGAACACAATGGAAAGGTGGGCAACATCCTTTTTGGATCGAATGAATAACCACCAACCAACAAACACAAGACACACAGAGGAAGTTTTAAATGTCCCTCAGCAAAGATTGGCTAGAGATAAACAGCCTATGCAAGTTAATGGACAATCTAATGGTCAAACTAGTACTCAGAACTATGAGAGACCATCGCCTCAGTCTTGGTATGAACCCATTTCGAGGCCTGTAATAGGCCAAAATGCCTCAGTACTCAACAATGAAGCCACACAAGTTGGTGGATCTGGCCAAGTACAAGAAATTGGCATAAGAATGGTTACTAATCCTGTGTTCGAAGCCATACCTGGCACTAGGGGGTATAATAATCCCTTGTTCGAATTTATACCCGGGGGGTTGGAAGGTTTTCCTGTAAATGGAAGGGACACAACACCTGTTCCAGCACCTTTCGCAGGTCCTTTCGCAGGACAGGCTCAAAGGGGTTACCCATACCCCCAACAGCAACCTGCACCACAGGGGCAACCAGTCCCAAATGTACCACTTTATGGACCAAGAGGACCACAGGCGCAAGTTTGTCCACCAAACCCTGTGTTTGTCCCTCCAGTAGTGGTTCAGCAAGCACAAAATATGGTCCTTAGGGACCAAATTGCTGATATTGTTAGGGAGATGTGTGGACCGATGGCTCGGGGGGTCCAGACTCCTGTATACAGAAAACTATACCCAGAATGGGTAGATAGGGTACATGAATACCCAAGAGGATTCAGAATACCGAATTTTACCTTATTCTATGGAACTGGAAATCAGTCAACAGTAGAGCACATTGCCAGATTCGCTGCTCAGTGTGGTGAATTCACTAATCATGATTACATGAAACTGAGATTATTTTCAAATTCTCTAACTGGGGGAGCATTTGTATGGTACATCAACCTTACACCTGGCTCCATTCAAAATTGGCAACAAATGGAAGAGGCATTTCATGCCCAATTTTTCCAGTCGGAGCCAGAGGTTTCTATGGCAGACTTGGCAAGATCGAGTCAAAGGTCTGAAGAAAAGGCCACTCAGTTTATTGCCAGATTTAAAAGGGCTCGAAATAAATGTAGGGTCATCCTTCCAGAGCCAGAATTTGTAAGATTGGCTCAAAACGGTTTAGAGTTCAGGCTTCGGAAGAAGTTTGACTCAACTGAATTCAGGGATTTGGTCGAACTGACCTATAAGGTGTCTCGATATGAAGCATTACTAGAGGAGGAACAAGATCGAAATAATGCTTCGTATAAGACGTATTATAGAGATCCCAATTATGAGATCGATGCAGCAGAGATTGTGGGTAAAGAACCTGTAATCTGTGAAGCATTAATTCATAAGGATACAACCATCGACCAGCAGTTTAAAAAGAAAGACTTTCACAGAAAGTACTCTTTCGATTTAACAAAAGCAGATGACATTTTTGATCATCTGCTTGCAGCCAATTTCCTTAAGTTACCAAAAGGAGTAAAACTGCCATCTCCAGATGAACTTAAAGGAAAAGTATACTGTAAATGGCATAATTCTTGGTCTCACTCGACTAAAAACTGCATTGTTTTTCGAGACAGGATCCAAGAGCAAATTCGGAAAGGTAGTTTGAAGTTCCCAGCCAAAACAGAAAAGGCCATGGGGATTGACAGTAACCCGTTTCCAGAAGTTAGAGAAAGTGCGGCTAATGTGGTTGTTCCAAACTTTCAGAATCTATCTCTGCAAGAATTGGAAGAAGTCAATGTGCAAATGCATATTGCCAACCAGACAACTGCCAAAAAGGAGACTAGAAACCCACCAGTCATTGGACAAGGTTTCTCACATCAGAAGGAACACTCTGATGAAGAAGTACTGGATGACGATTCCTTGGAAGCAGCAGTAATACAGAGGATGTGTCCCAGATACAGACTAAGCTACAAACGGTTGAAGGGGCTTCCAGTTGACGGGAAGCAATATTACAGAGATGTTTAGAGACGTCCTAAGTCAACCAACGCTTACAACAAAAGGCCGTATCTGGCTGGTGACAGGCAGCGACCACCAGTGGTTGAGCCTGCAATGGACAGGATGCATGCTAAAGGCAAAAGGCCCTTACATGAATCTAGGCCACCCAATTACTACAGAATGGAGAGTTGCCATGCTGAAAGAAGACTGGAGAGAGGCTCATTTCATGGGAATAAAGCCAGGGATTGGCCTCCTAGACCAGCTTCACGCAGGACAGAAAGTGATTACCTTCACCAAAGGTTTGAATTGGGCTCAAAGCATGAGGTCAGAGCCAACCACGTACCTTCACAGCCAGCTTCGAAGACGGCTTCGAAGGTCAAAAAAGGCAGTTCAACATCTGAGTCAGCAAGTTCGTGGGTACCTGGAGTCCCAGACTGGTTTGTAATGCAAAGCAAACCTAGGGAACTGCCTGTTCGAAGAGATGTTGGAATCCAAGGCAGGATGGTCAAGCCTCCTTTGGTGGCTCCGAACAACTGGGTGTTGCTGAAACACCCAAAGACAAAGGAACCAAAAATGGTTCCAATTATTTCCAGATCACAGAGGAGAAAGATTCAGCGCAGGTACACCCAGTACCAGCAAGATCTGAAATGAAGTGGAGAGAGTTCTTCACTGGTCAAGGCAGAAGGAAAGAAAATTTCGAAGTCAGACCATACTCCAAAACCGACCCTACAAAGCAAAGTGGTTTGTAGCAGAGAACAGTTAGCCCAGGTTCATTCTGAACTAAAGGCCAGAGAGAAGTCTAGTTTGGCAGGGCTGGAAAAGGCTCTGATGGAAAGTGATAGCGAAACGGAAGAAGAGATTGGCATGAGCCAAAAGAAGGAAATGATAGAAAAGGAAATGTTCGAAGCCTTCATGGCTGAGCAAACATTCCTGACTGAAGAACCAATTGAGAAGGATCCTTCGAAGGGATCAGTTAACAATGAAATGCCAGAGTGCAGCATGGAGGATGCTGTTGAAGTCACTGGGCAAGGTAGCCAAGGGGAAGAGAAGGTACAGCCAGTCATCCAATTTGGCTCATTTCCGCCAGTGTCAGTCAATATGGTACACATATTGCCTCATGAGTTCCAGGCTGAAGACGAGAGCCAAAGTGACCAAGACATGGATCCAATTCCTGTCTCTAGTGAAGAGTCACAAGTGAGTATGGTACAGGATGCTTCTGGAATGGCTACTCCAATGGAAACTGAGTGTGAAAGCGAGGAAGAGGTGAGCATCAACCTCTCATATCCTTTTGAATATCCCTCGAATTCCATGACCCAACATGTCAAGCCTTTGTACATCAAGGCTTTCTTCGATGGGATACAGCTGAACCGAGTCCTAATAGACAATGGGGCAGCGGTAAACTTATTACCGAAATCTTCTTTGAAGAAACTAGGGAAAAAAGAATCCCAGGTTGATCCCTACCAGCACAACCATCGTTGGCTTTGCTGGAGACAAACAGATGGCTCAAGGGATTTACCCATTAATTTGAGTGTTGGAACTAGGGACTGTATGACAGCATTCTTTGTAATCGACAGTAATGCTAAATACAATGCCTTACTTGGGAGAGACTGGATCCACACTAACAAATGTGTGCCTTCCTCTTTGCATCAGAAAATCATGATGGCTTTGGGCAATGGAGAGACAGAGGAGATCGATGCAGATCCCCAACCCTTCATAGCCTGTGCAGACTTTGCAGAGGCCAAGTTGTATATTGAGGGAGTAACACCGCTCAGTATACTGAGGAAAGCTGATGGCTCAGCCGAAGTGACGGCTGATGAGGAAGTGACACACCTGAAGCACTTGGTTCAAGAGAGTGCTGATGAAGAGATTGTCGTTAAAGATGACAATGATGCCTGGTTGTAGGCAAAGGAATGAAGAACAAGAAGCCAGGTCTTTGGCTCTGGTTAAATTCTCACCATTGGATGTAAAAGCAATAGTCCAGAAAGTACAGGAGCAAGAAAGAGAAGCCATGATAGTTGGCTGTAAACAAGAGCAGCAACAGGTCAGAATTCTGACCCTTGGGAAATACTGTGCATTGGACATTGAGACAAAAGTCCAGGAGATACAGGAAGAGGATGCCTTATGGACAGATTTTGTCTATGAGGAGGAGGGTAAAGATGTTGAACTAAAGAACCTAAAAGCAGAACAAGGTGAGAAGATTGCTTCGAAGGTAGAAGAAACTAGAGAAGAAGCTTCGATAAGTTCTCAAACGCAAGACCCCTTAGAAGAAGTAAATCTAGGGGAAGGTTCCATACAACAACCCACTTATATAAGTGCTTGCTTGAATGTTCTGGACAGAGACCAGTTGTTGGTTATCCTGAAGAAATACAAGGACTGCTTTGCATGGTCCTACAATGAACTACCAGGATTGGATAGGTCATTAGTGGAACATAGGCTCCCTATGAAGCCTAATTTCAAGCCATACAAGCAGAAACCAAGAAGAATGAGTCCAGAAGTAATTCAGAAAGTCAAGGAAGAGATTCTGAGACTACTCAAGGCAGGCTTTATTAGAACAGCCAGGTATGTTGAATGGCTATCTAATATTGTGCCTGTAGTCAAGAAGAATGGCAAAATGAGGGTATGCATCGATTTCAGAAACTTAAATCTAGCAACTCCTAAAGATGAGTACCCTATGCCTATAGTGGATCTGCTGGTAGACAGTTCAGCAGGGCATCAAGTTTTATCAATGATGGATGGTCACTCTGGTTACAACCAAATATGCATTGCAGAGGAGGATATCCACAAGACAGCATTCAGATGTCCTGGGAATATTGGCACCTTCGAATGGGTTAAAATGCCATTTGGTCTGAAAAATGCTGGGGCTACATATCAGAGGGCTATGAACACCATCTTTCATGATCTCATTGGAGGGTATCTAGAGTGTTATATTGATGACATTGTAGTGAAATCCCAGTCCATAGAGGAGCATCTGTATCATTTAGAAGCAGCCTTTGAAAGGATGAGAAAGTTCAAATTAAAGCTCAATCCCCTTAAGTGTGCTTTTGGCGTATCATCTGGAAATTTCTTGGGTTATGTAGTGCACAAGAAAGGAATACAGATTGATCAGAATAAAGCCAAGGCCATCATTGAAGCCAAGCCTCCATCAAGTAAGAAAGAATTACAAAGGTTCCTTGGGCAGGTTAACTTTCTTCGAAGGTTTATTTCTAACACTGCTGGAAAAACTAAAATATTTTCTTCCTTGTTAAGGCTGAAAGATGAAGGAGAATTTGTGTGGACAGCAGAGCACCAAAGTGCTTTCGAAGGTATCAAAGCCTACTTGGCCAAACCTCCAGTGCTGATGCCACCTAAGGGTGATAAGCCCTTGAAGTTGTACATAGCTGCAGCAGAAGATTCATTGGGAGCTTTCTTGGCCCAAGACAATGAAGAAGGCCAGGAGCAAGCTGTTTATTATCTTAGTAGGTTTTTAAATTCTTGTGAATGTAAATATTCAGCTGTTGAAAAGCTGTGTCTTGCTTTGTATTTTGCTGCAATGAAATTAAGATATTATATTTTACCTACAACTGTCTTGGTAATTGCAACCACAGATTTGGTTAAGTACATGTTATCCAGACCTATGTTGAGGGGAAGAATTGGCAAGTGGATACTAGCCTTATCAGAATTTCATTTAGAATATGTCCCTCAAAGGGCAGTAAAAGGGCAAGTTTTGGCCAATTTTCTGGCAGATCATCCATCTCAAACAGAAAGCCAAGAGATAATGGAGCTTGGTATGGTTAATGTTGAGCCATGGCAGATGTGGTTTGATGGATCGAAAGCCAATGGCTTAATTGGAATTGGTGTAAGGGCAATGTGTTCGTAGTCCAAAGGTTGATAATCTGCGAAAGCCTCCATGACCTGAATATAGAAGGGCGGGTAAAGGTGGCTAATGAATGCGTGGAGATTCTTTCGAGGGGAAACAGCATTACTCAATGGCTCTTCGTATGCTTGATCAATAGAGTGAGAAGTCAATTGAGCCATGATACGTTCGAATGCTAAAGGTATTGGGATGTTCAACAAGTTGAGAGTTAATGCCAATGATCACTAAATAGGTGACGGTTGTGTTTCCTGAAGATGGGTTCCATGCACGTTCCAAAAGCGCGGGAAAAGCTTTTGATCCACTAATATCACCAAGTATTGGGTTTATTAGTGCGGGGGGTAATGTTGGCTACATATTTTGTAAAAGCCAATTACAATTCGACACGTGGTAGAATAGGGGTATTATGGGAAGAGGATTCAAGTCTTTGATCCCGATCGTACACGTGGCGATGAATATTGGTTCTCACGTGATCTGAGTAGTACTAGATCAGTAAGGAGATACAAGGTGACGTGGCTTCAACGGTTGCTCATATTCAAATTCAAATACAAGAGGGAAGCTTAACTGCAAGTGATGGCATAGTGGAACTACTTCTAAGGCAGCATGATCAACGATCATGGAGGAGCAGTTCGACGGTTTGAAGTGCAGTTCGAAGGTCATCCTTGACGAGTATAAATAGCAGGGAAGCCCCCAGAAAAACCCTAGACTCAGATCATACAAACCGGTCTTTACTTCATATTTTCCTTTCCAGTTTTACATTTCCTGCAATTTAAATACCTGCACTTTAAATACCTGTTCTTTAAATACCCGCACTGTACTTCGATTCATAGGAGTAGTTTCAAGTAGATTCAAGTAGGCTGTTGCTGTAAACCTCTTCGAGGCTGAGTTTGGACCATTGTAAGTGTTCATTTTAATGAAATACTTCGATTGTTCTTCACATTAAACTATTATTTCTCTTAATTTCTCCTAAGTCAAGCCACCAGTAAAAGTCCTCTTCATTGAGGCTGAAAGAACTACAACACAATCGTCTGATAATTGGTTGGCAATTATAATTTCTGTAAGGACTGATTGATCCTTACTGGCACGCTCGCATTCACTAAAATACCCTTCGAAAGCCAAAAAGCCAACAGATACTTTCTCTAAAAATACAACAAATTTTGTATAAGGTCTAAAAGTTTAGAATGAATATAATGGGTGCAGATAGAAATTTAGAAAATTGTATTTAAAGCTCCCAGAATTTAATAAGCGAATAAGAATTGTCAATACAATGGTTAGATTCCACGCCCGTTATTCCACATCAATTAGTTTTTTTTTTTTAAATTTTTTTTTTACTATGCCCATTAATTTACTATGAGAGACTTTCCAAATGCAACTAAAAAATTTGATTCAACACCTTATTTCTTTGAACACTCAATCCCCAAATTTGAATTTTGTTTCTTTTCTTTCAACACTTTAATTAATTTCAATGTTACCCCTCATCCACCCCAATCCCTCCCCACCTATGGTGCCACCTCCATTACTAGCCCCACCATCTCTAGTAGCCACCAAACTCCCTTCCGTTCCCTTCCCTTTCCTCTCATTACCTGTTGTTCCCCCTCTCCCTTTCATTTCATCTCAAGCCCTAACCCTAAATCAACCACTATCATCCCCTCTCCTTCACTCAAATCCTAATCCTAAACAATCATTGTCATTCTCTCTCCTTCTCTCCGTCCATCTCAATCTTTAACCTTAAACCACCACCTAGTGTTCCCTCTTAATCCTAATCCTGAACCACTCTTAACCCCTAAAGTTCTGATCACCGCAAGCAAAGAGATAGAGCATGTTGTAAGAAGAAAAGAGAGAGACAGAATCATAGCAAAATGATAGGCTGGGGATGGAAGAAGGTGGCATAGGGCTTTTAGAAGAAAGAAAAAGAGGTAGGAGTGGCAAATGTTTGGGAGGAAAATGAAAGAGAGGGTAGGGGGCTAGAAAAAAAAAAAAAAAACTAAACTAAAGAGGAAGAAGAAGAGTTAGAGCATACAGGAGAACTGGGGAGGAGCGGAAGAGGAGTTAGCTCCTAACGACCGAAGGTGGAGAGCGAATGAGGAGTGGCAAGATGAGCTATATATGGCGGGGGCTTAGATGGTGGCCGGAGACAGTAGCGGCTACGATTGGAGCTAAAATGGTTACAAGATCGACCTTGAATTTTTAAGAGCCCCAAGTGAACCCCTAATCTAGGGCCTCTACATTCCTATAAACCATTGAAACAATAATATCAACTTTAAAAAAATTATTACAAAAAAATTTAAAAGGTAAAATCTATTGTTGCTATTTTATATTTTAGCCGTTTACGTAAGAAAAAAAATACCAAACAAAAATTAGAAGTTATAATATCAAAAAAATAAAAATTGAACCAACTGCACTACAATGTGTAACATGTCCGCGAGGGACCTCGCTACAGTTCGGACTCGATTTGTGTCGGTTCTTAATCTGAACCAAAGAGTCCAAATCCGGTAAATCGTTTTGAGAAAACAGATTTTTTTGAAAGAAGTGCCAAACATGGACTGCTTTGCCAGATACAGAGTCGCCACCTAAATATTTTTATTTTGGGAAATTTAGGAAACCCTGACTCGTTGCCTAAGGCCACGTGTCCGTCATCACCAAAGTTGCCTCGGCTCGGGAACTTGGGTACGATTGGGGAAGGTCAGCTATGAGCACCCCCTCTCGCCCGGTCAAAGACCGGCCTCTACTAACCATGATACCAAGTTTTGAAAACATTATGTGTTCTTATTCCGGTTATTAGCATAGATTTACTACGTGATGCTCGCAGCATACAAGTATAGACTGGGTCGCCTGAATTGGAACAAAACATTTCATGTTTGTTTATTTGAAAATGGTTTGATGGTGCTACTCGCAAGTAGGCTAAGACGTGGATTTGCCACCCTCGGGTGGGCTTAGAAAACATGATTTTGCCACTATCTAGTGGGCTTAAAACTTACATTTGATGAATTGTTCCAATTCAGATAACTCAACCTTCACCCACAGGCACTTAGGCAGTTATATCAAATAAGCACATAGCCTCATGGTAAAGCATGCTATCATGGCAATCACTCACACGCATGCAAGGATGCTAAAGCATAAAAAGCTTACCGAGTACTCCAAGACAAAAAGAGAAGTTAGTTAGAAAGATGCATGACTCCTAACTATACAACATGCCTAATGCAACACATGCAAAATGCAGCTAAGTAGGCTCGGCTACTAATGACATGACATGGCACTTACTTCGAAACATGCTTTCAAACACGTATTTCAAGAAAGTGTATTGAAAATTGCGATGCAGTTTGAATGATGAACCGAGCCTTCGGTGCATGCAAGACAAATGAATGATGCACTCATGCAAACATACTGTATGCTAAACAAAACATGTCCCTAAATTAACCAACATAAGCAGGTAAATAAAAGGGAGAAAGAAAGGGGGTTGGAAGACATGCACACACACACGCACCCTTATTACAGTTGTGCCCTCATGCAGAGGGTCGAAAGAATAATACAGTCCCGAATAAATATTACAGTCCGAATAATTACAAAACCCTAATTAATTAACAAATTAATCTAGGAAAGCAGTAAGTTTGGCATGCAAGCCAGGGACTGCCTCAGCTCTGCTCCGGATGGTGAATGATGCATGTTCGGGTTGCCTTGCGCAGAAATCCACTGCAATGCCCCAATTAGCCTCTGTTTGCAAATTTTCTTGGAAGGCGTGCCGAGCTCCGGAAGGCTGCTGATTCTTGATTCGCTGCAACAGAGAGCAACAAAGGGGCATAGCAGAGTGTTTCCACATATGTATGCATGACTACCCTTCAGGGAGTGTAGTCCTCGATCCTCGTGCCACCAATCACGTATCTCGATGCATGATGGCCGAGGAGTCGAATTGCACAACTTAATATGGAATGAATGCACATGAAAATACAACAAGGCCTAGACTCCATTATGGATAATCCGAAGTATCGGCGACTAGGAATTGAGACACGTTCCGTCATTCGGAGTACGAAACGCCCCTCGTTTCCCGTGCCTGGGCTAACTCCTATCCCAAACACAATGCAATATGCATGATATGCATGAATGCGACTAAGATACAACCTAGCATACACAATACTATGAAATGGCATACACGATGCACGAGGTAACATGGCATACACAATGCTCTAATCATACAACCTAGCATACGCAATGCTATGAATCGAAATGGCATACACAATGCATAATGGACTTACACCAACATGAGTGGACCTCAGCCACACTCACATCAGTAGCCATTAGGTGAAAATGAGACACTCGAAATGAGTGCACACATGCACGCAAACCGAGGACCGAACCTAAGGCATCAAATGCCACTCTACCAAAGCATGGCAAGGCATGGAATATGGTAAGAAAACATGCAAATTTCAGCACTGAAATATGATGCCAAATGGTCCCGAAACATGGAAGTATGGCACTCGATGCATGGAGTGAACCCCGAAACTAAAAACTAGGCACATGGAATGACTTACAGCTATACAAAGCATGCATTATTTGATCATAAAACATAAAGACAGAAGCAAGGCAGTCCCAAAACATGAACTTTTCCAGTTTAAAGCAAGGCCAAAAAGTGCTAGCAAGATGGCTTAAATTAGCATGCAATTTTGACTAGTAAACATGGTTTACATGGCAAATATATGATGCAAGTGAGAACTCATCAAACCAGCAAAAATCAGTGAATAAACCATGTGAAAATAGGCCTAAATAACCATGGAAATGCAGCCAATGCATACCAAAATGAGGGGCTCCTTTAGAGGGCCATGCAAGGAGTTATTAGGCACATACAAGATGGACAAGTGGCATGACATATACAACTCTGAAAATCAAATATGGTAGTCCTAAAACTCACAAAATTGGCCCCAAAATCAGTCAACAAAGCATGCAAGATGGGGGCCCTTTAGAAGACCAAAATGGCCATCAAGTAAATCAAGGTGAGAGAGGGTCACCCCCCTTCTGATTTGGAGGATCAAAACAGGGTCTTAGCCACTGAAAATCCACTGGATTTCAGTGGCTAGAAGGTCAAACAAGGCATGCAACAATAGCTTAGGCTTAAGGCTCAAAATAAGAGGCAACTAAGCATACTAGATAGCATATGACCTCAGATAAGAAAATGCCCTTAATAAAACATGGAGAGGGCCTCAAAAAAAAAACTTTTTACAGTTTACAACATGCTTCAAAAATGAACACAAATAGGGCTAATCTATCATGCAAAAATGGCCCTAAAAGTGAGAATAGAGACAAGGGGCAGTAGCCGACCCCAAACAGCAAGGAGCCCTTCAACAAGGTTGAAGAGGGGCTCAAAATAAGGCACTTCACAGTTTACATAAAACCACAAAGTAAACACAAGTAGGCATAAACTAGCATGCAAGAAAAGGGCCTAAAAGAGGGGTAAAGAGGCAAGTGGTAGTAAATGACCTCAAACATAGGAGAGCCCTTCAACAAAGTTGAAGAAGGGCTCAAAACAAGCCACTTTACAGTTTACATCAAAGCTCAAAAAAGTTCACAAAGAAGCCTAAAATACTATGCAAAAATAGGCCTAAAAGAAAGTTAAAGAGGCAAGTGATGGAAGGAGGTCTCAAACAGAGAAAGACCCTTGATCAAACATGAAAAGAGACTCAAAATATGATTATTTTCAGTTAGGGTCGGAGCCCAAAAATGCTTGCAAGCAAGGCTTATAAATGGAACAAAAAAGGGCTAGTTTAGGGGAAAAGTGTACTTACCCTTGAAGAACAACTCTTTAGCAGCCTTTTGGTCCAAAAATCTGAGCTTCTAGCCTCTGAAGATCAGCCTCAAGGTGTTTGAATGGAGGATGAAGGTCTTGTGCTATGAGGTGTAGTGCAAAAATGCAAAGAAATCCAACTTCCAAGCTCTAACCACAAGCAATATAGAGAGAGAGATGGATTTTTGGCCCTCCAAAATCTCAGAACCTGGTGTAAGGAAGAAGCCCCTTGCTTATATAGAGGAATGCAAGGCTAAGGCTTCTTGAACAAGCTTCAAAAGGCTTTGATCCCTCCATACACGTGTATGGAGGGCAGATATGAGGAATCCAGCTGGTACAAAATATCTGCCTGGAAACTAGCTGAGAAATGGGGGGTGTCGGCCATCAGCAATGGCCGGCAGTGCCACACTGATGGCCGGCAGGTGCTCACCAGTGGCCGGCAGGGGCAAATCCATGGCCGGCAGTGCCATGCCTATGGCCGGCAGTGCACTAGGAGGGCCACTCTGACAGGACCTAGTCAGGGTCCAAAAATGAGGCAGAAAGGATACAGGGTCCGGAAACTCGAACCGATGACGTTCCGCCGCGACAGTCGAATGCTAGGCGAGCAATCGAACCAGTCGTTGGGTGTACCTACAAGCACAACCAAGTCTTGAGGACGGTAAAAAATGGGGTGTCTACACAATGTTACTTGAATATTACCATTATCATATTTTCTAGTTGTAAAATTGAACAAAGAGCTCATACTTAAAATTGAATTAATTTTTTCCTTTCTATTTTTCATATATAGATAAATACTTGTAAGGAAGTTTGATCAAATAAACAAGGAAAAATTAGTCTAAGGTCCCTCTCCCATTTTTAGTAATGAAAGAGATTCACAATATTATTTTATGATGTCTAAGGTCTCTTAATCCCACACCCATATATCACAGAGAAATTCGACTCTCTCAAATCAAACTTCATTTCTCTCTCTCTTTCTCTCTCTCTATCTCTCTCTCTACTTCGATACTGTTTAAACCCTAGCTCTAACCAATCTTCTCCTTCTCTCTGTACAAAAATGGCAAACAACGGGCGATATATACAAACAAACACCACCACACACACATTTCTGTAATTCACTACTTTGATTGATTGGACTACAAAGATGAAATTGTTTTCATAAATGACCGAGCAATAGAGATTCAAGCTTTTCATGGCGATGATCTTAGCGATTCTACTCGTGTTTCTTCAGAGCTTGAGTCTCTATTTCTCGCTCAACACTGAAGGTACGAGCTTCACACTTGTCTACAAACTCTGAATGTCTCTCTCTCTCTCTCTACTTCGATACTGTTTAAACCCTAGCTCTTACCAATCTTCTCCTTCTCTCTCTACAAAAATGGCAAACAACGGGCGATATATACAAACAACACCACCACACACACATTTCTGTAATTCACTACTTTGATTGATTGGACTACAGAGATGAAATTGTTTTCATAGATGATCGAGCAATGGAGATTCAAACTTTTCATGGCGATGATCTTAGCGATTCTACTCGTGTTTCTTCAGAGCTTGAGTCTCTATTTCTCGCTCAACACCGAAGGTATGAGCTTCACACTTGTCTACAAACTCTGAATGTCTCTTTGTTCTCTAATTTGAAGAGTTTAATAATATGCTTGATTGAATACGCAGGGTTGGCCTTGTTGAAGTTTCAAGACAGCGTGGTGAGAGATCCATTTGGTGCTCTCTCAGATTAGAATGATCTTCTTTCTCTGGTTTGAACTGAATTTTCTCTTGGTTGATCCAGAGAAATTCTTTGGTTTGAACTGAATTTTTTCTGGGTTGGTCCAGAGAAATTCTTTGGTTTGGACTACATTGATTGATTGGACTACAGAGACGAAATTGTTTTCACAGATGACCGAGCGATGGAGATTCAAGCTTTTCATGGCGACGATCTTAGCGATTCTACTCGTGTTTCTTCAGAGCCTGAGTCTATGTTTCTCGCTCACTTTGAATGTCTCTTTGTTCTCTAATTTGAAAAGTTTAATAATAAGCTTGATTGAATACGTAGCATTGGCCTTGTTGAAGTTTCGAGACAACGTGGTGAGAGATCCATTCGGTGCTCTCTCAGACTGGAATAATCTTTTCTCTTTGCTTCAAACTGAATTTTCTCTGGGTTAGTCCAGGGAAATTCTCTAGTTTGAACTGAATTTTCTCTGGGTTGGTCCAGAGAAATTCTCTGGTTTAGATTGAAATTTCTCTAGATTGATTTGAGGGACCTTAGACATTATAAAAATATTGGATGTCCTTTATGGTATAAAGTCTTAATACCAGGGACCCTAAAACAAAATCCCCAATAAACAATTCTATCCACAATCTAACAAGAAACAATCAATTCAAATTTTAAGGATTTCAATTTTCAAGTAAAGTTAACAAATAATCAAGATAGTACCTAGATGAAGGCCCTATTTTTTTCCAAATTGAGGGGCTAAAAGCAGTTGATTTGCTTGCTTTCCCCAAGGCCAGTTTGACTGGGCAGGGTTTTAAGGTTTTAGATTTTGTCTTCATCGATAATTAGATCAAACAATATGATATTATTTAAAAATTTATGAAACTAATGAGAATATCAGTAAAATAATCCAAGCAGCTGAAGCAAAACAGAGGCACAACAGTCACAAATAATAGTGGCAGCTCAGGAAGGATAGCAGCTCCAATGTATAAGTGTATCAATTAGTTAGGAAGTTACAAGTTTGTGACGCATATATTAGTAGAGAGAGCTAGTTAGAATGTGAGTGTATTGATCACATATGTATATAAATATCTGTAGAAGAGATCTGTGAATCATATGGAATAAGAATTTCATCATGGTATCAGAGCTACTCTAGCTTTACCTAGCAAAGGTACTGCAATGGCTGATACATCTTCATCAATCATTCCTCCAAATCTTAGTTTGCTAATATCAAACCTTGGTTCTGTCACGACCCAAACCCGCCCCTATAGGTTTAGCATCGTAACCGGCCAGTAATCCTTAGATTACCTACGGCCTCTGAACAGACAGGCATATAATAAGGGGCTAGCGGAAGCAATATACGAAAATATAAATGTCCAATGAGCTGTGTTGACTTACATGAAACAGAATAATTTTAAAACTTTGATTACATAACCATGAGTCAACCATACATTATATTATACCCACACACTTACACAAATGTACAACCAACATAACTAACATAAGTCTCATACATAACAGCCTAAACAAAACTTGATCACAAGACACTTCGGGAACCTCCACGTGAGGCACAATGGCTGGCTGACAACAGAACACAGTCCCCCACAAAAACCTTCGGGCTTGCACTCCAGAATGCTCACCTATAATATATATATACAAACAGTGAGCTAAAGCCCAGTGAATAACATTAAGGTAAAGGGGTTAGTGAACGAAATCCGAACATTTTATACGTATAAAACAGATCATAGCATAATCATAGTCATCTCATTTCAGAACATAATAATGGCATATCCCATAGAACACATCACAAAACGTCTTCCGACTAGAGTAACCGGTCCCGGACACCAATTAAACACATATCACCACAATGAAGTAGCTAACGAGATCTCGTAAATGTCGTGGACCCGCATTTTCATGCCGTCCCCCATGACTTGGGACTATCTATGGATGCCATAATAGATTTCAAACTTGGAATGTTCATTCACAGAAACATATATCATTTCAGAAATCATAGCATATCTTATCTCATTTGGAACATAGTTTCATATAAACGTATCTTTACGATAACGTTACTCACAGTGGTTCCGTAGATGGTCAATTACTTCTCGGACGTTGACCTACAATCACAAAATACAAAGCACCAACGAATCTTATCATTACTTATTCATGTGGCCATTAAGGCTTAGCTTACATCACGTTGGTTCATGTTCATTCTTAACACATGGCTTAGAACACACACACCCTTGCAATCTCTTAGTGTGATTTATTCTTATTACAATGCTCAAGTCACATACACACTTGCCATTCTTTATCTTAGTGTGCGTTTCTAGCCCATAACTTCATTACTATAGCTTAATTAAGGCTTAGGAATGCCTAAGATGCAATGAGGTTGTCAAAACATGCCTTGGAACACTTAGGCAAAATTTCAAAATTTTAAGTCCTCGCTCGAGCGAAGCTTTCCTTGCTCGAGCGAGCATGCAAAAATGTGACTGGTCGCTCGAGCGCACATTCCTTCGCTCGAGCGATCTGTAAATGATGCAAACTTCTGGGAGCTTGAAATTTACGCTCGAGCGGACTTTTGGTCGCTCAAGCGAAGTGCACAATCTCAGAGTGGTCGCTCGAGCGAGAACCCCTTCGCTCGAGCGAGGCTGCAAAATCTGGAATTTCCAGATTGCACCTCCAACTTCAAAATTCGAATTTAACCAACAAAAACTCATCACTTGGGCCCTAAAACTTGAGATAACCCAGAAAACTTGTAGAATATGAAAGTTCAAAGATCAATTTATAAAAATCATGGCCCAAGGTTTGTCAAAACTCACATTTTCAACTTAATTTCAAGAAGTAAAACATGCATGTGAATTCTTTAAAACTCTTGTCTTCCAAAACTCATGAAACTTGCAATTTGAGCTCCTAAGCCCCATGCATGCAAGAAATCCTTTTCAAAACATGAATTTAAACTTTTAAAACATGATGATTCAAACATGCATGCACCAAATAACTCCCAAAATAAGTTAAATGCTCAAAATCAAACTCAATGACAACCTACTATGTAAATGTACACATGCATGAATTAAAAACAGCAACCAAGCTCTAAATACATACTCTAATGAGCCCATCTTTTCAAAAACATGATGAATCCATGGCCTTGAACATAATTATAAACATGCATGTAGATTTTTATGAGATTAACTTCAAAGTGCAAGAATTTATGCATGCATGCATGATTTGAGCTACAATTCCTTCTTCTAAGCTCCATTACATGATTAAACTCATAACCTTGAAGAAGTCTCATGCTAGATGACTTAGGTTCACAAATTAGAGGTTGAAATCATACCTAGAGTCTTTAATCTCACTTATTTTAGCACAACCTTGGTGAATGCAAGCAAAATCTTCAACTTTTCTTTGAATTCCTCCTTCTCTCTCTCTAGAATTGCTCTCCCTCTCTCTCTAAAATGATTCCTCAGATTTTTTACACTAAGGGACCAACGAATTGAACAACAAAAATAAGGCTCAAAGGTGTTGGAGAAATAAGCCACTAACATGGCAAAATTGTAATTTACGCCAACTATTTAATTAGCTTCATTTAATCTAATTTAATCATGCCCAATCACATTTTAATTAAATATGCCATAAGATTCTAAAAATTCCAAATAACCCAATGGTATAATCAATTCCGGGTTCGGATGCCGATAAGGCTTTCAATTTACAGTTTAACCATTAAGCATTGATAGATGATTTAACGGTCAACAGGTAGGCGACCAATTATGTTACAAATTACCTATTAATCCCATCATCAATCTTAATCACTTAATCAACATCCTTAATTACTGATTAATAGCTAATTACGAGTCGGGGTTATTACAGGTTCCTTGCTTACAGTTAAACTTGATTCCAATAATTTTCTCATATGGCGAAACCAAATTCAGAACATTCTTCAGGCCACAAATCTTCTTGGTTATGTCACTAGTTCAATTACTTGTCCTCCTCAAAAACCATAGATTCCACTGGAACACAATGAATTCTGAATCAAGAATCTACCAAATGGGAGGTAATAGATGCTTATCTTTTGAGCTGTTTAATTGCAAACGATTTACTTCGTTATCATGATCACATATTCATCAATTGAAGACTAAGTTGCAAGCAATAACCAAGAAATCTCTTTCCATAGAAGATTATCTTGCTCAATTCAAAGAAATTTCTAATCAATTGTCCTTAGCTTCTCCAAACATTTTTTTATGAAGACATGATGTTAATCATTCTCAATGGTCTTCCTGATGAAAATGATGACCTTAAAACAACTATTTGCACACCATCTGACTCTCTTTCCATGGATGATCTTTGTTTATTTCTGTGTTCTGAAGCAATCCATGTTGAAAGGAAAATTAAACAGTCTGATGATCATAATCTCATAGTTGCATATTTTGTTTGGAAAGGTTCAGGTCCTATCTCTTCATCTGGTTATGGTACTCAGTCTTTCAATGCTTACAGAGGAAGTTCTTCATATTCACGAGGCAAAGGTAATTTTAGAGGTAGAGGTCGCTCCTATAATGGTAATTCTAATAGGGATGGGAATCGATTTTACAATCACAACAATCGAGGCAAACCAAATTTTCATCCAACTGGTTTTGGTTCTATTGGGTGTCAGATTTATAGTAAGATGGGCCACATCACTTTTGACTGTTGGCATAGAATGGATCAATCTTTTCAGCCTCTGACATCTACTTCTCAGGCTCAAGGAAATTAATTGGTTCCTAAAGCATATGCTGCTACATTTTCTCAGAATGAACAGTCTTCCTCAGCCTCAGCCTCAGCCTCAGCCTCAACTGTCCCTTGGTACCTTGATTCAGCTGCAACAAATCACATCACAAATGACTTGTCAAATCTTCATGTTCTTCAACCATATCATGGCTCAGATCATGTCATAGTTAAGGATGGCTCCTCCTTGCCGATTCATCACATTGGTACTGGCCTCTTACCTACTCCTACCTATTCTTTCTCTCTTCATTACCTCTTACATGTGCCGCCCATCTCCTCTAACCTTTTGTCTGTTCAATAGTTAACTAGGGACCATAATTGTGTTGTTTTTTATGCAAATTCATTTTTTATTTAGGACAAAATTACGAACAAAATTCTTCATAAAGGCTCTGTGAATGGACTTTACCAGTTTTCTCAGTCTATTGCTACTTTTTCACCTTATGCTTTTTACACTCCTATTTCTCCATCTGTCACTGCACTCACATGGCATCAACAGTTGGGGCATCCATCTCCTTTAAAGTTTCAGTATCTTACTAGATATCTTCCCAAGTCTCAGCATGATCAATTTCTTTGTTCTACTGATTCTTGTAATAAAGTTTCGCATTTTACGCCTTGTGTTATTGCTAAAATACATAGGTTGCCATTCAAATTGTCAAATACCTATGTAAATGTACCTCTTTCTCTAATTCATAGTGATGTATGGGGACCTTTTCTGTAATGCCCCAAAATAAAAAGACATTTTACTTCATTATACTATTGCTAACATGCGAAACACAACAACAATATGATTATAGAACATTATTTCCAAACCATGCCTCAGTACATTCTTTTGGTTCTACAACATGAATTCTATCTTTAACGAATAAAACTAAGTTATGACAAGTTAATGCCTTAAAGGCTACAAATTTCCAAGGCCTTGTCTGGTTACAACAAATGAGTCACAACTCAATACAAAGAAGCTTATGGCTTAAATTACAACAAATAACCATAGGAATCAATAAATACGAGCCTCAAGCTCCAAGATCCTCCCTAGTCATCGCCTTGATGAAGGCACACCAGTTCACCTGAAAGTGGTTTCCCTCGTAGGGCGAACATAAAGTCCAGTAGAAATAAACTTAATGACATGTATGAAGCTTAACAATGTCATAAGGTGAATGCATGTGGAATGATATGATAAAACATGCATTTTCTCTCTTTGAAACAATGTAATACAAGATTTTCCAAAAACATCTTTCCAAGTCAACAATCTCCTTTCAAAACAATCAAGCGGTAAATATAATGAATAAATCTCCAAGGCTACTGTTCATAATAGCAACTATACAAGTCACTATGCTATTTTTACCGAAACTAACCAGAAGGCTCGACACCTATCGCGTGGGTTTTAGGCCTTACACCCTGGACACACAGGCCAACTTAATTCTGTTTTAACACCCCCTCTTAACTTCACCATTTTATTTACCATTTTCAATAATATAATACATGTATTTGAAAACAACAATACGTTTTTCCGAAACATGGAATCTTCAGTTACAAACCCATGATATGCACAATGCAATGTATGATTTGTAAACATTTTCATTTCCTAATCCCCATGCATTTTCTACAACAATCAATACAACCTTCCACCAGTTGCCAAAACAATTATCTCTAATTAAAAAATAACAACAATAATGATATTTCAAAATCATAACCAAACCGGAATCTCAACGATTTATACAAAATCTCATGATTCCTGACACATCATTCACACTTCTTATGAGTCTTGTGAATCTCAACCGAAAATATACAATTCCAAAACCGTTCATATAGTTTCCAACAAAACCATCATTTCAAAAGAGTAAATAATACTCGGCATTTTTTGATAATTCAAAACATTTCTCAACCAAATCCAATTTTGATCAAAATCCCGTAACCATTCCAATTTCTCTTTTTTTTTTTCTCTATAAAAACACCCCAAAACCCTAGCTTTTGATTAAATCTTGAGAAACCCTTTAAAACCCAATTTTTTCTTCAAAAACTCATAACACAACAACCACTGGGTTACCAATTCCAAACCATAACCGAAAACAAGGCATTTTCCCCAAATTTGTGCATTAATATACATATATATATATCCAAAACTACTTTTCAAAAACCCATAACTAACAAAAATAATAGATAACGAAGCTAAACAACATGCACACCGTTAAGAAAATTTCTACCTCAACTCCAGAAGAGAAGAAAGCCCCAAAGCCTCGAAACTCAACATCGACGAAAACATGAGCTTCTCAGATTAGAATGAAACTCTAGGTGAGCTCTACCTTTTTCTCCAAAGGACAATGGTGAAGAAATCGATGGATGACGGTATATTTGAGATTTAAAGGTGAGTTTTAGAGAAAGAGAGTAGATCTAGGTTTTTGAAATGTTTAGAGAGAGAGAAATGAAAAAGTGATCCAAAATGTGACTTTTTTAACTGATATACGTGTAGATCGCTCCAGCGACCAACACACCGCTCAAGCGAATAGACACAATAAGTGAGACCGCTTGAGCGAACAAAGTTGTCGCTCGAGCGCACAATGACACCCTCCTAGAAGTTTTGCAGACAGAAGCCAACCGCTTGAGCACAAGAAGAACTGCTTAAGCCAAGACCGCTCGAGCGAAGAACACTACCCTCCTAGTATCTCTACAGACCTGCAAAAATACTGGAAGTTTTCAAAGATCGCTCGAGCAACCAAAAGACCGTTCGAGCGAACTGACCAAAATCTAGGCAATGACTCCTTTGAAAAACGAACCCCCAACCTATTCCGAACGCAACAACGGTATCCAAACAACCAAACTCATTCAAGAATAAGATGATTAAGGATATGAAGAAACAAATAAGACAATGAATCCAGATCCAAAACAGTAAACCGATCGGGTTTAAACTAGAATTGTTATACTTTTATGCTTCTTCTAATGGTTAATGAATATTTTTTGTTGCATTTAGAGGCCCCCTTTATGTGTTAATTAACTTTTCCTTGTTGGTCTAAAGTATGTACAGTTTGGTGCATATACATATAACCTAGGCCCACAAACCTTTAAGGCGACTCATTAGAACCCAAACCTGAGACTCAAGCAACCCAATTGGTGGTAAGTAAGGTCGAGCCCAATGATGTAGGTCGAACTCAATGACCCATCTTTAGGGTTAGAAGACCAACCTCACCGAAATGGTCCAAAGATCACCAAGATGATCAGGAAGTCCCACTCCCAACCTGAGATAATCAACATGATCAACTAGTCAGGGAGATTCACCATCTTGACCTAGGCAAGAGTGTGTAGTTTATGCTTATAGTAGCAAGGACATACGACACAATGTAGGGCGGTCTCCTCCACCTACAACCAATTCCAGTTAGTAGAAGGATGTATCTCATAACCTTAACGTCCTCGAATGATGGTAGTCCACGTGGTACTCCCTGATTAGAGGAAGGGCTAACATATTTTTCTCCTCAGATGGAGCACAATCTTGAAAGGCAACGTTATATACACCAAATTAAAGGATAAAAGGTACACTATCTGTTGTACCCTACTCTTACATTGTCTTCTTTCTCAAGCATAATTCTAACTTAACCGTCGAAGGGCCCTTAAGAAAGACACCTACCGGGTATATTCTTAAGGGTTTGTTTGTAGGTTCTCTCCAAGGAAGAAGACCAGCCCATCATCTCCAAACCCAACTCATCTCCACCTCATTCAAACTGTGAACCATGTATTTATTAATATTTTCAAAGTTAAAAGAAAATCAACTTCATTGAAGTAGGACTCAAAGAATAATTTAAGGGTAGCTCAGTGAGGCATTGGAGCTTGAAGGGTTGAAATGGTTTTATTGCCACTAATTCATAGGATAAAATTAAAAAAAATATATTATTATTATTATTATTATTATTGGTTCAAAGATTTAAAAGCTTCCATGTTTGTTGAGATTCTGAATTATCTTTCATTCCTTTCTCTTTTCACAATCAAATGGAATGAAACAAAGATCCTGCCTGCCATTGCCAACAACTGCCTTAGGGCACAAAAAGAAAAAGAAAAGGACAAAAACATGGAAAAGCACTAAGACATTTTTTGCTATTTTCAAAAAAAATAAAAATAAAAAATCATCAATTTTAGTATTTTTTTTTAAACATATTTACTTATTTTTATAACTTTTTTCACCCCACTCTCAATGTAAATACAAAATCAATAATCAACTTCTGCATGGGATTCAAAAATAAAAATTAAAAAACAATCTGCATAATAATTGCAGAATGGTGCTCAAGGCTAAAGTCATAAATAAGATCGTATGGTACTGTTTGTGCTTCCATCAGGACAGCAGGATTGTGTTTTCTACAAATACAATGGATTGATTAAGTAATATGATGTTTAATACATGAAAAGTAAGCTATAACCCAGGCAATGGGACAAAAATTGTGTAATCTCATTAATTATCAAAGCTATTTAATTTCAAGACAGCTTTGGAGGATCCTATAAAATATATTTTGTGCTAGATTAGCTTAGTTGGCAAAGGAAAATAAACCTCATTCCTCTCTCTTGGGATCTGAGATTCAAACTATAGGATAAGGTTATAAAAAAAAGCACAAAAGCTAAAACAAAGTTGACTATATAGCAAGCTATATATATATAAGCAAGTGGACCATGTAACAAATACAACAAACTAAGCCATGGAAAACAATACAAACAACAAAAAATGCTTTAAACTAAACATGGGGAACAACATATACAACTGTACCTCTCTCCCATTGAGGTGTGTTAAAACATTTGTTTAATATTTGCTTGACTGTATTAGGGTTCGAATATAAGGTCTAAGAAATTCTAATTCAAATTGTACTAGCCAAGTATTAAAATTGTATTATTAATGTAATTATTATGTAATATGTACTAGTGAAGTACTATAAGGTGGAACATTTCATAATAAATGTGTAATTCATTCTCAATACTTGATTCTTATTTTTGTAGGAATGACCAATACAGATGACTGCTTCTTTTTTGAGTAGTTTTTTTGTAATTGAATCTCATTTAATCATACCAATTTCAAAGAACATCATCTTCAAATCTCATTTTTAGATGCTTCCAATAATATTCTCCCAAAACTTTAAAACAACCAAGGGCGGGCTAAACGTTGCTAAACTTTGGATGGAGATTTAGAATGCGAAAGGAAAAAGAAAAAAATAGTGAAATGTTTAAATTTATAATTCAAACACAATCTTGACGTTCAATTCTAAATCTTATGAATATATATAGTTAAATTTGCCTATTGTAACTAATTTCCCAAAGTTAAACCAGTTGAAAAAAAAAATTAAAAATCATTAATTATGTCAATGATATCATTAAAAAAACATGGTAATCCATTTATTAAGGTAATAACAAAAAGAAAAGGCCAAGTTGTAATGCAAGGACTTGAACATATAAATCTTGGAACATGAGCATATTATTTTTATAGTTTCATGCATGCAAAGGCACTCATTCTTTTTTCTTTTTTTTTTCTTTTTCTTTTTTGGTTTTTGGTTTTTGTTTTTTGTTTTTTGTTTTTTGTTTTTGGGAAGTGTGAATAAAAAAACATATATCACACCCGGTGGACAGCATGATTGATGCACCTCCATAAGAAGAAGACAAAATTTTCATTTTTATTATTTTTATAAAGATAGAAAATCTTGAATTTAGGAACCTCAACATTTTTAAACGAGCTCTCTCCTCTAATCTATGCAATGAAATTATGAGAATGGGACCTAATTTCTAGATGGTCCCAGCCCTAGGGGAGTATTTAATTTGGAAATTATTCGGGGGGTTGAGAGGTGGTTTTCAAGTAAGATGGTCCAATGTGATCTAATTATTATGATTTTGCCCTCCTAAATCTCTGTGCTTGGTTCTATTTGTCATTTTGAATAAATTACGTTCACATGCATAAGGTTTTAAAAAATATTGTTAATTTCATATTTTTTTTATATAATTATATTAATATATTTTAAAATTTTAATTCACATAATAATTCGATATTTTTTTTTTATCAGTAATTCATTAGTATAAAACAACCGTTTAATCATTTTTTAATCAATAATTCATTAGTCGTATAAATGAAAAAATAATATTGTCATCTATTTTCAATTAAAATGTAAACCATCATTTGTATTAGTTTCAATTATTTTAATTACACTAAAGAAAGATCAGTATGATTATGTCAAAAATATAAAACTAATTGTATTTTTTTTTTCAAATCTCATAAAAAAAAAATAGTATAATTTACATTATCATTTTTATTATGGGCTTATCACTTTAATTTATTTATATTTATTTATTTTGTTTTTGTACGTATGTGCCCCACTTTGGTTGCAGAGAAGGCATGCCTTGTGAGTTACAGTCTCCAAGTACACTTTGCACGTGCACATGCACATGCACATGTACATGCGTGAAAACTCTACCTAAAAAGGAGCAATTGACTAATATTGGAATTATAACTTGCGTTCAAAAAAAGGATTTTTAACTTCAATATATAATATCACATTTTTGGAATTCAAAGCATAGTTTTTTTTTTTTTTTTCAAAAAATTCAAAGAATAGTTTGGCACCCAAGATTCATTCACATTGGTGACTTCATTGTAACATGCACATGTTTGTTTGGCTGGTTAAAGTGAGATGGATATTCCATAATTACTCATTTACTATACTATAAAGCACTTATATAATTTAAATTTTAAACTAGTTAGAAAATTCTCATATAATTCTATTTATATATGCTTATAAAGTTTGGGAGTTATGTTGTTTTGTGTCTTGAGCCATCCGAGTTCGAATCTCACTGATTATAAAAATAAAAAATAAAAATTTTGAGTTTAGCTTCAAGGATTAGTTAGCAATTGAGCTCCAAGTATTGAATGACCAATGAGCTTGGTTTATGATAAGCTCAATTGGAAGTTCATTCTCGAGATTCTCAAAAAGAAATTAAAACTAGCTTAGCGTTTGTCAATTAAGTTTAGCAAATTGTTATTTTTAG
Source organism: Camellia granthamiana (assembly GCA_036172215.1). Classification (NCBI taxonomy): domain Eukaryota; kingdom Viridiplantae; phylum Streptophyta; class Magnoliopsida; order Ericales; family Theaceae; genus Camellia; species Camellia granthamiana. Next base: position 276,181 of record JAXFYN010000067.1, on the reverse strand, counting down.
TTTAACTTAGTTGATTTACACACCAGACGGGTTAATCCTTAATAAATATAATGATTGATAATTTTTCTCATATTATGGGATTTTTGTTATTTTATTCATATTTTTCTATTATGTGCCCTTTTAAAATGGGTTACTAGATTTTTTTCTTTTTCATTATGGGAATTATTAAACTTCTACAATTGCTCCAAATATAATTCTTCACATATTATAAATAACTTCTTAGTGATTGATAAATAAATAAATAACTTAGTTGATTTAATCTTAATACTATCTCCAAACGTCTCTAGCATCAAAGTCAATTAATTGCTTTGCCTTTCACTAGTTTTCTAGATTATTTTATATTGTTACTTCCATGTTAAAGTGGTTAATGTGGGAAAATGTTATGAATCTGAAATAATCTATCAAATGTTTTATCAAACTTCTCATATGGATGTGAACTCATACAAACCTACATATGTATGGATCCCACACTTATATAAAAAATTTGATAAATTATTTAGAATTCCTAACATGACGTGCAAGTATCCCAGCTTCATATTTGCCACTAGATGAAGTGTAAATGCTTTTTCACCTTGGACTGGCACCCTTCAGTCCATATATGAACGGAATAGTGTTGGTCGAATATGTAAGATTATCATTGGTCTTATCTATATATATTAAGGGGAATGGGATTTTTAATGAAAAATATTTTAACAGTTCTAAATTCTCATTCTATAATTACTAATTTTTTAAATTAAAAAATAGATTAAAAAACTATGGCAAATTTATTTATTTAATAATTTTAAAATAATAAATATCCCTTAATTTATAGATATGAAATGCAAAGATAACAAAAAATATTCTATTATCTATCCATCCTGTTCTCTTTCACCGATTTCCAAAAGAAAAAAATCAAAATCAAAATCTATCTTCCTTCTCTCTCTCCAAAAAATCAAATAATATTTTTCATGAGAATTGTGAGTATATATGTAAATCTTATTATATATTATATAATAACATAATAAAAAAAATTAAAAATCATATATACAAACAAATAAAATTAACAAATTTGATTTATCGTTTCAGTTAAATTTTTTTTTTTTTTTGCCTGTCAATATCCAACTGTAAATTTTAAAAATCTTTAAAGTCTATCTAAACTAAGAGTGCAACTTGGGTGGGCTCAATTTGAGCCACCCGAACCCAGCCCGAATTTTTTTAAGACTTGGACAAGATATTTTTGAATTCGGTATGAGTTTAGGCAAAAATTTAGAAGTTTGAATTAAATTTGGACGAGTTTGGACAAATACATCAAATAACCAGTGTAATTCGAAGCCGAATTATACATGTATATATAAACATTAAATATGCATATATATATATATTATTAGTCATTACATGATATTAAAATAATTTAGATCATTAAATCATATTAAATATATATTATATACACAAATAACACAAGATCTTACATTTTTTATTCTCACTCATAAATTGTAAAGATTACCATAATGACATCTCTTTTATATATATATATATATAAATAAATTATTTATTTTGATATTATTAATAATTTTTCTAAAAAAAATGTAAATAGAGTTTACTTTTAATAAATTAATAATTTAGCTGTGCCAAAAAAAAAAATTGAAATTTATATACAATTTGGACAACTCGGGCAATTCAGGTTTAACTTGAGTCGAACTTGGGTAGGCAACCTCAGGTTACAATTTAGATCTAGGTGGGCCTAGACATATCTCAACACAACTTGGGCTAGATTTGGATAATCTATCAACCTGACCGAACAAACCCGAGTTGCACCGCTAATCTAAACAAATCTATAGAACTAACAAATCTATCTCTCACCATTAGCTAATTTGAAAATATCTCTCACCGTCAAATTTTAATCAATAAAATTCACAGATCTATTACATATCTAACTCACAACCTAACTTATCTACGTAATAGTAATAAATAAATAAACAAATAGAAATAACAAATAAATTAGATTAAAAAAAAATAGAAAGCCGCATCTCCATCTTAAATAAATTGAGGGAAAAAAAACAAATAGAAACCACATGTAAATAAAGAAAATAAGAAATTAGATATGGATCTCAAAAAGATATGACAATACATAAATTTGAATTATAACTATCTATTTTAATAATATGATTTATTAACGTGACTATCTATGTTTTTGATGTATATCTATTTAAATTCTAAGTCACTTAATGAGACAAATTAATCAATTTTCAAGTCTTATTTAAAAAATAATTTGATTAGTCATCCCAACTCCTAGACTTCGCCAGCATTGGCGGAGGAGCTGATTGATTGGACTGAGCAAAGTCTAAGTTGTTCGAGGTAACATCCTACCACTCTATAAATTTATTTATTTTTTATTTTATTTTTATTGTTTTCCCTGTATAATTGTCATGACCCCATTCCGCCCCTAATAGAATGATACCGTGATAGCCAATAATCTGAGATTACTGAAGGCCAACTTACAAAGATTCACACAAACAAAGTATACATATGTGGCATACATGTGCGAAAGTAATAAATTTAAATCTAATTAGTCCATAAAAGTTTTGTATATATTAAATGAAATGACATACATATTAATATGGCTTACAACTTGAATACAAAATAAAGTAAGTTCATTTTACATCTTGATCAAAAGGCTTCTGAAGGCCAAACATACAAAGCAAATGATCTACAAAGTTAAGAAACATAATCTTCAAGATCCAACAAAAATGAAAACCAAAACACATATTCCAACAAAGCTTAGGCGACATCGTCTTCTTGTTCATCACCTACATATATATAAGGGAGAGGGGTGAGCAGAAAACTCAATGAATGATATAAGTAATAAAGGTTTGAATGAATGATATCTGAGATTTTTTTCAAAACAATACATATCATAGCTTGTAACAAAACAAGGGATGAATCAAGTCCATAAATCAAAGTCTTTCAAAACTTCAAGGGGTGTTTACTAACATCTACCTAATACAAAGGATGATATTCATTGACAAAACAAGGAAATAACTGACTCAGAATCGGTTAGACAAGCCCACCCATCAGTGGCAAGGGAGATATCTCAAACAAGAGTATTAGTTGTATTAAAGTCTCTTAGCACACAAGGACCTTTCGAGAATGTCATCAAAACAAATGTAATACTTGATACAAAAACTAAAGGATAATCATTCATGTTTGATCAAATATGTTTCCAAAACAAAGAAAAGCTTTTATCAAAATGTTATAACATAACTTTATTAAAAATACTACTCACTCTAGCTCTTCGGATGTAGGGAATTAAGACAAGAATCTAAGAACTACAACCACATAGTAATTCCATTGAATGTACTTCAAGAAGACAAGAAGGAATGCTCAAAGATGGTTATGAAATGCACTCTCAAAACAAGCTCCAAATGAGTGAAATAGATCCTGACACTTCTTTCCAAAATCAAGTCAAGACGAAGAAAAATATGTGTTGGGAGTTAAATCAATGTTTTTCTTATTGGAAAAGCATGCTGGGTACAAACTAGGTCTTAGAATAGATGCACAGAGATGAGCTGGGCCGAAATGGCCTAGCTGGGTGAACTTAGGAGGTCTTGGCCAAGGTGTGGTCTCCTTGGCCAAGATGTTACAAGGTGCCAACAAAGGTGCACAGTGGTCAGCCTAGGTGTGCATGCAAGATAGACTAAGGTGGAAGTGATCATGCAAGGTAAGCCAAGGTGCGATGCAATGCTTAGCCCAGGTGTGAGGTCTGGACAAGAGTGGGTCTCGATGACCACACTTAGGGAAATGAAGTCTAGAAATATGGGTTTCCTCTTGAAGAACATGAATACTAAAATCATAACGTTTTATTCAAAATCTGAGATTTCATGATATGAGTTCAAAAACATGGACCTGGGTACTGTAGACACCCCATTTTTGACCGCCCTTACGAATTGGGCATCACTGCTTGCACGCCCAATGATAAAGTTGTATATGCTTGTCAAGTGCTCGAAGTCCTCAGCAGAATGCCATAGCTTTGAGCCTTCAAACCCTGTACACCTCTTGCCTTGTTTTGAACCAAAACCCTAGTTTTTCAAGCCTAAAAACCCTGGGACCTGCTGGCCACTGATCTTGGCTACCGGCTATGTGTGTGGTCTACCGGCCACAAGTGTGTTTTGGCAGATATTTTGGCCAGTTGTGCCAACTGTTTTCACAGACGCATGCACCTGTCTATACATATGTATTGATATTTCTAAGGGAGTTTGATGTTTTTCTATATATAGGAGACCTTCCCTTCTATTTTTGAGGATTGAATATTTTGAAGCAAAAATTATCTCTCTCTCTCTCTCTACAATTCTCTCTTTCTCTTTTGCAAATTCCTAAGCTTTTGCAAGCTTTTGCCTATACATTCTAAACCAAACCTTGTGGTATTTGAGCTGAAGTACTTTTGAGCCTACTTTGAGCTCTTGAGGATGTGTAAGTGTTGGTTCAACACTTGGAAAGTGTTCTCCTCTTCAAGAGGTATAAGTCTTGGTTTATTGCTTTGCTTTAGTTGCTATTTTTTCTACAGTTTTTAGACTGTTTTTTGGGTTGTTTATACTCTGTATTTTTTGACTGAAACTTGTGATTTAAGGCCATTAGGGGTGGAGGGGTGGATCACTCTTCTTTGTACCTCATTTCTTAGGCCTTTGCCCTCATGTTTCCCATCTCTTTGTCCACTTTTTTTGAGCTTTTAAATACTGAATCTCAGAGCTTTTTTAGTGGCTAAAACCATGTTTTGAAGTCCAAAAATGGAGGGGGTAGCCTCCCTTCCTTATGCTTTGTTTACTAGCTTACGTAGCTCCATGTTGTAGCTTATCATTTTTGCTATTTTTGTCTTTATACCAGACGTTTTAGGACTGTTTTTAGTTGTTCATTACATTTGAGTTTTGTATAGCATGCTTGTAGTGTAATAGTCCTCATAGGCTTGGTGGTTTAGGCCTTAGCCACCAACCTATTTGAGTTGATAATGTTTATTTCAAGCTTTCTATACTTGTGATCACCTCTAAGTACCTCTGCAACCTCTCTCATTTCTTGGCTTTTCATTTGCTTTGAAAGTTGTTTCGAGCTAATTGTTTGTTTTAAGCTTGAGATTAAGGTCTTGTGCTTAATGGTTTAATCCCTTTAGGGGTTCATTACCAACGGCATGACACTTCTCTCATGCCTAAAACAACACTTGGTTTGGTACTCCTTTCCATTAGAGGACTTAATCTTCACTATTGGACTTAATTGACTAAAGAATGGTTGGTAAGTAAAATGGAGTAATAAAATTGGGACTAAAATGATACAAGATAATAACTTGGTTAGGGTTCAATCAAACATTAATTGAACCCTTGAGTCTTGAATCGTTTCATACTTGTTCGTGATGAAAACAGTTCAAGAGTCATTGTCAACTACTTTCCTTGATCAATCCATGATAGGGAGGGGGTTTTGAGAGTCTCTTGTTACATTTATTGAAATTGTACCCTTTGGTTCATAAGCCATCATACAATGAAATTGCATCGATTGGTGGTTTGTGAATAAAATTTACCACTCCTTTGAGCTGCTTAATGATAAGGAGGGGTAAGTTGTACAAACATCCCTTGAGAATACCTTGCTTGTGCTCTGTTTGCTCTCTGTTGCTACAGGAAGGACCAGGCTCCAGTGGCCGGTATGCCACTAATTCTGGATGGTAGGCCACCACTTCTGGCCTGCCTGCCACCTTTGCAAAACTCAGCAGTGGCTTTTTGAAATAGAACAGAGCTGATTTTGAGGTGAAAAACAGTGCAAGTGTTCTAACTGTGCAACAGAGGCTTTATGGCAGCAGAACAGTGGCTTTTTCGGATGGAAATCCGCGTGCATGCATGAGCACTCCTCGCTTCCCGGGGCTATTTGGTTTAATTACTTAGCTTAGTCATTTCTTTAAATTTTGTAAAGTGTTGTAATTAATTAGTTGTAGCTAGTTAATTTTGTCTTGTAAATAATTAATTAGTTTTGTGTTCTAATTATTTCTAAACTAGTTATTTAATTTGTTGTTGTAATAATTAATTAGCTAGCTTAGTTAATATATTTCATTTGCGTTTGTAATAGTTAGTTAATTAGCTTAGCTAGTTAGTTTATTTAGATCCTCCTGCGTGAGGGCGCAAATGTTGTAATAATGTGTATGTCTTCCAACCCCACGTCTTTCTCCCTTTTATGTACTTGCTTATGATGGTTAGTTTTAGGGCATTATGTTTCGTTTAGCATCTCTCATGCCTTGCATCTACTTGTCTTGCATGCATGAGGTTCAGCTCATCATTTCTAACTTGCATTGTTAGTTAATACTTCTTTAAATACGTGCTTAAATCGCATGCTATCAAATTGATTTATATGTCATAACTAGTAGCCGAGCTTAATAGTTACATATCGCATGTATTGCATTAGTCATTTTGCATCCGTAGGATCATGCATTTTTTCTAACTCTTTTATTTCTTTTGGCTTGGAGTACTAGGTGAGCTTTTATTTATTTTAGCATATTGCATGAGTGTGTTTGATTAAATGAACATTTGAGCCCACTTTTTCAACTAGCACATTCACAAACTCCTTTAAAAAACAAACATGAAATCAAATGCTTCAATTTTTGCAAATTAGTCTATACTTGTGTGCAACACGTGGTAAGCTAGCCTAATAATTGGAACAAGAGCATATAATGTAAATAAGATTCACATCATGATTAGTAGAGACTGATCTTTGATTGGGTGAATGGGGTGCTCAATTCATAACCTTCCCTTCTCGTATCTAAGTTCCCGAGCTGAGACAATCTTGGTGATAACGGATATGTGGCCTTTGGCACGAGTCATGGGTTTCCTAAATTTTTCAAAAATATTTAGGTGGCAACTCTGTATCTGGCAAAACAGTCCATTTTTGGCAATTTGATTCAAAATCGATTTTCCAAAAGATTTGCTAGATTTGGACTCGTTGGTGTTTATCTATTTCACATTGCACTTGTGAGATCAGATTCAAAACCGCGGGAGTTCGATATCGTAGGACTTATTCGTCTTCCGAAAGGAGGACGAAAAGTCAGGCTACTTGTACCCATACTTGAAGATTTCAAGAAAACAAACACAAAAACATGGAACTTGATACAAACTTTTGGATCAAACATAGCTTTTCTTCAAGAACACAAGAACATTACTTTCTTTTTCTAAAACAAAAATTTAAATCAATGCATGGCTCATGAATCATGCTAGATCATGCAATGTGATCGATTAACATAAAGAACAACAAGAATAGATCAAGAACCTAACCTCAACGCAAATCCAATGATTCAAGGTACAAAAATCAAGCTTGGAATCTAGTTCTCACTCTAAGAACTTATTTTTCTTCTTCCTAGAGCTTCTCTCTCTTCTCAGACAAGGATATGGCAAATGATATGGGTTTCTCAACAGCTAACTAACTAATACCCACTACTGGGACACATGGCATCACCAGGTCAAATCTCCTCAAAAAGGTGCCAGAATGAAAAAACAAGAGTAGGTCAAAGTGTGTACAACAAATAAGGTGCCATGGGAACTCTAACAAGGCAATGATCCTAGATCAAAACATAGGCTTCAGACAAGTAAGGTTTTCCTGATCTCAGCTAGGAGAGATAACACTTGGCCTAGGTGTGACACACCTCGGCCTAGGTTGTACAAGTCAAGGAACAAAATTGCTAGGTGTTTGTAACAACTCCGAACTGTGATTAGCCACAAATCCATGATTAAGAGTACCTAATTAAGAATTAAAAAGAAATCATGAATTAAATGCATGTGTGTTGCATTTTTTGTGTTTATATCTGTCTATCGTAGACATATCTGTTTGTATTTTTGTTTTGTTTTGTTTTGTGAATTGAAGGCCTTATTGGCATCTGATCATGAAATTGACTTGGTTTTTGTGTTATTTGGAATTTTTAGAATTTGGTGATAGGTTTAATTGAAATTTGATTTAGAACGAAATAATTAGAGGAATAATGCCCATTGGAGTAGCTTAAGTTAAGCTTAATTAAGACTCATTAATGAGCCTATATAAGGCCACCCCCAACACCTTTTATACACTTTTTACACTCTCATCCCTTCATCTTTGAGCTAAAAAACGTGTGAGAGAGGGAGACCAAGAGAGAATTGAGATCATCAAGGGCAATTGAAGAGGATTTGGAAGAATTAGCTTGGAATCTCAAACAATTGACCATCTAGAGCTTAATTGAGAAGCTAAGGTAAGAACCCAACCCTTTACTTATGTAATTGAGATAGCTAATGTTAGAAGTCAAGTGAATTGGAGGATGAATCACAAGAATTGAGCTAAAATCGAAGAGTTAAAACTCAAGCCATACATGCATGCATATTTCATAGCATTTTGAAGTTGTTTTCCCAAGAATTTCCTCATGCATGTTACTATTTCACCTTAGTTTTGAGAATTCATCATGTCATTTTATGTTATTTGATCACGTTTTGAAAGGTTAAAAGTCATGTGAATTCATGCATGTACTGTTTTGAAACGTTCAAGTTGATTTTTGAACAATTGACTTACTCTTGAGCCTTGATTTAGTGAAATGATTCTTAATCCTTGATGTTTTACAAGTTTAGACATGTTTTTCTCAAGCTTTGGGGCTCAAAAATTGTTTTTGAAGGCTTTTAATTTGAGTTTTGAAGCTTGGGAGCAAAGCTGGAAATTCCAAAATTCTATCTCACCGCTCGAGCGATAGAACCTGCATTCGAGTGAGCACTCTTTGTTTTTCACTTCCGCTCGAGTGACCAAAAGTTGGCTCGAGCGTAAAATGCATGCTCCCAGAAGTTTACAAATTTTGCAGACCGCTCGAGTGACCAGAGTTGCGCTCGAGCGAAGACCTTTGTCTTACGCTCGAGCGAAAATCATACAACTAGTACTTTTGCTAAGTTTACTGACCGCTTGAGCAACCGAAGTTATGCTCGAGCGATCACCCTTATTTTTGAATCTCTCAAGCGATGGAAGTTGCGCTCGAGCGAAGACCCTATTTTCAGCAAATTTGACTAAGTGTTTTGAAACACATTTTGGCATCCTCATTACATCTTAGGCATTCTTATGCCTTAATTAAGACATAATAATGAGGATAAGATTTAGAAACACACTAAAAACGAAACGTAATGAGTTAAGTATTTTCCTAGTGTGTGTATCAATATGTGTATCTGTTATGTTGTGTAGGTCACGCGCCGTAAGCTATTTGATTTGTCTGCTATGTCTGTTTGCTTCTGGAGCCATCTGTGAGTAATAACTTTGTAAAGCTATGTTCAATTATAAGTATTTTCTAAATGATATAAGATGATCTGTTTTCTAAAATATTATTTTCTATATGAATTAATGGTTGTCCAACATTTCTGAAATATATTTATGGCATCATTAGCTCAGATGATATCCGTTATCTGTTCTGTTAAGTCCCAAATATGGGCCAACTGTACGTCTTATGGATCCTTCTGTATACGTCTCATTTATGGGCCAACTGTACGTCTTATGAGCCAACTATGCCGTCTCCGTGCACGTGAGTCAACTGTCTGCCTTTCTGGCTGTCCCTTTATGGGTCAACTATTTTTGCTAGTGCTAATAAATGTACCACGTACGATTAATTGTAAATTCTGATTATGAGTATGATTCTGAATCTGTTTCTGTTATGAACCCTGATTTTGAATCATGATTATGAATCCATTTCTCTTAATTATTGAATTTTGATTTCTGTAACTATTATGGACAACGTTCATTAAACCCTTTACCTTGTTATTATTCACTGGGATTCCGCTCACTGTATTATTTATATATGTAGGTGACCAGACGTGTGGCCAGGCTCAGTGATGATCACCTGGAGTTCTGTTTTGTCGACCAGCCTTTGTGCCTCCCGAGGAGGTTCCAAAAAAAGTCCAGTGGTCATGTTTTGTGAACTATGTTTTAAACCTGGTTTTCTTTGTAAATTTCGAACAAGCTTCTGTTTATCTGTATATTGGGCTAAGTCCTATTTTGACTTTATCTATATAAGTGGGTGACATAAGACTACTGTAATTATGACCTCACGTGTATGTATATAAAGTTTGAAATTTCTATCCCATGTATGTTCACACAACTCAATGAACTATGTATGTTTTATATATCTGCTTCTGCTAGCCCCTTAATTATATGTTATTATGTACAGAGGCCTTTGGAAATCAAAGAATTACTAGCCGGTTACGACGCTAAACCTATAGGGGCGAGTTTGGGTCGTGACAGTGTTAGCTAAGGTGTACAACAAGGCTACAACATCTCGGCTTAGGTAATGCACACCTCGGCCTAGATGTCAGGGTGAAGGCGGAGGTCAACCAAGATGGTTCCAAGATGGTCCTAGGTGTTGACGTTCAACGGCCTAGGTATAAGAGATTCAAAGGTGTGACTTAGATGTGAGGTAGCAAGGATAGGTAGCCTAGGTTCAATACACAAAGCAAGGAACAAAACATGAATTTAACACTTAGGAAAAACACAATAGCACATAACAAGATAGGAACCTTTACTTAGACAAACCAAATCAAAGTCTGCAAATGTAAGCTTAACAAGACAAAATCATGTAAATTATCATGAATATGACTAAGGCAAAATGAGGGTTGTTATAGTTTACCCCCCTTAAAGAAGTTTGGTCCCTAAACTTAAGTTACCTATCCCCAAAAACAACTCCAGATGTCAGATTTTCATCTCCTCTTCCAGTTCCCATATAACATCCTTGCCATAATGTTCCTTCCATTCAATTTTCACCATCAGTATCAACTTATTCCTCAGCTGTTTCACTTGCCTATCAATAATTCGTATCAATTTCTCCTCGTAACCATAATCCTGAAATGATCAATCACATGTACTGGATCCCTGATATACTTCCTCAACATTGAAACATGAAACACATTGTGGACTTGACTTAATTTGGTGGCAAAGCAAGTAGGTAGGTTATGGGGTTAACTCTCTCAAGAATTTCAAATGGCCCGATGTATCGAGTTGCTAACTTACCTTTCTTCCCAAACCTTGAAACTCCTTTTATTGGTGAAACTTTCAAGCATACATGATCCCCAACTTCAAATTCTAACTCTCTTCTTCTCTGGTCGGCATAACTCTTTTGTCAGCTCTGTGCGATTTTGATTCTTTGATTAATAAGCTTAGTCTTCTCAGTTGTCACTTGAACTATCTCAGGACCAATCAAAGCTTTATGTCCGACTTCAGTCCAACATATCGGCGATCTACACTTTCTCCCATACAAAGCTTCGTACGGCGCCATGCCGATGGTAGCTTGGAAACTATTGTTGTAAGAAAATTCTACTAATGGAAAATGTAATTCCCAACTTCCCTTGAAGTCCAATACACGTAACCTAAGCATATCTTCAAGTGTTTGAATCATTCTCTCTGTTTGCCCATCGATCTAAGGATGAAAAGCTGTGCTAAATCTCAACTCGGTTCCCAAAGCTCTTTGTAAACTCTGCCAAAATCTAGAAACAAATTTCGGATCTCGGTCTAACACAATAAACATCAGCACCCCATGAAGTCTAACAATCACATTCATATACAACAAAGCAAGTCGATCGACATTAAATGTAGTCTTAACAAGCAGAAAATGAGCTGACTTGGCTAATCTATCAACTATAACCCAAATCGAATCTATACATTTTTGTGTCCTCAGCAAACCCATAACAAAATCTATAGAGATGTGTTCCCATTTCCACTTGAGAATTGACAAAGGTTAAAGAAGTCCTGCTGACCTCTGATGTTCTACTTTTACCTATTGATAATATAAACATTGTGATACAAATTCAACTATTTCTCTTTTCATATTCGGCCACCAAAAAGTTTGCTTCACATCTTGGTACATCTTGGTATTCCCTAGGTGAACGGCAAATCTAGAACTATGAGCTTCCTACAAAATTCTTCTTTTCAACTTTGGAATGTCGGCTACGAACAATCTTCCCTCAAATTTTAGTACTTGATTATCAATGGTATATCCTGGTCTCGATTTCATGATAATCTCATCAACTACCTTCTTGAAAAATTTGTCCTCCATCTGTCTTGTCTTTACTTCCTCAATAATAGTTGGCTCTACTGAAATCATTGCTAAAATTCCATCATCTCGGCGAAGTACAACATCTATATCCACGTCTTGCAAATCTCCAAGTATGCTCTTTTGCTCAGTGAGTAAACACGCCAAACTCCCAACGAATTTTCTACTCAACACGTCAGCCACTAAGTTAGCTTTACCTAGGTGATACTGAATCTGCATGCCGTAGTCTTTCAATAATTCAAGCCATCTTCTTTGTCTCATATTCAATTCTTTTTGGGTGAACAAATACTTCAAACTCTTGTAATCTGTGAAAACTTGACAAGAAGCTCATACAAGTAATAATGCCAAATTTTCAAAGCAAATACCGCAACTGCTAATTCTAAATCATGGGTAGGATAATTCTTTTCATGAGGTTTCAATTGACGAGACGCATATGATATGACTTTACCCCCTTGCATCAACACACAACCCAAACCCTTATGTGAAGCATCACTATAAATCTGAAATTCCTCATTACCTGACGATAGTACAAGAATTGGTGTTGAGACTAACCTCGTCTTTAGCTCCTGGAAAGCTAATTCTCTATCCTCAGTCCATTCATATGCCATTTTCTTCTGAGTCAACTTTGTCCATGGCACTACAATCTTTGAGAAGTCCTTTGCCAACTTTCTGTAATAACCTGCCAAACCCAGAAAACTACGAACCACAAACACATTAGTTGGCCTCGGCTAGTTCACAATGGTTTCAATTTTGCTAGGATCAACAAAAATACCCTCCTCATTAATCACATGACCCAAAAATGAAGTACTGGAAAGCCAAAACTCACACTTGCTAAGCTTAGCATACAATTTTCTATTTCTCAAAATTTGTAAGGCAAGTCTCAAATGCCTCTCATGCTCATCTCTACTCTTGGAATATATCAATATATCATCAATAAAAACAACTACAAACTCATCCAAGTATGGTTTAAAGACTTTGTTCATCAAATCCATAAATGCAGCAGGGTGGAGCTGGCTTTTCGTGCTCTTCCGTGGGATTTAGTCTCCTCAGATACGATAGCCCTACAATTCGGACTCCCATGGTTCTGAATTTGATAGTGTAATGTGAAAAAAAAAAAAAAAAAACAAAAAAAACAAAAGAGCCCAAATCCGACAAATCTTTAAAAAAATCGATTTTTAATCAAAAATGTCAAAAATGGACTGCATTGCTAGATTTCAGAGTCGCCACCTAAATATTTTTGAAAAATTTAGGAAACCCGTAACTTGTGCCAAAAGCCACTTGTCCGTCATCACCAAAGTATCTCGGCTTGGGAACTTAGGTATGAGAGGGAAAGGTCATGAATTGAGCACCTCACTCACCCGGTCAAAGATCGACCTCTACTAATCATAATGTGATTCTTATGTACAATGGGGGTGTTTGGGAACCTGGATTTGGGGCTAAAATAGCCTCAAAAACAATTTTAGCCTAAAAGTTCCTAAACCAAAAGTTTTTTTTAAAAAAATAAAAATAAAAAAATAGGCTGGCAGTGGCTGTCACTGTGACAGTCCTACCACTGTCACAGTGACAGGTAGCAAAATTACAATTTTACCCCTTCAAATTAATTTTAGAAAATGTGAAGTTAGGAACAAATTTGTCATTTTAACTTCAAACATCATTTCAACACATTTTTCAATACACCAACTCAAATAAAAATCCATCATATCTTCCCAAACACAAAAACTAAAATAGCCAAAAAGTCTCTAAAATAGCCACTTCCCAAACACCCACAATATATACTCTTGTGCCGATTATTATGCTAGCTTTACTATGTGATGCACGCAAGTATAGACTAATTCACCCAATTTGGAACATTTTGATTTCATGTTTATTTTGAAAAATGTTTTGAATATGTACCACTTAAAAAAGTGATCTCATATGTACATTAATCAAATTATCCCAATTTAAGTGAAAAAACCTTCATCCATCAGCATTCAAACAGTTATTTCAAATAAGCACGTAGCCTCATGGTAGCTATGCTCAACATGCCAAAAATTGTACGCATGCAATATGCTAAAGGAAAAATGCTTACCCCAAATATTTGAGGCGAGCCAAAAGAAAGAAAATATTTAGAAAAAAATACATGATCCTAAACAATGCAACATGACTAATGCAACGCATACAACATGTAATTAATAGGTTCGACTACTAGTATGGCATGTGAGTCAATTCAAGACATGCGATAAGGCACGTATTCGAGCAAGGAGTTTGAAATTGACATTGGTTAGTATGATAAGCCAAACTTTTACGCATGCAAAACGAATGGATGCGAGTCATGGAAAATGCTAAGGGAAAAATGATGCTATACAACCACGGTAAACATGTAAATAAAAGGGAGAAAGAAATGGGAGTTGGAAGACATGCACAAATTATTACATATTTGCCCTCGCACAGGAGGGTCCGAATAAATGTCCTAATTTAGCTAAATATTACAACCACCAAATGAATGAACTAAATTAACTAGCTATTACAAATTCAAAGGAATTTAACTAATTAATTACAATACACTAATTAATCTAAAGGCCACAAGCCGATGAACTCAAACGAGAGTTGAAAAACCATACGCGTAACTCTTGGAAACTACTTTGTTTTGATACCAAATTATGTTCTACTTGTAATCATAAAACAATACTGTTTTTGCCCCAGCTTCTGCTCTGTTCTGTCATGAAAATGACACTGCTTGGCTAAAATGAAGTGGCCGGCCGGCCGGCCTTGGAAAGTGGTCGGCCGGATGGTAAGGTGGCCAGCTAGCCACTATTTTTAGGTGCTGCCCTGCTACAACAGAATGGAAACAGAGCAAAAACAAAGTGTTTCCAGAGGATGTACATCCTTTCTACCTCTCCCTGTCATGAAACTGATCAAGGGATTGATAGATTTGATTCGTAAACCATCAATTTGCGTGATGATCTATGAACAGATGGGACAAAAGCTCAATGAATGAAAATAAAAGACGAACAAAACCATATCCCTATCATGGAGTTACCTCAAGGGAAACGGTAGACATTAATTCTTGAATCATTATCATCATCACAGAGTATGAAATGACTCAAGACTCAATGGATTCAATATAACGTCCGATTGAACCCAACTCAATTTTATTATCTTGTGCCTCTTTTAATCCAATTTTATTAGCCCTTTTTATTACATTTCCATTGTTTAATCATTTTGTCCAAAAGTGATAATTACATCTACTAATGAAGAGAAGTGTCAAACAAGAAGTTATTCTGAGCATGAGAGAGATGTAATGCATTGGTAATGAACCTCCGAAGAGATTAAACCATTAAGTATGGAAAGTCTCTTTTGCATGCCTTAAACAACAATTGTTTAAAGCAACTCTTAAACAAAGAAAATCAAGAAAGGAGGGAGGTTGCAAAGATGATTATTACAAGTGTAGGTATATGTATGACAACTATGAAATACAAGCTATCAACTCAAATAGGTTGGTGTCAAAGTCTTAAATCACCAACCTATAAGGACTTACAACAACACGATCATAACATACAAAGCTTAAAGGAAGTAAACACACTAAAAAAGTCCCAAAACTCATAAAATAGTGCTAAAAAATTAGTTTGAAAAGCTAAAAAAGTGAGCAAAAATGAGAGAGAATTAAAGCTAGTAAGAAAACCATTATTTTCCAATAATCCCCCACATGAATAAAATTGGCCGAATAAAGAAAACAGACAGCGTTTAATAACAAAGACTCAAAAAAAGAGCACACAGACTAACCCTACATCAGAAAAGGTAGTTATTGGCCTTGAACTTTTCGTAGTGAAAGCCTATCGAATTTGCTGGTTGACCAGTGAACGTGTTATCTTGAATTGTTCAACCATTTGTGTAAACCGAGAGAATAAACCTCACACAGGAGTTACTCCAACCATTGTTCTTGTTCTCACTGGTGTGTCCGGTTTGGCCATGGAACACTAACTTGGTTTAGTGAGTTTTTAAAGAATTCGACCTCGTCAATTCTTAAAGAAACGACCCCACTTCGCACTCACATAGGTGACCTACATGAGGTATCTCGTTATACCATGGTTGACTATTCATAGCACTTAGGTCATTAAAAGTATCATCTTAACCTTGCACCCCATAAGGTATCACTATATAAGTGAATAGGTAGGAGGATTTACCTCTTTAGTGACTCACCCATTATACGCAATTAGGTTGTCCCTTTAAACCTAGATCTTGGGATCTCCAGTCAGCTAGGTTAGGTTTTCCATTCCGGTAACATTTGCTAAAAGCCTTAACCCCATTCCTTTTGACGACTTCTTACTAACTCTCGATTTAACCCTTGGGTTAACGAATCCATAATATCTTCCTTAGACTTATAGTGACAACACACGAGAGTAGTCACCATATGGAATTATGTATTCGACGAAAATGTCTAGACCTTTCATCTATGCCCTACCAATACTTGATTGGTTGTCACAAACTATACAAAATTGCTAGCACAAGTTTCGATCAACATGGAATATCCTTAGGAAAATGGCAAAGTCATTTAGCTACTTCAATAGCTTTATCTAAATCACTGAATTTTGATTCCATCATTTATCCCGTGATATACATCTGCTTTGAGGATTTCTAAGATATAGTTGCACCTCTAATAGTGAAAACAAATCCACTAATGGATTTGTAGTCTTTATATCAGATATTTAAGAAATGTCATTGTACCCCTCTGGTACTATTGGGTATCTGGTGTAATATAATCCATAATTCCGACTTCATCATAAGTACCTTAGTACCCACACAAACACTTTCTAAAGATAGGCATCAGGATTACTCGCGTATTTACTTGGCTTGCTGATTGAATAGGATATATCCGGCCTTGTACAACTCATCAGATGCATCAAACTTCTAACGACCCAAGAATATTCCATTATTCTTGGTCAAACGGCTATTGAAATCTATCGAAGTCTTTAACACACTTGTATTTGACTTATACTTCTCAAAACTCTTATCAACATAATCAGATTGAGAAAGTACAATACTGCTAGATGTTTTGGTAATCTTAATACCTAGAATCAGACCTGCAAGGCTCATATCTTTCACGTCAAACTTGGAGTTTAATAACTTCTTGGTAGTGTTGAACGCCTTCTCATAACTACCAACAATGAGCATGTCGCCTACATACAGACACAAAATAACATATACTATTGTCACTATCTTTGACATAAACACATTTTTCAGTACCCATTGATTATAAAAACTCACTTAACAACATAGTGTAGTCAAATTTCTCATGTCATTATTTTGGTGCTTATTTCAAATCATAAAATGTTTCTTAAGCTTACAATCTTTTCTCGTCCTGGAACCAACAAACCCTTCGGATTGTTCCATAAAAATTTATTCAAGTAAATCGTTATATAGGAAAGCTATTTGAACATGCATCTTGATGTATCTCCAGACTTTGCACAATTGTGATCCCACTTACCATAACTGATGATCACATATTAAAGTATTCCAGGCTTTTTCTTTGTCCTGTATCCTTTGATGACAAGCATGTCTCATCGTCTTTCATACACTTGCATCCCAATGCTTACTATCTATGCAAGATAAAGTTAAATTAATAGGTCTTAGCCTCACTAGGTACCATGTAGGTTTAAGAAGATTAGAGAGAGGAACTTTAAAGTCCTAGCCTTTTCACATCTTCTAGGCTCATCTCTTTCCTTATAAAAACCGCTTCCTCAATTCCATGATAGTATTCTTGTGTAAATCTGAATATCATATTCATCCACAAGGAAATCGATATGCACTACTATACTATGCATGATTGTTGAACACAAAGTCAACGGGTTTTTAGGCCTATCTTAATCCTCTTGGGTTTAGGTATTACCACATTCTGCATGACACCCCCACATTTGTAGAATTTATACGAAAGCTTTCGGCCTTTCTAAAAATTCATACAAGGTCTTTAAATAATACCTTGTGTCACAATGATTATGAGACTCTCAAAATCATATCACTGAAAACATATTCACAAACCGTCATCAACCGATTTAGGTCTTTTCCGAATTCAAGGCACCAAAACATATTTGGTCCAACCTATCACTCTGAAGTCAATAGCCTTACTATTAGGAAACACAGATCCAGTGTTTAATAGTCTACTATTCGGAACTTCATAACATGGCCAATAGCCTTATCACTAGGAATCACTAATTTCTCAGCATGTGGTCAATAGACTTTCACTACTAGAAATCACAATGTTTTGACTTGTGATTAGTAGTTACTTCACTACTAAGAATCACAATGTCTTGACATAGGATCAGTAGACTCTTTCATTACCAGAAATTATTATGTCTTGACATATGATCAGTAGACTTTTTTACTAGGAACTATCATGTCTTAACATGTAATCAGTAATCTATTTACTATTAGGTACCACAATTTCATAACTGTGTAGCCAATGGTCTAACATCTTCTAAGAACTACCAGTTTTCTATCTCTGTGATAAGTGATCTTGCACTTACTAAGAGCCACAAATTTAAGAATATATTTGGAATTTAAAAATTCAAAAAATATATTCACCCACCTTAACGGGTTGTCCCATCTTTGCTTTTAAATAAAGCCATATAGCAATCACACATGCTATAATTGACACAAAGATAACATACTAATTACCTCTGATTAATTCAGAGATAATATCATGCAATCTTACGATTTCCTCTAATCACCCTTGATCTCTCTTAATCTGGTTTTAAGAATCTCGCAAAGCTTAAGGTTGTCAGGTGGAACAACATTTCCTATTGTCACATTTGAAGCCATTTCTGAAAACTATAACATAATTTCAACTATTTTGTTTCTCCATAGACCAAATTAATACTAGGAAATCTCAAAGACTGAAATTTAATTCAAAATTTATCTCACCACTAACTTCAAAATCGAACAAGGTCAGGAAAATTTTTAAGAAGACTAGAGGGGTCACAACAGTCCCACTTAAAACCCAATTAACCTTAGACAAAACTTTCAAGAGCTTGTTGACTCATTGTCAATGGGAAACAAATTCAGAATTAAGTTTCCAAGGGATAAACTAAGTTTAAAAATCAATTCTCAAGCAAATAAAAATTTCTACCAAAATTACACCACTCATAAAAGTTAACCAGTACTCCCGGAACCGATCCCATTATTTATGAATATAAATCAGAAATAGTTTAGCTAATGCTAAATCTTGGTTTCTTTTCTCAAAACCAAAACACTTTGGAGATAATCAAATTATAACTAAAGACTTTCTCAAAATTTGATTTTCCACCACTTTGGGAATAAATGGCTTAAACCCAAAGATTTCCTCAAACCCAAAAGTTTGAAACCAAATCTGTTTCA
Source organism: Camellia granthamiana (assembly GCA_036172215.1). NCBI lineage: Eukaryota > Viridiplantae > Streptophyta > Magnoliopsida > Ericales > Theaceae > Camellia > Camellia granthamiana. The sequence continues at coordinate 256,797 of JAXFYN010000067.1, read as the reverse complement.
ATTGCCATTTCTGAATATAAGAGCCAAGGCTAAACTTCGGTTTTTATTACAGAAAACCAAAACACTTTAGAATAATAATATTAATCCCAAAGATTTTCTCTAAATCCGAAGGTTTATAATTTCTTTTTTAAAAACCAATTCTCTATTTTATCCAGAATTTAATTAGTTAAATTAAATTGAAATTGTTAACAAACTTTCGAAACAATATACAAAATAAATCTAAAATTAAACTGAACTATAAAGTGAATAATTAAATTCACTAAAATTTCGAAGGTCTAATATTATTCCTTGTTGCACGCAAAGGTAATCATGTTCAAATAAAAAAATTAGTAGTCCAAGTTACTAATTCCAATTTATTCTATTTGTTCATATTATATAGCCTCCTTTATCGTTTAGATAAACCTGTAACGAAAGTTAGCTACAAAAGAAAAAAAATAACAAACAAATTAAATAAAATAATAAGAATCTTACATAATAAAATTCTTATTTTATTTTCATAAACTCCTACCAACTTAAACACTAACAATCAAATAACTCATACAATAACAACTAATTAATATAAAAAAAATTATTAGAAATAAATAATTCAAAACAATCTAATAATTCTAGGAAATTAAATTAATTTTAATTTCAAGAGTTGCTAGAATGAATTAAAAAAAAAACTAAATTATTTTATCAAAAGCTATTTATAAAAAATATGTTTTAAGATTGTTGGTATTTTTTCATAATAATACTAGAAAAATATATAAAATAAAATTAAATAGAAATGACAAAACAAAGTTTTTATTTATTTATTAAAGAATGAAATACATAATAAATTACAAAATTAAAAATATAAAAATGAATTAGATTACATCATAGAACATATTGCAAGACGGATTCACATGGCCGTACTAGGGGTGTTCAAGCAACCAAATCATCCAACAAATCCGTCCCGAATCAACTGACCTGAAGACATCACGGACGATTTCGAGCTTAAATTCAATCGGAGACCTGTTTTCAAATTTAAATTTGAGTGTTGGTCGATTTTCGGTTCCATATAATTAAAAATAACTAAACCTGAACCGACCGTATATTACTAATAATGATACAGAATTCTGATGATGGTGCCACATGTATTTATCTAATTGGTTTGACAGATAGATACAACTTCCAATACCCTTATCTCTTCCCCTTCTTCACATTTACAGACATCTCTCTCTGTCTCAAAGAACTCAAAAGACAGAACATGATGATCTTACCAACCCCCTTTCATCTCTCTCTCTCTCTCTCTCTCTCTCTCTCTCTCTCTCTCTCTCTCTCAGACACAGATTTCAAACCATCTTGTATCTCAAAAAACTCAAACAGCAAATAGACGAGGATGAGCACCCACATAACCCTTTCCTCTCTGTCTCTCTCTCTCTCTATATATATATCCCTCTTACTTCCTTTTGAAATTTCCCAAGTTCTCTATATATATATATATCCCTCTCACTTCTTCAGAAATTTCCCAAGTTCTCTCTCTCTATCTCTTTCATGAATCCTCTCTTTCTCTCTCTCTCTCTCTCTCTCTTTCTCTCTTTCTCTCTCTGAAACCCTAATGCATCCATAGTTTCTCTAATGGTCTCACCCATAAATTTGAACTCAATCTTTAATTTCAAACACAAAATACTCTATATATTGAAGATCAACTATGAAAACCCTCTTTAATTCAAGGCTAGTGATGAAGAAAACCCTGTAACTTCGAAGTTTTGAAGTTTCAAAAGAAGGCTTTGTTGTTTTTCCTGACTCTCTAAGATCTTTCTCCAGTGACAGCCTTATTTTATGACTCACAATTCTCGACTCAATGATCAACCAAACCCCAGTTACAATTTTATGAAAATTTTGTAATTTTTTGTTAATGGTTCATCATTGTTTTAATAATGTTTACTCAAACCTTCTAACTGTAGACACCCCATTTTTGACCGACCTTAAGACTCAGACGTCACCGGTTGAGCGCTCGGTGATGTTGCATTTTGTGCTCGTTCAGAAGCCTCAGAGTCGTGGCCGCGCGCCCTGCCTCCGGACTTCTGAACCATCTTCTCTACCTTGTCTCGGTTTGCGAACCAGGCTCGGTTTTCTCTGTTTTCTTTCCTGAGGGAAGGGAGTGGTCCCGCAGATTATCTCCCGGTGGCCGTGAGCTACTTTTCGTGGCCGTAGGCCATTTTGCCCATTTCGGAGCCCGGTTCCCGGTTTTCGGGGCCGTTAGGCCGTGTGCCTCGGCTCGGGACCGCCCAACCATCTCCGCTTTCTACGATTTTTGGCGGAGACCTCTGTTTTAATGTTCCGAGGAACACTGGGGCCCCTGATGCCCACTTCGCAGCCGAACACCACTTCCGGTGCCCGGCGACCCATTTTCGGGACCCCGAACTGCGTGATTTGGGCCCCGAGCATTCATTTTGCATCAGCCTTCTCCGGTTTTTGGCGGAGACCCCTGTTTTAATATTCCGAGGAACCCTGGGGCCCCTGATGCCCACTTCGTGGTCGTGTGCCACTTCCGGTACCTGTAGCCGGTTTTCGGGACCCCAAACGGCGCGGTTTTGGTCCCGAGCATTCATTTCGCATCCATTTTCTCCGGTTTTTGGCAGGTATCTCTGTTTCGTCATTCCAGAGGACACTGGAGTCGCAGATGCCCACTTCGCTGCTGAACACCACTTCCGGCACCTGCAGCCCATTTTCGGGATCCCGATTTGCTCGGTTTTGGCCCCGAACATTCATTTCTCATTAGTTTTTGTTCAAACTTGGCAGGTACCTCTGTTTCAACATCAGGAAAATCACTGGGGGGTGGGAGGCCAGCAATTATCCCAGATAACCAGTTTCGCTCCTCCGGAGCCCGTTTTGCTCACTTCCGGGCCAATGTTGAACACCCTAGGGGTATTTTCTTCCAACCAAAGCTACATATCTGTGATGAGGGCATCTAGGAGGACCCTAAGGGTTGGTGGTCGGCCAGAAATTCAGGGTTTCATTTTTGGGCCTCTCCTTCAAGCTCTATGTTGTGGCTCCTGCTTCAGTGTTGCCAATTTCCGACCTTGGAACCTTGTTCTATACATCTTGGAGGACACAAAAAGTTGGTGGTCGGCCAGCAATTGTTGGTTTCATTTTTGGGCCTCTCCTTCAAGCTCTATGTTGTGACTTCTGCTTCAGCGTTGCCAGATTCCAACCCTGGGACCTTATTCTACACACTTGGGAGGATACTCTTGCATGGTGGTCGGCCAGAAAATCTTCACTTCAATTTTGTGCCATGGCCGGCCGGCCAGGAGGGGTAGCTGGCCGACCAGGTGGGGTGGCCGGCCGGCCACCTCCCACAAATTTACCTGGCCGGCCAGCTTCCTGCTTTCCAGCCTGTCCCAGCTGTCCGGATATCTTCCAACATATCCCGGGGCATCCGGGGGATATTTCGGGAGGGAAAGATTGGGTGCTTTCCCTCCCCTTTTACACCCTATTTCTTGTCTATTTGAAGGGCCCTCCTTCCCCTTTGCTTAGGTTAGAAAAAATTGCTTCAAGAGCTCCATAGCAAAAAACCTAATTTTCATAGCCAAAAGCTCCAAAATTTCTTCAAGTGTTGCTTGATTCCTTCACCAACACCTAGCTTCATCATTCCAACTTCGATTCCAGCAGCTAGGAAGTGAATTTCAGAGGTTGAGAAGCTACAAATCAAAGCCAAGAAGCAAAGAAAGACAAGTCTTCAAGGGTAAGTATTCAAAACCAACTTTTAGGGCTTTTTCTTGATCTTTTTTTATGCTCTAATTGGTTGAGAATTGGGGCTCCGACCCCTACTGCTTTTGTGCTTTTTTTGAGCCCCTCTACAACTTTGTAGAAGGGCTCAACTTCATTTGATGCTTCTATGATATACTTGTTTCAATACCTAGCTTTTATGCCATTATCTTGCATGCTAGTTTTGGCTTATTTGTGCTTGTTTTTAGGGGTCCAACCCCTACTTCTTTCTTGCTTTTTTTGAGCCCCTCTACAACATTGTAGAGAGGCTCAATTTCATTTGGCCATTATATCCACCACTTCCTTCAAATTCCATCAAGTGTGCCCATTTTTGTACACAACTTTTGACCTATTTCTATTTGTTTTTTGGACTTCGACCCCTACTGACTTTGGTCTTATTTTGACCCCCTTTACACATTTCATGAAGAAAATTTTGTTATTCGGTGCTTGTTTTGCATGACTCTTGTTATAGCCTCTTTTGAGCTTCATTTTTGCATGGAATTGTTAGCATGATTTTATTCTGATTTTGAGGATGTCATCTTCTGTAATTGTGCTTATTTTTAGCTCATATTCAATGTTGTAGAAGAAAGTTTGTCCATTTGGGGTTTGCATATATCACTTGTCTCAATACCCCTCTTTTGGTCACTAACTTTGCATGCTTTGGTTGATCTATCTATGCTTGCATTTAGGCCATGTTTATTACTAAAAAAATGCCATTTTTGGGACTGTCTTGCTACTGTTCTTTCTGTCATGATCATATTTCACATGTATAGCATGGCTATAGGCCATTTCGGGGCTTATTTTCGCATTTTCGGGATGATTGCATGCTTCGGGTGTCATTTCGAATTGTTTCGGGGCTGTTTCTCCCTTTATTTAGGTGCTGAAATTCCATTGCCATGCTTGCATATCATTTCCCATGTCATTTCATGCCTTAATGCATTGCCTCGGTTTGCGTGCCCGGAGGCGCGCACTTCGTGGCGCTCTATTTTCATTCATCGGCAGCTTATGTGAGTGAGCTGAGGCTCTCTCATGTCGGCGTAAGCCCAATTCGCATTTTCATGCTTGTATGCCATTGCCTCGGTTTGCGTGTCCGTGTGCACGCACTTCGAGGCACCTCTGTTTTTACCCGACGGCAGCCTATGTGAGTGAGCTGAGGCTCTCCCATGTTGGTGTAAGCCCATCGTCGCATTCCGTATGCCTTTTCATTGCATTTCTTCATCGCCTCGGTTCGCGTGCCCGTGTGCACGCACTTCGAGGCAATTTGATTTTATCCGATTTTCGCATATCATCACCTCGGTTTGCGCGCCCGTGGGCACGCACTTCGAGGCACTTCGGTTTTATCTGATTTTACCATTTCTTCATCGCCTCGGTTCGCGTGCCCGTGTGCACGTACTTCGAGGCAATTCGGTTTTATCCGATTTTCGTATATCATCGCCTCGGTTTGCGCGCCTGTGGGCACGCACTTCGAGGCACTTCGGTTTTATCCGATTTGCATCGCATATCATCGCCTCGGTTTGCGTGCCTGTGGGCGCGCACTTCGAGGCACTTCGGTTTTATCCGATTTGCATTTTATCATTGCCTCAGTTTGCGTGCCAGTGGGCACGCATTTCGAGGCACCTCATTCTTATCATTCCGGCATCCCGTGTGAGTGTGGCTGAGGCCCCCTTCACGTTGGTATAAGCCCATCATTACATTTCGCATGTCATTCTGCATCGCCTCGGTTTGCGTGCCCGTGGACCCGCATTTCGAGGCATCTCATTTTCATAGCATTGCGCATGCTAGGATTGTATGTTAGTTGCATTTCATGCATATCATGCATATTGCATGGGAAACGAGGCGCGTTTCGCACTCCGAGTGGCGGAGCATGTCTCAATTCCCCAGTCACCGACACTCCGGATTGCCCATGATGGAGTTAGGTTTTCATTGTAGCATTCATCTGCATTCATCCTATATTGAGTTATGCAAGTCGGTTCCTCGGCCATCATGCATCGAGATGCGTGATTGGTGGCACGAGGATCGAGGCATGCATATATTTGTGAAATACATTGCTATGCCCTTTTCCTGCTCTCTGTTGCAGCAAAATCAAGAATCAGCACCTTTTCAGAATCTGGCACGCATTTCAAGAAATACTGCAAACAGAGGCTAATCGGGGCATCCCAGTGGATTTCCGCGCCAAAGCAGTCCAGCATACATCATACATCAGAAGCAAGGCAGTCCCTGGCTTGCATGCCAGTTTTACTTTTCTGTAATTAATTTGTTAATTAATTAGAAATTTGTATATTTATTCCGGACTGTATATTCTTTTATTCGGACTGTATATTTATTCGGACCCTCTGCGCGAGGGCATAAATGTAATAAGGGTGTGTGAGTGTGATGTATGTCTTCCAACCCCCATTTCTTTCTCCCTTTTATTTATCCGCTTTGGATGGTTAGATATAGGGCATATTTCAATTAGCATACAGTATGACAGTATGTTTGCATCATTCATCTGTATTGCATGCACCGGGCTCGGCGCATCATACAAACTGCATTGTATTTCAATTCCAAATTGAATACTTGATAGCTGTTGCATTCCATATGCCATGTTTAGAATAGCCGAGCCTGCTATAGTTTGCATTTTGCATGTATTGCATTAGGCATTTCTGTGCATCTAGGATCATGCATGGATTTCTAATAAGTTTTTGTTTTGGCTTGGAGTACTCGGTGAGTTTTATGCTTTAGCATCCTTGCATGCGTGTGAGTGTTGCCATGATAGCATGCTTACCATGAGGCTATTTGCTTATGTGATATAACTGCCTTGAATGCCTGTGGGTGGAGGTTGAGTTATTTGAATTGGGATAATTCATCAAATGTTTGTTAAGCCCACTAGATAGTGGCAAAATCTTGTTTTCTAAGCCCACTCGAGGGTGGCAAATCCGCATTTTAGCCTACCTGCGGGTAGCACCATCAAACCATTTTCAAACAAACAGACATGAAGTGTTTTGTTCCAATTCAGACGACCCAATCTATACTTGTTTGCTGCGAGCATCACATAGTAACCTAGGCTAACAATCGGAATAAGAACTCACAATGTCTTCAAAAACAGATATCATGGTTAGTAGAGGCCGGTCTTTGACCGGGCGAGCGGGGGTGCTCACGATGTGACCTTCCCCAATCGTACCCAAGTTCCCGAGCCAACTTTGGTGATGACGGACACGTGGCCTTTCGGCACCGAGTCAGGGTTTCCTAAATTTCCCATTTAAAAAATATTTAGGTGGCGACTCTGTTATCTGGCAAAGCAGTCCATGTTTGGCACTTCTTTCAAAAAATCAGTTTTCTCAAAACGATTTGCCGGATTTGGACTCTTTGGTTCAGATTTAGAACCACAACAAAAATCGAGTCCGAACTGTAGCGAGGTCCCTCGCGGGCGTTGTTACACTAACCCATTCACAAATTATTCTCTCTATCTCTTTCTCTCTCTCTCAAATGTAAAAACACACACATGTACATTACATACATACACCTACGCACTCTCTGTTTTTCTCTCTTTACTGTCTCTGTACATGAACTAGGATTTTCAGTTCTGTCCGGATAGTTCTGAACTCGGATTTTCTCGAGAAAATTGAAGAGTGATTTGGGAAAAGCTTCTTTCCAAATATGAAAACATAAACATTTTTCAAATGGATTAGTACTATTTTTTTCCCCCAAGATTTTGGTTTTTTTTTAGTGCTAAAATATAGTAGATATCATATACGTAATTGATTATTGTTTCATGAGAACCGAATATGATGGTGCTAAATTTTTCAGTTTCCAATAACAATTTATTTATTTCTAGTTTGTAAGTAATGTTGCCACATTGGAAGTTGAATCTGCTAATCCCTTAATCTGAACACTACTATTTCTAATACCATGGCCACTAGGGAAGAAAACTTGTTTTGGATGTAAAAGGCTAATTTTTTGGTTTTTGTATTTTCGATCTACTCACTAGACCTGCAAATCATTTTTCATTCATGGAAAAGACAGATTTAATTACTTAAGTTGACTTGTATTTTTTTAGATGGTTAGATATTAAAGGTTTAAAATGTTTCAGTTCATATTGATTGTTCTATGTAATGTGTTCTTTATTCAAATTAAAGGTATTGAAAGTAGAATCTTTGCTGTTTTGTTTAAGTTTTGATTGAAAATACTTTGAGCTACAACTTATGATTACATTGAACTTCATTTATTTTTTGTAATTGGTTAGACAAATCAAATATATTTATTTGTTGGGTTATAAGTTTTCAAAAAATAATCTTTGAGTTTTTTGTTTTTTCAGTTTTCAGGTATTGGTTTTAAAAAAATAATAATAATAAAATCAAAATGTGTATTATTTTTTAAATGCTATTATGATTTTTGTTTAAGTTTGTCATGTTTTTGTATCATTGCTTTTAAATTGTTCATGTAGTCTTTCACGAGGTTCTTTTTTTTTTTATAAAAAAAAAAAATTCTAATAGATAATGGATCATCTAAATCAACCTATTACCCTGGATACTACTGTTATTCCCCCTTGTACTATCCAAGACCCTATTGATAATCCATCAAAACCACCCAAGGTGCGTGCAAAAGGTACTGGGAGAAAACCTTCAAGGGCATATGTAGACACCCCATTTTGACTGCCCTTAAGACTTGGGCGTCTCACGCTGAATACTCGATGATGAAATGTTATGCTGTGCAATCGTTCAATTTTTCAGCAAAATGCTTCGGTTTCAAGCTTTAAAACTTAAACTGTGTACCCCATTTGGACCAAAACCTCTTTTTTTTTTTTTTTTTTTTTTTTAGCCTAACCACTCAGAGAAGAGCTGGCCAACACAAGTGGCTAGCAGGCCATTTTCAGGTGGCCGGCCGTACTTCTTCATGGCCGGTCGGCCATGTTCAGTGTAGCAGATATTTTGACAGCAGCCAGTTGTCCTCATGTGCATGCCTTGCACCAGCTATCTCTTTACAAATATTTCCGACGTGATAACCTATTTTTTTATAAATATAAGGCTCCCCCTCATGGTTTGGGGTTAAAAAATTTTGCCAAGAGCTATAACTTGTCCAACACACTTCCCTCATCTCTTGCAATATACATACACTATACATACACCTTCTAAGCTTAAACTTGAGGCTTTTGCTGAGATTCTTGAACACAATTTCAGCTACTAGAGAGTGTTAAGCTTGTGGTTTGTTAACTAGGAAGCTCTTCCTCTCTTTAAAGGGGTAATCTTTAAACTCTTTAACCATTTTTTCTCCCTCTTTATCTTGTATTTTCATATTGTTTTCAGAGTTTTTTTAAGCTTAAAAATGTGATTTAAAGTCACAAAAAGAAGAGGAGTTAGCCACCCTTCCTTAGGCCTTGTTCCACAGCTTGTGGCTTTGCCTTTTACCACTTTGTTTTTTTTGGTTTTAGCCACTGTTTTTTGGAGTTTAGGGGCTATTTTAAGTGTTTATTTAATTTATGCTTTGAAAATTACACTTGTGTTGCTGTAAGTCCTCATGTATTTGGTGTATAGGCCATAGCTTCCAATCCATTTGAGTTGATAATCTTTTCTTTCATTTGTTATAGCTTTCATATACATATTCATGTCATTGTAATCACCCACCTTTCATTCATAATCTGCAACCTCCCTCATTTCTTTGTTTCTTTTGATAAAGTTATATCAAATAAAAGATAATATAAACTTGATAAGAAAAACAACATCTAATATAACTCTATTAATAGAAGAACTGGAGAAAACAGTAGTTTAAAAATTAGATAAGAGTAAAATGTCACCTATAATTTTTTAAAATTTCTATAAAAAAAAAACTCAAAAATAAGAACTATAGTAAGTTAAAAATTATATAAGAGTTAAATGCCATCTATAATTTTTTAAAATTAAAATTTTGTATAGTTAAAAAATAAACATTTATGTTATCTTATTATACAAATTTTAACCCTATTTTTAACAATTTTTGTATTCTAAAGCTATTTAATTACAAACAAAATTCAAGAATCACTTTTTATTTTTTTTAAATTTGTTTTGTGTCTAGAACCTGTAAATTTCAACAACTTTTGTATTTTCAAGCTACTAAATAAAAAAATAAAAATAAAAAATAGCATCACTTTTTTTTTTTTTTAACATCTTAGTTAGTTTTATTTTTACTTTATGTTATATTAAAATATAATCATTCATTTTAAATAATAAAGTCTTAACCATAGAAGGAACATGACATGAATATTTCTATGGTAGTGACACGTGAATATAAAATTCAACAATCATAGAAAAAATTTATTACCTATTGTTTTTGTCTAAATATATAAAACATATTATTCAAATTAAATTTAAAATTTTTTATTTATTAATATGTAATGTGTTTATAATTTCAACACAAACATAGTTGAATAATAATTTTGTTTATAAGAAATTAACCAAACTTTTATTGAAGTATTCACATATTAAATCCAATCTGTTTAAAAATTACATGACATTCAATAATGTAATTGAAATTAACTATTAAATATTAATTAAGTAAAAAACATGTATATTGAGTTTTTGCTCTTCGAATGGATCCAAATGACCTTGTCTACAATTGGTTTTCGTTATATATATATATATAGAGAGAGAGAGAGTATTATGAGTTGAAAACAAAGTAATTTATTTGTATATTCATTGAGGATTTTGAAATCCAATCTTGTGCTTCAAATATTCCTTTGTGCAGATGACTTTTTATTACAAAAGCGAAACTTATCATTTAAAAACTTAATTCTACTCATTACATATATGCAAATAAACAAATTTAAACTCATAAAGATCTCAAATAAAATAATAAAAATATAAGCAAAAAGTTTTTAGAACTACTACATAATTAAGTTTATTTACGTTTGAATTCAAATTGAGTGCCCTTATATATTACAACAAAATCAAACACATAAATTAATATAATTGAATAACAAAATATAATAAAAAATAAATGAGATTGTAGCTCAGCTTTTTTGCGCCCCCTTTCGGAAGCTTGAAAGAAAGCCCTACAGTTCGAACTCTCGCAGTTCTGAATCTAATCTCACAAGTGCAATGTGAAATTGATAAACACCAAAGAGTCCAAATCCGGCAAATCTTTTGGAAAATCGATTTTGAATAAAAAAATGCCAAAAATTGACTGCTTTGCCAGATACAGAGTCGCCACATAAATATTTTTTATTTTGGAAAAATTTAGGAAACTTATGACTTGTGCCAAAGGCCATGTGTCCCTCATCACCAAAGTTGTCTCGGCTCGAGAACTTAGGTACGAGAGGGGAATGTCATGAATTAAGCACCCTTGCTCGCCCGATCAAAGATCAGTCTCTACTAATCATGATATGATTTTTATGTACATTATATGCTCTTGTTCCGATTATTAGGCTAGCATTACTATGTGATGAACACAAGCAAGTATAGACTAAAATTGCAATAATTGGAACAATTCAATTTCATGTTTGTTTGCGAAAAAAGGTTTGAATTTGCCACTTAACAAAGTGGGCTTAAAGTTTGCGAATTTGCCACTAAACAAAGTGGGCTTTAAACGTACATTTATCGAATTGTTCCAATTCAAACAACAAGCCTCCATCCACAGGCATTCAAACAGTTCAGCAAGTAAGCACTTAGCCTCATGGCAAGCATGCTAGCCATGACAAGCATGCTAGCCATGACAATCACTCACACTCATGCAAGTATGCTAAAGCACTAAAACTCACCTAGTACTCCAAGCCAAGATAAACCGAAAAAGTTTATAAAAAAAAAAAAAAAAAGCATGATTCCTAACTATACAAGATGGCTAATGCAACACATGCAATAATACAACTAAAAATAGACTTGGCTACTTAACATGTTATTTGCAACAATTTGATAGCATGTGTTTAAACACGTATTCAAAGAGGTATTAAAATGACAATGTAGTTAGAATGATACGCCGAGCCTCGGGGTATGCAATACAAATGAATGGATGCAAACATGCGATATGCTAAACAAAACATGACATCTCTAATCTAACCATCAAAAGCGGATAAATAAAAGGATGAAAGACATGGGGTTGAAAGACATGCACGTTATTACACTACGCTCTCACGAAGGAGAGTCCGAATGAATACAAGCTAACTAGCTAACTAAGCTAAGCTAATCTACTTAACTAATTATTACAAAAATTGAATGAATAATTAACTAAGTATCTAAGCTAATTAAATATTACATCATAAACTAATTAGCTATAACTAATTAAGCTAATTAAATATTACAACACAAACTAATTAGCTACAACTAATTAATTACAACAAATAAATGATTAATTGCTAATTAAACTAATTAACTAGCTAACTAGTCTCGGGAAGCGAGGGAAGTCCATGCATGCTTGGTTTCCACCCGAAGAACATCCACTGTCTGCCCTCGAAAGCCTCTATTTGCACAACCCTTGCACTAGTTTCTTTATCCAGATCAACTCTACCATGCTTCACAAACACACTGCTAAAATTCATTGGTGGCCGGTAGGCCATAAATGGTGGCCGGCCGACCATCATTGAGGGGATACCGTCCAACACTGGTGGCTGACAGGCCAGTAACAATGGTCGGCTAGCCACTGATGACACAACATATTTTTTTGCTGCAACAGAGAGCAAATAGGGCAAAGAGAGAGTATTCTCACAGGTTGTTTGCACTGTGTATCTCTCCTTATCATCAAAACATCTCAAAGGAGTGATACACTTGGTCCTTAAACCATTAATCAAGTAATTTCATTGCATGATGGCTAAGGAACCAATTTGTACAAGTTTAATAAATGCACAAACAAGACTCAAGACCATCACCCTATCATGCAAGATCAAGGGCAATGGAGACCTAGGAAACTTGACACATTTTATCACTTTGAGTATGAAATGCCCCAATTTTCCTTGTGTTCAATTAACGTCCGATTGAACACATCAAAACACAACCAAATTCTTATCTTGCACACTTTTAGTTGCAAATTGTAGTTACTTATTTGAGATTACCAACCATTCATTAACCAATTACGTCGATTAGTGAGAAGTCATCTAAAGAGTAAGAATTGTCAAACAAGGGGTAGTTTAAGGCAAGAGAGAGATATCATGTCGTTGGTAATGAACCCCCAAAAGAGGATTAAACCATTAAGCAAGGAATCTCAATCTCAAGCTTAAACTATCCTAAGGTTGAAATAACCTTCAAAGAAAATAAAAAAGTGAAGAAATGAGGGAGATTGCAGAGATCATAAGTGCTGAAATGAAGTGAGAAAAGCACTAAAACATGACAATCAACTCAAACAAGTGGTGCCTAAAGGCCTAAACCACCAAGCTTGTGAGGACTATTACACTAGAGGCATGCAAAATAAGAGGCATGCAAAACAAGACTCAAATGCAATAACCAACCAAAAACAGAGTTGAAACAGTCTAAAATAGAGCCTAAAACATGCTGGAATTAAGCTACAAAAGGCTAGAAAATAAAGCTAACACACAGAGCTAACTAGGCTAGCAAACTAGACACAAGGAGGGGCGGCTAACCCCCTCCAATTTTGGACTTCAAAACATGATTTTTATCACTAAAAATACTCTAAAATTTAGTGTTTAAAAGTCCAAAAAAAGATAGTTTAATGGTGGGAAGCAAAGGTGGAAAAACCTTACAAGCAAGGAATAAAGAAGGGTGAGATACCCCCCTAATCTTAAATGGCCTAAAACACCAATTTCAGCCTACAAAAATAGAGTTTTTTTATAGCCCAAAAACAATAGGAAAAGGTAAAAAAACAAGTATATAAAGCAAGCTTAAAAGGGAAGTAGTATACATCTTGAAGCAAAGATTAACTTTAGGCACTAATTCAAGCCAAAGCCACCTTCAAGAGCTCCAAGAAGGCTTCAAGGAAACTCAGCTCAAAGATGATCAACTTTGGTTAAGGAGGTGTAGGCAAAAGTGTAGTGTAACTAGGCTAATGTGCACAAATTTGCAAGAGAGAGAGAGAGAGAGAGAAACGTAGAGAGAGAGAGAGAAAGAGATATTTTTGTTCCAAAATTTCTAACCCTCAAAAATAGAGGAGGAGACCCCATATATATAAATCCATCCATACACGTATAGGGAGATAGCGACAATTGTGCCAACAATTGGAACAGTTGTCAACAAAATATCTACAAAAAGGTCACTGGTGGCCGGCAGCCTCAATTGGTGGCCGCCTGGCCACCGGGGGTTACAGGCTTGAAGGTTTTGGTCCAAAACAGGGCACAAAATGAATAAGGTTTGAAGGCTCAAAGACAGGGCATTCCGCCGAGGACTTCGGGCACCAAAAATTGCACATGCAATCATAATCATCGAGTACACAAGCGATGATGTCCAAGTCTTGAGGACAGTCAAAAATGGGGTGTCTACAGAGATTGAATAAAAACTTCTTTCAAACTCATGAATGTGTTCCAAATACTCTTTTCAATTTGTACAATTTTTCTTTAAAAAAATGGGTGAACTCCAACTGCATCACAAAACATCACTCTTTGTATTGGTTTTTTAGCCCTTTGTTGCCATTGTTACCTTTTTTCCGATATGTTATAGTTGTAAAATTTTTAAAAAATGAATAATAAATTTTGGATGCATAAGCGCATCTACTACATTATTATAATTTCAACAACTAACTTAGATTATGAAGAAAAAAAAATTAAATACACCAAATAAACTAAAACTAAAACAAACAAAAAAATCTAGAAAAGAAAAAATTGAGCAAAAAACATAATATGGGATTTCAAATATATATTTATTTTCATGTAAGAAAAATCTTGCATAATTGGTTAAATCACCTATTTAATTTCTCTGCAGGGTTCTTCTATTCTGCAATATTTTTGCACAATTTCATATTGTCATGAAAGTAAGGTTTTGAGATTTCTAATTTATTTATTTATTTATTGAAATATCTTTGAGTAGGATATAAATCTGATGAAGGAATTTGAATTAGAGTCAAACTCATCTTTTATCTATAAATATTTTGAAAGTATCCTCTCCATATGATATTATATATATCCAAGCCCTAAGTAATTAAAAAGTGAAATAAAATATATTTAAAAAGAGGAAAAAATCGAAAAATAGAATGAGAGAAGAATAAATGTGCCACATAGGAAAGAGTTTAATAAGATGTTAGGATTGAGAATTCGGAGTTTTTTAAGAGATCACTATATTTGGTTATATATAAAGAGATTGAATAAAAACTTTTTTCAAACTCGTGAATGTGTTCCAAATACTCTTCTCAATTGGTACAATTTTTCTTTAAAAAAATGGGTGAACTCCAACTGCATCACAAAACATCACTCTTTGTATTGGTCTTTTAACCCTTTGTTGCCATTGCTACTTTTTTTCCCTGTACGTTGCAGTTGCAAAATTTTAAAAAAAAAAAAAAAAAAAAAACGAATAATAAATTTTGGAGACATAAGCGCATCTACTACATTATTATAATTTCAACAACTAACTTAGATTATGAAGGGAAAAAATTAAATACACCAAATAAACTAAAACTAAAACAAACAAAAAAAATTTGCAAAAAACATAATATGGGATTTCAAATATATATTTATTTTCACGTAAGAAAAATCTTTCATAATTGGTTAAATCACCTATTTAATTTCTCTGTGAGGTTCTTCTGTTCTCCAATATTTTTGCACAATTTCATATTGTCATGGAAGTAAGGTTTTGAGATTTATAGTTTAATTTATTTATGTTTTTGAAATATCTTTGAGTAGGATATAAATTTGATGAAGGAATTTGCATTAGAGTCAAACTCATCTTTTATCTGTAAATATTATGAAAAAATCCTATCCATATGATATTATATATATCCATGCCCTAAGTAATTAAAAAGTGAAATAAAATATATTATAAAAGTGGAAAAAATAAGAAAATAGAATGAGAGAAGAATAAATGTGCCACCTAGGAAAGAGTTTAATAAGATGTTAGGATTGAGAATTTGTAGTTTTTTAAGAGATCACTACATTTGGTTATATATATGTGAAAGTAAGGAAAGGGCTTTGAGAGAAAATAGAGAGTGAATGCCAAAGTGATGTGAGAAATCATAAATAAGAAAGGGTGGGAAATAATACCTGAAGAAGTAGTGGACTCCCTGCACACCGAGAAGTCTCTCTCCGATGGAAAGCATCCAAACCCATTATAGTTGCGGCCAGTTCCAGGCCTATATAGCTTCGCCCCTCCTTGAGGCGTTGAGCCACTTCAATTAGTCTGATGTTGACTCCGCTGCCACTAGGGGAAAGAAGATAATGGGCGAGCAAGCATATACAAAGAGCATGTTGGTGATAACCTCGCCAAAGAAGATCACACGTATTCCCGATGTCAGAAAAACGGCAAATCAAGCCACAAATATCTAGCTCTCCATCATGAGCCAAAGATTTAGCCTCCTTGAAAGAGAGGCCACACATTTGTTAAAGAGCCTGTGCATGGCCAAAAAGGGGTTGAGGCATAATTTCCTCATCACGTCGGGACTCCATTAACGCTTGAAACTCTTTGAGAGTAGGACACATCTTTTGTGATCCAAAGCGAAATACATGAGTAATCGGGTCCCAACAGCAGGCAACAGCATGGAGGAACAGAAAACAAAGTGAAGTGTGACTCAAAGTAAAAAGAGCGTTTATGTCGAAACCGTTGAAATTCACATTTTTCGTGCCGTCCAAAGTGGTCGTCTAATCTTTGAGCTTCTCCACAGGGAAAATCTCCATTTTCAGAGAAAACAGCAAAAAATATGAGGTTCTGTCGAAGAAATATCAAGAGAAGACCTTTATAGACAGTCGCAAGTCTTGGCCAACCGACCACTTATCTAGCCGGCCGTACATTTCATTGGCCGGCCGGCCAAGCATGCTGAGCAAACAGTTTAGCAGTAATGTTATGTCTACCCTCTTTGTTTTTAAGTCTTGTTTTAAGTCTTTTGTTTATGGCAAGTGTAAATAGGTGTGTTTAAGTTGTTTTTACTTTGTTTTTATTTTATTGAGTTATATTTTGTATTTTGGGCGGTTGTAGGCTCAATATCCGGTTACGAACTTGTTCAAATATAATCGTTCTCAGTTTCAATTCAAATACAATCATTTTTTATGCAAGTGTTGTGCCATTCTCAAGATGCTATGCAAAATGAAATCCTTTCTTTCATAAAACTGTAGGGTTATACCTCGATCATAGTTTTTACAAAAGAGAAAATACAAGTTTTCAAAACAAAAAAGTAAACACCTATCTGAAGCTATACAAAGTTTTGAACTACCAAAACAAAAGGAAAGAGTAAAAAGAGAGCAAAAATTAGTGTCAGTCACATCAGGTGCGTCGAGAGGCCCTCTTCGTCCTCTTCCAAGGGAGGGACTCAGGATCATTATCACCATCAGCACCGCTGTCATTAGAGAAGTGTAACTCAGAGCCAGCCTCATTCTCTCCACTCTCAAACCTGGAGCACTCACTCATCGTCCCCTTAGTGCTGCTAGTCTCGGCATCATCTCCACTCAAAACCAGCTCTGAAGATGAGGAAATCTCCTGTGTTTGAGACTCTCCACTATGACTCCGAGGCACCTTTACCTCTACCCTGACCTCTACCCTCGCCCGTACTGCATACAGTAACCTGTCCACCTCTCCTTCCCGCAGTCGGAAGAGGTGTCGCTGGTGCCACCGGTGCTGCTGGCACAGGCGGAGGCTGAAAGCAAGAAATAGAGTATCAGTACAATTTGGTGCAGAATCAATATGAGTATGGCAAGAAAACAATCAGAGCAGTCAGATGAATGAGAAAAGTAAAGTACCTGATAATCGTGGTAGGCGAGCAGGGCCTCCCTCCTCTATACCACCTGGACCAAGGAGTCTACAAACTGAAAGAGGTCGTCTACGTACTCCACCGACACCTACAAGTGAGTTTGAACATCAGTATGCAGAAAAGGGCATATGAAACATAAACTGTAAGACAAAGTACGTACCTGATGCACGTCGGGGTTCTTGACATACTCGTGTTCCTTCGGGTACTCAACCGGAATCTGATGGGTGTCCTACTCGGCCACCAGTAAGTGAACGTCGTCGGAATCTCAGGCAAACTAGCAACATGTACAGTAGGGGGAGTGTCAAGCTCAACAGCAGGAACAACCCTTTCAGCATGAGGCTCAGCTACACGAGCGACACCTCTGGCTGCAGAAACATCTGTAGTGCCTCCCGGTTGAGCTCTAGTCAGAGGCAGCATGAGGTGGGTCCGGATGAACTCAGTATAATCCCTAACCCCACAGAGCAAATTGGTGTCCTGCCCTGCTATGAACTGCACAATAGCCTCTACTAGTAGACTATCGGCAGTCCTCATGGATGGTAGAGGAGGAGCAGGAACAACGGGGTCCCTTAGCCTTAGGGTTTGGCGCACGAACCACTCCCCTAAGTACAAGGTCCTGTAGAAAGGACCCTCCAGCAAAATTCATAACCTGGAAGTATCCTAAGACCCAGCATACTAGTCCCTCGTAACGCTAACATAGCTACCCATGGCTACCACATAACCTGTCAGTTGTCTCAATTGTCAAAGAATGGAATGGGCCAAAGTAATAAAAATGGAATGGACTAGGCATGAGTTTTAGATTACCTCATGCATCATTACTATGTCGAAGAATCAGCAGTAGTAAGCAATAGTGGTGACACTATGGCGTCGAGGGTAGCACATGTCATCATATCGCCTGGAGTGAGGCACAACTGCCTCTACCTCGTCCCTCGGCACTGGGGCAAGGACAGGGAAGTAGGCATATACCCAGAGCTGTGAGAAAAGATTAGTTTGTAAGTCAACAGGCAGAGATAGAAATAAAGACAGAAAGTGCAAATCAGAAAGCATTGTTTATAACATAAATGGAAATAAAAAATACAGAATATACCTCCCAAGCTCTCCAGCAGCCTTCGACCTTGTTTTCCTTTTTGCAGGAACCAGGGCTCATGTAGCTATACAAAGTAGCAAGGCTAGCGCCACCCTAGTCATAAAAGCTCACCCATGGCAACATCACCAAGACACTGAGTAGATTAGACCCATAGTGTTCCATCTGTTCACAAAGAAGGTGGTACCGAGAAAATAGATCAAGAAGCCTCAAGTGTACTGCTCGACCTACTCTTGAGTCTATGGCTGACTCCCATGGAAGTGGTCATAGAACCAATTATACCTCACCATAGTCGGCCGGTCCAAGGGAGGGCATGCTCCAAGCAAATAAAAACAGGCGGCCTCCCATTGGCTCATGGAAAGATCGAAGGGGATCAGATCACGCCCTACTCGTAGCCCC
Source organism: Camellia granthamiana (assembly GCA_036172215.1). NCBI lineage: Eukaryota > Viridiplantae > Streptophyta > Magnoliopsida > Ericales > Theaceae > Camellia > Camellia granthamiana. The sequence continues at coordinate 237,809 of JAXFYN010000067.1, read as the reverse complement.
GTAATCAAGGAGAAGTCATAGGGGGTCATCATCATCTCCCCTATGAAGGAGAAGTGAAAAGAGTTAGTGGTGTCCCACCACATCTCCACCACAGCACCAAGCAGAGATCGGCACGGCTGCATTCGTGAGAGCCCAAAACAAAATAGGCCGAAGCATGCCTCATCAACCAACTCCCAGACTCTAGCAGGGAGCTCCTGGTACCAGTCCCTCGCAGTCACCGCCCCATTGCCTCTCTAGGCAAGAGCATCACCCTGTTTTGAAAAAATGATTTGTTAAAATGCATGGCAAATGAAAGATTGTAATAAATGTCAAAGCAATGCAAAGTGCATAAAAATGAGAAAGTGTTCTTACCTCAAAGGCATCATAGGAAAGATGTAATGCACGCTCCCTCAAGAGGAAGTCCTCAAGCGCACCTAGGGCGAAGTCCTCGAATCGTAACATGCCGCCAAGAGCCATCGCGAGCGTGCGTGGGTGGTAAGTGGCTGGGTCAAAAGGCCTCACCCTCAACGGTGGTAACTGGGGCTCAAGCTCTAGAGGAAAGATCTTCCCCGTGGCAATGTCAGCGGCAATGTCTCTTGCCACCCCATCCTCCTCTTCAATCATCGACTCCTCCACACCCACAGCGAGTTGAAGCATCGGCACCTCGAGAAGGGCACCATCATGTGGGATATTGTCAGCCATGAAGAATATAGTGGGTGGTGAGAGAAAAATAAGGAAAATGAGGAAAATAGGCAGGAAACCCAAAAACCCAAACCCTAGGAGAGAAAAAAATAGAGGAAAAAGTCAAAACTCAGAAGAGAGTACCAAAGACCAAGAAAAACCCTTGAGAATGAACCAAAAACAATGAGAAACCCAAAAACTCGACCAAATCAGAACCCAATCGATTCAAAACATAGAGGACCAAGAGGGTTTCGTGAAAAAAGTTTGCATGGATCGTTAGGTAACACAAGTAAAGTGAGAATCTAGAGAGAGAGAGCCTAGAGAGAGATGTGGAGTATTTTTGGAGGTTGTGAGGGTGAAAGAATGAGCCAAAAGCATGTTTTAAAGAGCCTCGGGTGTGAAAACCCAAGACTACCCCCAAAAACAGTACGAGTGGCCGGCCGTACAAACAATTGGCCAGTTGACCCATCTTTTGGCCAATCGTGCCTATTAAGTGGGTCCTACCCTATTTTGTTGAGATATTGCTTATTCTGGGCATGGATGGTCTTGTATTCATTTGAAAAGTGGAAGAATTGAAGAAATTGGGCTTGTTTCAGTTATAGAAAATTTCAAATTTTCATTCTAGATGCACCGTCCCAAGTCCCGTCATTTCTCCGAAGTAGGAAAGTGCCCCGATCTCAAGCTTGAGCTAGTTATATCCTTTTCTGAGCATTTGAGGACCTTCGAACTATAAGTTGGAGATCTTTATGAGGTGTTTTCAAAACCACTGCTTTTTGTTTATGTTTTATGTCATGGAGCATGCATTGCATCATATTTCACATCAACTACAACAATTATATCGCATTGTGTCGCATCCATGTGCATCGTGCCTATTCATCTTATCATGTTTGTCGTTATCACTCGGTGTGATTCAGCTTGTTGCATGCATAGCTTGTTCACCCTTTCCTTTCTACATGAGATGTAGTTAGGATTGCATCTTTTTACCCTCTCTACGTGAGACGTAGTTAGGATTGTATTTTTTCATCCCTCTCTACGTGAGACATAGTTTGGTTTGCACCTTTTCATCCCTCCCTACATGAGATGTAGTTTGGTTTGCATCTTTTCATCCTTCTTTACATGAGACGTGGTTTGGCTTGTACCTTTTCTCTCCACGTGAGACACAGTTTGGCTTGCATCTTTAATCCTCTTTATGTGAGACGTAGTTAAGATTGCATTTCTCATAACCTCTCTACGTGAGACGTAGTTTGGTTCGCATATTTCATTCCTCTCTTTGTAAGACGTAGTTTGGCTTGTATCTTTTTACCCTCTCTACATGAGACGTAGTTTGGCTTGCATTTTTCATCCTCTCTACGTGAGACATAGTTAGGATTGCATTTCTCACCCCCCATTTCTACATGAGACATGGTTTGGTTTACACCTTTTCACCATTTCTACGTGAGACGTAGTCTAGCTTGCATCTTTTTATCCTCTCTGTGTGAGACGTAGTTTGGCTTGTATTTTTCATCATCTCTACGTGAGACTTCGTTAGAATTTCATTTCTCACCCCCCTTTCTACGTGAGACGTAGTTTGGCTTGCATCTTACACCCTCTCTGCATGAGACGTAGCAAGGATTGCATTTTTCACAACCTCATGGATAAAACCTTCCCTCTCTCTGTATGAAATACGATCAGATACGCCTGTTGGCTACATTGTCTTTCCTCCTTTCACATGAAACGTGTTTGGAATTGCTATTTGCTTACTCCTTTCCATGTGAAACATGGTTGGATTTATTTTGATTTAAACTTGAGGCTTGTTACATTCATATGTGTCATCTTGTTATTATTACTCATTGCATTGTCTTGCATGATCATGAATTTTCAAAAATAACCGGCTTCGCGAAGCGTGTGAGTCCAATTTCCAATTGTATTCCAGTGCATATCATTTGCATCCTGCCCTTGAACTATGTTGGTTTGATTCCCTGCAAAAGGATACGTAGGGAACTTTCGAGTTCAATCAATTGCATTTACATTTTGATTGTTGGCTCAAGTCTTATGGCCTTGTCAAATGGGTCATCTTCGGCTTTGACATTCACTCATGTTATTTCATGACTTCGAGCTCTATCAAAGCGGGGCAACTATAGACACCGCATTTTGACCGTCTTTAAGACTTGGGCGCCTCACACTAAATACTCAATGAGGAAATGTTACGCTGTGCAGTCGTTCAATTCTTTAGTAAAATGCTTCAATTTCAAGGTTTAAAACCTAAACCTTGTACCCCATTTGGACCAAAACCTTTTTTTTTTTTTTTTTTTAGCCTAACCACTCAAAGAAGAGTTGGCTAACAAGTGGTCGGTAGGCCATTTTTAGGTGGTCAGCCGTACCTCTTCATGCCCGGTTGGCCATTTTCAGTGTAGCAGATATTTTGACAGCAGCCAGCTATCCCCACGTGCATGCCTTGCACCAGCTATCTCTTTATAGATATTTCCAATGTGAGAACATGTTCATGCCCAGCCAGCCATTTTCAGTGTAGCATTTATTTTGATAGTAGCCAGCTGTCCCCACGTGCATGCCTTGCACCAGCTATCTCTTTACAGATATTTCCAACGTGAGAACATGTTTTTCTATAAATACAAGGCCCCTCCTCATGGTTTGGGGTTAGAAAATTTTGCCAAAAGTCATAACTTATCCTACACACTTCCCTCATCTCTTGCAATATATATACACTATACATACACCTTCTAAGCTTAAAATTAAGGCTATTGCTGAGATTCTTGAACACAATTTCAGCTACTAAAGAGTGTTAAGCTTGTGGTATGTTAACTAGGAAGTGCTTCCTCTCTTTAAAGGGCTAATCCTTAAACTCTTTAACCATCTTTTCTCCCTCTTTCTCTTGTATTTTCATACTGATTTCAGAGTTATTTTAAGCTTAAAAATGTGATTTAAAGTCACAAAAAGAGGAAGGGTCACCCTTCTTTAGGCCTTGTTCCAAAGCTTGTGGCTTTGCCTTTTTCCACTTCGTTTCTTTTGGTTTTAGCCAATGTTTTTTGGAGTTTAGGGACTGTTTTAAGTGTTTATTTAATTTATGCTTTGAATATTACACTTGTGTTGTTGTAAATCCTCATGGATTTGGTGTATAGGCTATAGCTTCCAATCCATTTAAGTTGATAGTCTTTTCTTTCATTTCTTATAGCTTTCATGTACATATTCATGTCATTGTAATCACCTACTTTTCATTCATAATATGCAACCTCCCTCCTTTCTTTATTTCTTTTGATATAGAGTTATATCAAACAAAAGATTACCACTCAAGGCATAAGAAAAAGACCCCTCATGCGAAATGGTTTAATCTCTTCGAAGGTTCATTACCAGGGCATTACATCTCTCTTATGCTAAGCATGATCTCTTGCTTGGCACTTCCCTTTATCGCCGGTGCATTACTTCTAAGGGACTAATTTTCTAGTTATAGTTATACCATTGGAAATCACAAAGGAAACAGTCATTATAGCTCATTATCGGGTTTTGGTTTGGAGTCATTATCACTCATTTCGGGTTTGACTCCGAATTCATTATCGCTCATAACTTGGTTTGATTCTTCTTTTGTAGTTTCCCCCCGTAGAAAAAGGCTTGAAAAACTCATTTCTCAGGTCAATTCATGCTTGCTATTCTTTATTGCTTTGGACTTAGTGGACATAATCATCACCTCTGAACAAAAAGGAAGAAAAGATAAGAAAATGTAAAGGTAAAGTAAAAAGGCTAATAAAATGGGTAAAAGGATAATAAAATTTGGTTAGGTTCAGTACTGAACCTATTGCATCTTAAATCATCGCATACTATTTCAGTGATGTTCGATGATTCATAAAGCAAGTCTACCCCCTCCCTTGAGGTGACTCCATGATAGGGAGGAGGTATTGTCTCTCTTTTGTTTCATCTATTAAGCTCTTGTCTTATCGTTTCTAAGATCATCACGCAATAATTTTGCGATGATTGATGATTGGAGAATCGAATCCACTCCTCCCTTAATCATCTTCATGATAGGGAAGAACAGAGAGGATAAACGTCTCCTAAAAATACTCTATTTTGCTCTGTTTTAGCTATGTTGCAGCAGGGTATTCCCCAGAAACAGTGGTCGGCCGGCCATCATTCTGTATGGCCAACCACTCTCTTAGGCCGGCTGGCCACCAATTTTGTATAGGTAGTGGTATTTTTACAACAAAACAGAGCAGATCCTGAGACCAAAATAGAACAATTTTCTAACTGCAAACAGAGCTGATCCTGGCAGCAAATAAAAAGGTTTCCTGAGGGTGTTTTCAATTGTGCGCATGCGGTTCTTCGCCTCCCGTTCGAGTCCATTAGATTAGTAGCTTTTAGATTCGTATGTTGTAATTAATTAGTTGCTTTGATTCCATTTGAATTTGTAATAGTTAATGAATTAGTTCATTCAATTATGTTGTAATAATTAATTAAGTAGGACATTCATTTAGACCCTCTTATACAAGAGCCACCTTGTAATATTTGTATGTCTTCCAATCGCCATTTATTTCTCCCTTTTATTTATATGCTTACCGTGGTTGTATATAGCTTCATGTTTTTGTTTCATATCATTATTATGCTTTATATCCATTTTTGCATACATAAGGTTCGGTTTATCATTTTTGAATGCCATTGTCATTTCCTACTTACTTGAATACGAGCATTACCACATGCTTTGAGTTAATTCATATGACATGTTAATAAGTTGAACCTAATAGTTGTATTCTTGTATGTGTTGCATTAGCCATTTTGTATATAGGATCATGAATTTTTCTAATTATTTTCTTTTCTTTGGCTTGTATCGGTTGAGTACTAGATGAGCATTTTTGCTTTAGTATATGATATGTGTGTTTGTGTTGCCATGTCAAGCATACCACCATGAGGCTACGTGCTTATTTGAAATACCTCTTTGAATGCCTGTGGATGAAGGTTATTTCGCTTAAGTTGGAATGACTTTGATTAGTGTACATGTGAGCTCACTTTTTCTTAAAATAGCACATATTCAAACCTCTTTTCAAACAAACATGAAATCAAAGCATTCCAAAGTAAGTGACGTAGTCTATACTTGTGTGCCTCACATAGTAAGTTAGGATAATAATAAGAACATGAGCATATAATGTCCATAAAAATCACATCATGATTAGTAGAGGCCGATCTTTGATCGAGTAAGTGGGGTACTCAATTCATGACCTTCCCTTCTCATACCTAAGTTCCCAAACCAAGACACTTTGGTTATGACGAACAAGTGACCATCGGCACAAGTCACGGTATTTCTAAATTTTCCAAAAATATTTGGCAGTACAGTCCATTTTTGGCATCTCTGATAATTAATGGATTTTCTAAGATTTGCCAGACTTTGACTCTCATTCATTTTTTTGTTTCACATTGCACTTGTGAAACCAGATTTAGAACCACGAGAGTCCAAATTTTAGGGCTATCGTATCCGAGGAGACTAAACCCTTTGACGAGCGCGAAAAACTAACTATAACATGGGATCATTTTAATAAAATCAAGTTTGAAGATGGGGTAACTAGGGCAGTATGTAAATATTATCAAAAGAAGTATTTGGCTGATTCAAAGGGGCATGGGACAAGCAACTTATTGAGTCACTTGACTTCTTGTCGAAAATATCCTCACAGAGATGTGGATAATAATGGACAATGAACTTTGTCTTTTCAGTCCAAAAAAGATGGAGATAAAGGTGTTTAATCTTGTGGCAACGAGCTTTAGAGTAAAAGTTGCACGAAGAGGCTCTTGCTGAGATAATAGTGCTTGATGAATTACCTTTTAGGTTTGTAGAAGGTGAAGGGTTTGAGACATTTTGCGCTGTTTTGCAACCAAAGTTTAAGAACATTCCATCTCATGTTACCATTGCTAGAGACATTGTAGGGATTTTCAACAATGAGAAAGATAGGTAAAGGAAAGTATTGAAAGGTTGTAGCTCGACTTTTTCGCATCCCCCTTTCGGAAGGTTCGAAAGAAGCCCTACAGTTCAGACTCCCGCGGTTTTGAATCTAATCTCACAAGTGCAATGTGAAATTGATAATCACCAAAGAGTCCAAATTTGGCAAATCTTTTGGAAAATCGATTTTGAATCAAAAATGCCCAAAATTGGGCTTACTTTGCTAGATACAAAGTCGCTACCTAAATATTTTATTTTAAAAGATTTAGGAACCCATGACTCGTGCCAAAGGCCATGTGTGCGTCATCACCAAAGTTGCCTCGGCTCGGGAACATAAATACGAGAGGGGAAGGTCACGAATTGAGCACCCCCGCTCGCCCGATCAAAGATCGACCTCTACTAATCATGATATGATTTTTATCAACATTATGTGCTCTTGTTCCGGTTATTAAGCTAGCATTACTATGTGATGCTCACGAACAAGTATAGATTAGTTTGCTCAAATTGGAACAATTCAATTTCATGTTTGTTTTGCGAAAAGGGTTTGAATTTTGCCACCTCAAGTGGGCTAAAGTTTGCGAATTTGCTACTCAACAAAGTGGGCATAAACGTACATTCATTGAATCGTTCCAATTCAAGCAACAGGCCTTCATCCACAGGCATTTAGGCAGTTTATCAAATAAGCATTTAGCCTCATGGTAAGCATGCTAGCCATGGCAATCACTTACATTCATGCAGGTATGCTAAAGTACTAAAAACTCACCTAGTACTCCAAGCTAAGAAGATATGAGTTAGAAAAATATGTATTATTCCTCACTATGCCGAATGTCTAATGCAACACATGCAATATGCAATTAATAGGCTCGGCTACTAATATGGCATATGGATTGATTTTGATAACATGCGGTTAAACACGTATTCAGAGAAGTATTGAAATGACAATGCAGTTTGAATGATACTCCAAGTCTGGGTGCATGCAACACGAATGAATGGATGCAAGCATAAGGCATAAGGTATGCTAATTGAAACATGTCCCTAATCTAACCATCAAAAGCAAGTAAATAAAAGGGAGAAAGATGTGGGGTTGGAAAACATACACATTATTACATTACGCTCTCACGAACGAGAGTCCGAATGAATAAAACTAACTAACTAATTAAGGTAAGCTAAGCTGATTAAGCCAATTATTACAAAACTTGAATAATTAACTAACTAATAACTAATTATTACAACACTTGAAATGAATAATTAACTAATTATCTAAGCTAATTAATTGAAAGAAATTAACTAGGCTAAGCTAATTAAATAATACAACACCAACTAACTAGTTAGACTAATTAAATACTACAACACAATTAATTATGCTAATGAAACAATTAAACGATCAAACGCATTTGATAAGGACACCATGGAAGATGGATGAAGGTTGCATGTGCATTGCCTGAAAGCTACTCTGTCTGCCCAGACCATCTCTATTTCACCTTCAGCCACTGCCTCTGTTTCTGCAAAATTGCACTGTTGGCCACACACCAAGGGCCGGCCGTGCATCACTTTCAAGAAGTAAGCTTCTTGTTGATGTTTCAAACTTGGTTTCAATGCACTCTTAAGCTTGAATTACACCTCTCCAAGATCAATCAAGGCTCTAGGGTGGTAAGACAAGGTTGTGTATGGTGTATAGATGTGATACAAACAAGCTAGGTTGGCTCAAAAGATGACTTGCAATGGAAGGAGGAGGAGACAAGAGCTCTTAATGTGTATATATCACTTCTAGAATTTTGTTCAACCCTCAAAACAATCCCAGAGCTTCGGTTTTATAGAATTCGAGCTCAAAAAGTGATAAATATCTTCAAAAATGGACAGGTGGCGGCCTCCCGCCCAGAACAGTGTTTATCGCCATCGAAGGCTGGCCAGCCATTCATAGCCACAGCCAGCCATCACTAATGCATGGCTAGGCCTTGATGGCCTCCCCTATTTTTTTGGTTCAAACTTAGCTCAAGGTAGGAAAAGGTCCAAAAATGAAACTTATGGGTTCAAACAAGGCAAATGTTGAAGATGTGAGGTTGTCTCGGAAGCCTGATTGATTCTGAATCGCTACGAATTCATAATTCAACTTTCATCATTGAGCACATTGAACCAAGCATCTAAGTCTTGCGGGCGGTCAAAAATGGGGTGTCTACAGTTGCCCCTCTTTGACAGAGCTCGAAGTCATAAAATGACGTGAGTGAATGTCAAAGCCCAGAGATGACCCATTTTGACAAAGCCATAAGACTTGGACAAGAAAGCAAGACAAAAATTAAAATGGTTGTGCCCGCAGGCTGCCTACGTATCCCTTTGCAAAGAATCAAACCAGTGTAGTTCTAGGGCAAGATGCAAATGATATACATGATGCAAGAACATAACTTATGATCATGCAATGAAGCTGTGTAATGAAACATTTTGAATGCAAATGCAACGCAAAGAAAATGCCACAGTTAAGCAAACTGAAACAAGGCACAGCAATTCCAAGCATGAAAAGAAGTAAGTAAATAAACACGCCACGCACAAGAATCATGAGCCAAGCCACATTTCATGCAAAAAGAATGTAAAAAAATTATGCAAGCTTAACTACGCGACGCGCAGGAAAGGCGAAGAGCAACATAACCGTCGGGCGCACCCGAGGTCTCAATCGAGATCCTAACGTGTTTGCACGCAGGAGAAGGAAAGGGTGGTGTGAACACGGGCACGCACCCGAATGTTTTTAACCAATTGCAAACAATCCTAACGTGTTTCACACGATAGGAGGAAAGGTGGTGTGAACACCGGGACGCACCCGAATGTTTTTAACCGAAGGGTAGTGTGAACACCAGGACGCACACAAATGTTTTTAACTGAAGCAATCTTAACGCGTCTCACGCGAGAGAATGAGGGGTGGTGTGAATACCGAGACGCACCCGAATGTTTTTAATCGAAGCAATCCTAACGTGTCTCACACGAGAGAGGGAAGGGATTGTGTGAACACCAGGACACACCTGAATATTTTTAACTGAAGCAATCCTAATGCGTCTCGTGTGAGAAGAGGAAGGGGTTGTGTGAACACCGGGACACACCCGAATGTTTTTAACTGAAGCAATCCTAACGCGTCTCACGCGAGAGGAGGAAGGGGTGGTGTGAACACTGTGATGCACCCGAATGTTTTTTAACCGAAGCAATCCTAACACGTCTCATGCGAGAGGAGTAAGGGGTGGTGTGAACACCGGGACGCATCCGAATGTTTTTAACTGAAGCAATCCTAACGTGTCTCACGCGAGAGGAGGAAGGGGTGGTGTAAACACTATGATGCACCCGAATGTTTTTAACCGAAGCAATCCTAACGCGTCTCACGCGAGAAGAGAAAGGGGTGGTGTGAACACCGGGACGCACCCGAATGTTTTTAACCGAAGCAATCCTAACGCGTCTCATGCGAGAGAAGGAAGAGTGGAAGGAAGCGATTCAAAGGGAACGAATGATTTTACTTGGAACTCTTCTGAATAAACTGTATATGCAATAGCGTCCATTTTCTCGAATGAACTGTACATACAATATTGTGTGGTAAGAAATGATGAAATGAATTACGAATTGAACATGACAAGTCATCAATGACCAAAACAATTTAAATAAGATAAATCGCGAAGTTAAACTAATGAAATAAAATCAACATAAATCAAATTATGCGCTCACGTAACGAAACAAAACGAAATGGATATCTTGCTCCATCTCTTCATTTCCTTCGATCTCTATGCTATTTTGCCTTCATTCTTGTTTTCTCCTCTCTCTCTTTTCTTTCTTTTTTAACACTCATTTTTGTTAACATACCACTCCTTACTCTATTTAAATCAAAACCCACGATCAAACACCCAAAAATTAAAACCGAAACTTAAAACTCAAAATTAAAACCCGAGACTAAAACTCAGAAATTAAAATAATCATGAAACAAAATAAAATAAAATAAAATAAAATAAATCAGCAACACACAAAACAGAACATAAACAAAAAAACATATTGAAATCACTGAAGGCCGGGCGGGCCTCGGCGATGCACGGTTGGGCTTCAATAGCGCCAGCCGGCCTTTGACAGTGATGAAGGGAAGTACGGTAAAAGCCACAACCATGGCTCTTTAAAACACAAAAAAGTTCCCATTTAGATCACACCCTAGGTCGAAAATCCTCCATTTTCCTCTCTAAACTTCCCTTCTCTCTAGATTTCCTCTTTTTCTTGAGTTTACCCAACAATCCTAACAAAAATTTCCTACAACAACTTGTTTTCCTCTTCATTTTGAACCGATTAAAATTGTTTTAGTTGAAGTTTGGGTTTTCTCTTTGTCTTTTCCTCACTTTCTCACATTTTTTGCCCAAACTTTTCTTGTTCCCCTTTGATTTTCCATAATTTCTCCACTTTCTCTCCTCTTAGGGTTTGGAATTTAGGATTTCATCTATTTTCACTCACCCTCTTCACTTTTTCTTGACTTTTTCCATGGCTAGTGACGAGGTTCCCATTCTAGAGCTTGCCATAGGTGTTGGTGCTGCCCTTGGTGCAAACATGGAGGCGAAGGAAGCCGCTGCATTGTTTCTCCTTGCCGAGAGGCCTTTTGATACGGCCACATACCAGCCGCGTACATATGTGCCACCCCCTGGCGGCATCTTGAGATTTGACAGCTTTATTCCAGGGTTGGATGAGGATACTCTACTGCGAGAGCCCATGTAGCATATATCTGCCAACGCTTCCACGGTACACAACTTTTTCTCCTATTTTACTTTGCACGTATATGAAATGTTGAGCTTGATGAGCAAACCACTCGCCCTGCTGCATATATACTAATAAAACTTCTAATTGATAGGTGATCGCTAGGAGGATAGGTGGCTGCAACTCTATCTCCGGCCCTCGACGTTGGTACAAGCAGCTTCCCGCAAAAGTCCACACTTTGGTAGATGCTGTGGGCTTGGACCCATTTTGCTTCGAGCTCATACAGATGAGGGCTGAGTCTTGGCTTTATAGGGCCCTAGTGGAGAGATGGTGGGACACCACCAGCTCATTTCACTTCTCTTCTGCCGGGGAGATGACACTGACCCCATATGACTTCTCGATGTTGACCGGTTTGTGGGTTGGGGTTGGCGGCCCTGTTCCTTTCGATCCAGATATGACTCAGTGGAGAGATGCACAGGCTCCAGCTTCTCGGGGCGATCCCAGACACTACCAGCCATGGGATGGTGTGCTACAGCTGGTTCTTGGAGCACTTCTCCGGCACACGCAGCCAACCACTGCAGACGAGGTTGCCCAATACACCCGTGGCTTCCTCATATATCTTCTCGGTACTGCCCTATTTACAAACAGGGAAAAATACCGTGGGATTATACATTCTAGGAGCATTGGTACATCTTCCTCGGGTGGCGGATTACGATTGGGGTGGCGCAAGTCTGGCCACCTTATACTGCTACATGAGCTTCGTCTCACACCGCAAGGCGGATTCACTTGGCTGCTACTGGAAGGTTTGAAAGGCACACTCTACGCTGAGCTTTCTGATATGCTTTAAATTCTGCTCACTGTTGCATTTCTTCCTTGTTTAATCCATTTTCTCATGTCATCTATTTGCCTTTGATTTGCAGCTTTGGGTCTACATATATTTCGCTTCATTGGCTCCAGTTCCAGTGAGGCCGATCGAGTTATCTGTACCTCGCTCTCGGTACTACAACTCACGGTTCGAGCGACGTCGCCTTGTGGATCGCACCTTCCCATATTTCTACCGTTTATTTGACACTATCACGGTAGATCAGGTATTGCTCTGTTTCCCGCACTATATGATCACTCTTATACTGTTGTACTGTTGTACTGTACCATAATGCCATTTTTATACCGCACTAGCTTCTGGCACTGCACTAATTCTGACACCGTGCTGTCATTCTGACATCGCACTGATATCTAACACTGCACTGATTTTCTTGTACTACACTAATATCTAACACTACACTGATTTTCTCATACTACACTGATATCTGACACTACACTGATTTTCTCAGGTTGACTGGCACCCTTGGGCAGGCATTCCCTAAGTGTCGAGGGCGACCTACACCGCTGCCTGGCATGCTTCCACGATGAGGATCCTGTTCGAGGGCCATTTTGGCTGGGCATATTACCTGGGAAAGAGATTCATCAGCCAGACTCGGGGCGTTGCTAACCCTGATATTCCATATCCTCCTCCTGCCGGCATAAGGGTAGTAGATGATTTACAAGATGGCCCTAAGCTCGACCTTTTGATGATAGGTGAGGACAGCGATTGTCACCATGAGCCCGGCGACTTTACGACTTTCTTACGCACTCGAGTGATGGCGCCTCTTACTCCAAGTGTGGCTCGAGCTATACCAGAGGTTGTTACTGCTCCTACTGCTGGGGCTGGCAATGCTTCCATTGGAGGTGTCCCTACCGCTACTCCCATTCCTAGGTTGCCTGCGCTTCCCACCGAGATTGTGTACATGCGTCCAGATGGAGTGATCAAGCAGATCCCACTTGAGCCTATTGAGGAGAGGGACCGCAGACTTGTGTTTGCTCTTAGCGTTGAGCAAGTACACTTTCTTTTTATACTAGTCCATGTTGCACTTTAGCTTATTTTCAACCATTACTGTTCGCTATTCAATTACTTTTATCTATTTTTCTCAGTTTCTATTCTTTTGCAGATTCTCCAGGTGTACAGTGACGAGCTCCTTCGGACGATCGACCGACTACTCGTCATAGTACGGAGGAGGCAAACTGCCTCAGTCACCAACGGAATTGAGGTACATTCTGTGTGTAGCCTACTGTCATTGCCATACTGCACACCCTTGATCACTCTATCTGATATCTGATATTTTTTTCAGCTTGAGCCGATGCCAGCAGTGCTTGCAGGACCTTCCGCAGCCAGTAGGCGGGGACGGGGCCCAGTGAGAGGCCGAGGAGGCGTTAATAGAAGAAGAGGTCGAGTGAGGCAGCACTCGCCTTCTGAGGAGTCTTTTAATGGGTCCACGTCCCCTGAGGACGAGGGAGAGGAGATGGACCTGCGGTCGGCAACCCTAGTGATGACAGCGATGCACCTCCTCCACAGCTGAGAAGGAAGAGAGCGAGGATGGGCTACTGATAACGATGATGTTTTTGTTTTACTTTGCTTTTGCTTTCATTTGTTATGTAGTTATAAAACTAGCTTCGGATAGTCCTTTTGTTTTTCAAAAACTTTCTTTTATTTTGGTTGTATAAAAAGATGATCGGGGTTGGGCCCTCCAGTTATGAAAAACAAGTTTTGTTGAATGATCTACTTGCACAATATGATGAACTGCATTACCTTTTGCTTTTGTAATCTTCGGAATAGTAAATGCCTTGCTCTTGAATTGATTCATGAACTAGATAATGACTTACAACCGATCAAAACATAAAATACAACTCGATAATGGAAAAATGAAATAAAAACAACTCGAAAAAAGCTAACAAATACTTGGTACAAACAAAACAAAACTCAAAAGTACAATTGAAGTTCATTCAAACAAACGCCAGGTTTCGCTGCAACAGACCTGCACTGGGCTAGCATCAAGACCCAACTGGGCCTCACCAATGCACGGCCGACTATCACTGATGCGTGGCCGGCCATTTGTGTGATGTCGGTTAGTGCTATCCAGTTGTCATGCTCAGCTCCTTCTCAGACTCTATAAATAACGCTCCCATGCTGTTTTTCTGGCAAACTCACAAGTCCTTGATGTTTTGCTCTCAAAATGGAAATATTATTTGTCAACGAGCTTCGGGACTGGGTAGCCACCTTGGATGGCTCAGAAAAGATGAATTTCCGTGGCTTCAGCCTAAATGCCCTTTTTCCTTTGAGTCACACTTCTCTTTGCTTTCCATGTCTTCATGTTACGGCTAGATGTTGGAATCCAATCACACATGTCTTTAGCTTCAGGGGACAAGAAATATGCCCAACAATTGAAGAATTTCAGGCATTAATGGAATCCCGGCGAGACGAGGAAATCATACCTCAGCCCCGTTTCGGCCACGTCCAAGCTTTGGGACGGATGTATGGGCTTACTCTACACGAGGCTCAATCTTTGGTCCACAATGGAGAGCTGGATATTCCCAATCTGATTCATTGATTTTCTGAGGTCGGCAACCAAAGTAACCTTCCTTGGCGGGGTTTTTCACAACACACCCTTTACTTATGTATGCTAGCACATTTCCTCCTTGCCCCTAGTTTTGGTGGATCTAGCATTCCATTGGTTGAAGTGGCCCAGGGTTTGAAAGAGGGCAAGAGTTGTATTGGCTTAGTGCTGGCCGAGACTTTGATGGGCTTAGACGCCTTCCATCGGGGAGAGACTACCAAATTCGAGGGAAGTCCACTACTTCTGCAGGCAATGTTTCCAACCCTTTCTTATATGTGCTTCTCATATCTCTCGGCACTCATACTCTCTTTCAAAGCCATTTTCTCACTTTTCTCTCAACATACTTCTCTCTATTCTTTAATCTCTCTTTCTTTCATCCCTCCCCAGGTATGGCTTATGGCTAAGCTGAAGGTAGTGGACTCTTGGCCCCCATGTTCAGCTCGAGCATACTTTTTCCGCTAACAGCTAATGGATTTCCCGAATGAAGGATGGCGGTGCCACTGGATGTGCAACAGGTCTACTGTTGACATTGTTTGGCATTGCCTCTGGCTTAATCTGACCGAAATGAGCTACAGCATGACTTAGCAACCTGGCATTGAGCTAATTGGCCTTACACACTGTGTATTCTACTTTCTGTTCCGGTTCAGGCGTCAGTTTGGACATAATCAAACTTGCCCAAAGGAGGGGGTAGAGTACCCAGACTTATTTCCCATTCGAGGTTCACATTTAGCAAGGTACCTCACTGCTTGGAGAACGAGAGAGCTTCTAGCTCTTACCCCTAGTTTCAACTGCGCCCTTTCTGGTGAGTGCCTGACTTGGCTCGAAGATGAGGTACAAACCAAGCCAACTTTAGCATCAGAAGCTTCCACAAGCACGAGCGAGGAACGCAAGAACACTTGACTCATCTGTGCCCCTAGTTTCTTGCTTTGATCTTTACTTTTCAAGTTTTATGAATGTAACAAAAGCAACTTTGATTTGAATCGAGAGTTAGAGAACTTTGTATTGAAATCAATGAAATTAAAGTTGTAAGCACAGAAAATTTTTCTTTTGGTCCAAAAATGGTCTAAGTTATAAAAGGAAAAATTTGAGCAAAAATCAACTTTTATCAAAACTTTTCAAAACCATTTTCGATAAAGATCACCACTTGACACGCACGGAATCAATCCTCGAGATGTACAACCTCGAATCCGAAGATCACAAATTGTCCCTTGACTGAATAGCACTGCTCAGCACTATAAGCAGCTCTCAGAATAAAGATCACAACCGAACTTTCAAATAATGAACAGACAAAGATGACCTGATCAGACACATGAACAGGACAATTGAGTTGGAGGTGTTTACGGCTGAACTTCAGGATGAAGTTGCCTATGTATCCCGAAGATGGGAATCAGGCCTTACATAGTTCGGTTTGGGTTCACTCGAGTATTAACACTCTCCTTTTGCACTCTAACTTTTGCCAAGGCCGCCCTTTAGGATTTTCAACCTTGCGAGCTCAGTTTTTCTTTATTTCTAATTTTTTTTGTGCTCTAACTTTTGCCTAGGTTGCCCTTCCGAGTTTTCAGCCTAGTGAGCCTCTCAGTGATAGTATTTTTTCAACTTGTCCATGTTGATCGGTTGGAAAAATTCTAGGCCATCCAGGTCCATAAGAATAACAGCTCCACCTGACCAAATAGCCTTGATGATGTAAGGACCAATCCAATTGGGTCTAAACTTGCCCCTAGGATCATGGATGGGAGCTCGGTTGTCTTTCAGCCCCAAATCCCTTTTCTTTGAGATTCTGGGACTTAACCTTCTTGTTAAAAGCCTTAGCAATCCTGCGTTGATAACCCTGAACATGGTACAATGCTTTCAGCCTTCTCTCATCAAACAGCATTAGTTCTTTGAACCTGCTCTACTGCCAATCCGCCTCTGCTATTTGACACTCAGCCATGACTCGCAGCGACGGGACTTCTATTTCAATTAGCAGAACAGCTTCCATCCCATAGACAAGAGAGTAAGAAGTTGCCCCAGTAGACGTCCGAATTGAAGTTCTATAATCCTAGAGCGCAAATGGCAATTTGTCTGGCCAGTCCCTATAGGTCTCAACCATTTTCTGCAGAATATGCTTGATATTCTTATTGGCGGCCTCAACAGCTCCGTTCGTTTGCGGCCAGTATGTAGATAACTTATGAAAAGCCACGTTGTATTTCTCTAACAAGTCGATCACTTCTTTTTGGAAGTGGGAGCCATTATCTGAAATGATCTCATTTGGGACTCCATAACAACAAATGATGTTGTTTCAGATGAACTTAGCCACATGCGCTGCTTTCAACACTACGTAGGACTGAGCTTCCACCCACTTTGTGAAGTAATCAATTGTCACCAGAATGTATTCATGCCCATTTAACCCTTTCGGTGTGACTGCCCCGTTGACGTCGATTCCCTAGCCTGAGAAAGGCTATGGTGAAGTCATGTTGTACAGCTTCGACGGCGAGATGTTCATGCGATTAGCATGAATTTGGCATTTGTGGCATCGCCGAACAAAACCGATACAATCCTCCTCCATAGTAGACTAGTAGTAACCTTGCCTAAGAATCTTTCGGGCTAACATTACTCCATTCATGTGCGCTCCGCACTCTCCCCCAAGGATGGCTTCCATTAGGCGCTTTGATTCTTCTGCTTCAACACACAACTTGTGCATTCCCAGATGACCCCTCTTGTACAGGTTACCTCCGCAGATGATAAATTGAATGGCCATCTGCCGTATTGCCCTCTTATCTTTGGCATTTGCCCTTGGCGGATAAACCTCATTTCCCAAGAAGTTCCAAATATCATAGAACTAAGGGTTTTGATCTTGTGCTTCATCTATTGCGGCGATAGTCTCGTAGGCCGGCATATACCTCTGCTCAATGATGATCGGACGCATCTAGACTCCAAGCGGGATGTCTATCATAGAAGATACAGTTGATAAGACATCAGCGAACCTGTTGTTCTCTCTTAGTAGATGTGTGAAGGTCAGCTTCTCAAACCTAGGAATCAGAACGTCCAGGGTCTGGTGATAGATCTTCATCTTTTCTTCTTTAACCTTCCAGTCTCTTTTTGCTCTAGACACAACCAAGTTTGAGTCCCCAATGATGTCCAACCTTTTTGCCCCTAGTTCTAGGGCGGCTTCCAAACCAGCGATACACGCCTCGTATTCTGCTTCGTTATTGGATACCTTGAATCAGAGTTTAAAGGCTAAAGGTATATGGGAATTGTTGGGTGCTATTAGCAACACCCCTATCCCATAACTGTATTAATTAGACGCTCCATCAAAGTACATTGTCCAAATCTCTTCCTCGACTTGCAGAATAGCTTCATCTGGGAACAGGTATTCTACCACTTCGTCCCCTTCTACTGGGTGATCTGCCAGGAACTCCACTACAACTCTTCCCTTGATAGACTTACGAATAACATACTTCAGATCAAATTTGAAAAGGAGAAGCAACCAATGAGCTAGCCTACCCGTAAGCACTTTCTCAAAGAGATATTTGATGGGATCTAATCTCAAAACCAGAATTACGGAGTGAGCTAACAAGTAGTGCCTCAACTTCCTGGTAGCCCATACCAAGGCTAGGCAAGCTTTCTCAAGCGGGCTGTAACGGTTCTCATAATCTAGCATTTTCTTGCTCAAGTAGTACCCTATCCTCAGATTCCTGAGCAAGCATGCATCCCATCGTTCTATCCGTGACTGACAGATACAGAATC
This sequence comes from Camellia granthamiana, assembly GCA_036172215.1. Classification (NCBI taxonomy): domain Eukaryota; kingdom Viridiplantae; phylum Streptophyta; class Magnoliopsida; order Ericales; family Theaceae; genus Camellia; species Camellia granthamiana. Next base: position 219,386 of record JAXFYN010000067.1, on the reverse strand, counting down.
AATGGCTTCCCTGGCTCTGGCAGTGACAACACAGGTGGATTCTGAAGGTACTACTTGATTTGCTCAAAAGCAAATTGACATCGATCATCCCATCGGAACTTCTTTCCTTTCTTCAGGAGACCAAATAGTGGTTCACAAGTCAAGGTTAATTTAGAGATAAACCGTCTTATGAATTGCACTTTATCCAGAAAGACTCGCACCTCCTTTTCAGTCCTTGGTGGCGACATTTCTAGGATGGCCTTGATTTTGGAAGGATCTACCTCGATGCCCCTCAGTGTGATCAAGAAACCCAGCATTTTCCCTGCTATTACACCGAAAGTACAATTCTATGGATTCAGCCTTAGTCTGTATTCTCTGATCCGTTGAAGGAATTTCTTCAAGGTAGTGTAATGGCCCTCTCTTTCCTTGGACTTGACAATCATGACGTCCACGTACACCTCGACCTCTTTGTGGATCATATTATGCAGAATTGTGGTTGCAGCCATTTGATAGGTAGCCCCAGCATTCTTCAACCCAAATGGCATCACTCTGTAACAGTAGGTTCCCCACGGCATAGTGAAGGCAATTTTCTCTCTGTCCTCAAGCGCCATCAGAATCTGGTTATACCCTGGAAAATCTATCCATGAAGGAGAGCAATGCATGACCCACGGTGAAGTCCACCAATTCATTAATGTGCGGCAAGGGAAAGTCATCCTTCGGACTGGCTCTATTCAGATCCCTAAAGTCCACACATACCCGAATTCTGCCATCTTTCTTTGGCACTGGAACAATGTTGGCCAACCAAGTTGGATACTCAAATACTAGCAAGAACCCTACGTCTATCTGCTTGGTGACCTCCTCCTTAATCTTCAAAGCCCAATCCGGGCGTATCCTTCGCAACTTCTGTTTGATGGGTCGAGCCTCAAGGTCCAAAGGGATCCAATGCTGTACAATCTTAGGATCGATTCCAGGCATGTCTTCGTAGGACCACGCGAAAATATCTTTGAAATCTTTTAATAAAGCGACTAAGTGCTCGCGCTCTTTCGAAGACAATGTGGACCCGATCTGGACCAGACGTAGATCTTTCTTAGTACCCACATTAAAAGCAATGATTTCATCAGCGAGGGGTTTTGCAAACCTCTCATCTTTTCAATTAATCAAATTTTTCAAAACCAGAGGAATTCCTTTTTCATCGTTTTCATCAAAATTTTGAAAATCATGATCAATGCAATAAACAAGCGGCACAGAGAAATACTCAAAATTTGTAGTGGTATTCTCATTCACAAAGTCAAGCTCATCCAGTTCCTCGGTTATAACCGACTCAAAAGAAAAAGAAAAGGACAACTTGGACAAAACTTGGGCATCCGGGTTATCAACCCCAAGAATATCGGACTAAGACTCAGAAGAATTGGAATCTGATTCTGACTCCACAGACTCTGTGGAATCAGATTCTGGCTCATTACCCGACTCAGAACTACTAGACAGGTAGCCCTCCTCTAGCTTCCAAACGAAGGACGGTGCGTCAGATGCATCCAAGATGCTACTAGAAGGGTTCACACTCGGTTGGTCCCCGATCATGGAAACGGTCAGGTTATCCCCCAAGCTCTCTGAGTTGATCTGAGGATCCGAAAGAAGACATGCCAGTGCTGCTCCTGCTTCAAGCTCGTTGCTGTTTGAATCACTTTCTGTGCTTTTCGCAGCTTTAGCAGTCAATTCAACCATTTCCTCCGTATCACTGTCTTGCAGCTGCAAGTCAAAGAAAATCTCAAAGCCGGGGAACCCGCTGCTTCTCAGAGTTGAACCAGGGTTCGGGGAAACCACAGAATGGGAAGTCTTCACCCTCCCGAACAAAATGACCATTTAGGGTCCCTCGGATTGGTCTGTGCACAAGTTCATAGTGCTTCCCGGTCTGCTTAGCTCTGGCTCTGCCAGCCATCTCTTTCCCTTTCCTAACCCAATCCTCTTTGGTGGGCGTATAGCCAAGACCAAAGGCATGCGGTTTATGTGGCACATCGGCCAATGTAGTAACGCCCTTCCGGACACTTCTTCCTAACCCCATTCCTGGCATATGTTGGAGTTTGTTCATGAAATAGATTGATTGGGCACTGACATACAAGTCTTTATCAGCTGCCAAGATGGTTTGCACTACCCGAGCTTCAGCTAGGGTAAATCTAGAGAGAAAAACATCCTCCAAGCCATGAACAATTTCCAACACAGGTGTAGTTACCTCTGGCGGAGGATGTATAGATGACTTTCAGAACACAATGGCCACCCTTTTTCTGTGGGGGTACTCCAGTATTCGGTAGAGGGTGGAAGAGACAGCTTTCACTTGGTGCAGCCAGGGTCTCCCTTGTAATAAGTTGAAAGTGGCGGAACATCTAGGACATGGAACTCAATATCCTGTTGAGTTGGGCTCGCTTGAACTCTGATCTGTACTGTGCCCATCACCACCCTGCTGGTGTTGTCATACGCCTGAATCACCTAAGCTGTAGGCACGAAATCTGCTGGTTTCAAACCAATGGCATAGGTTGTACGACATGGGCAGACGTTGATTGCCGACCCAGTATCGACCAACACCACTGGCATCCACTTCTCTCTACACTCCACTGATATGTACAGTGGTTTGTTATGTGCTGAGCCTTCTGGTGACAGTTCTTTGTCCGAGAAGGTTAGAGTTAGCGCAGCGCCTCCCGAGAAGACTAATCCTACCAGTTGTTCCGAGGTAGTGGCGATGGATAACTTAGTTTTATCCATCGCCGACAGTACAACCTGTCTATACACTCACGAAGCCATAAGTAGACCCCATATAGATATATTAGCTTGAATCTTCTTCAACTGTTTCAACATAGCCTCTTCTTCCAACTGTTTTTCCTTTTGTTTCTCAACTTCTTTATCCTTCCCGGATGCCTCGAGTTGGTCCAGATGCAGTGGTTTAAAATATCGGCCACTTCTCGTCATATGGTCAACCTTTTCCTCATACCAAGTGTTGTCAGAAAGGTCTTCACCCCAATCCTCATCAGTATAAGCTAGGTGTAGGTCATCGTCATCCCACCAGATTCCTTCGGCAGCCAATAAGCATTTGTCCAACTCTGTTTGGATTATCTTCTTGTCACAAATCTCCCCCGCAGGGTGTTGGGTTTTTCCAGCTTTCCCGTTGTTTTCACCCATTTCTTGCTCAAAACACTTCAGTGCGGCTTCTTGCTCTATATGTATGTAACAACGCCCGCGAGGGACCTCGCTACAGTTCGGACTCGATTTTTGTTGCGGTTCTCAATCTCGAACCAAAGAGTCCAAATCCGGCAAATCGTTTTGAGAAAAAACAGAGTTTTTGAAAGAAGTGTCAAACATGGACTGCTTTGCCAGATAACAGAGTCGCCACCTAAATATTTTAAAATGGGAAATTTAGGAAACCCTGACTCGGTGCCGGAAGGCCACATGTCCGTCATCACCAAAGTTGGCTCGGGAACTTGGGTACGATTGGGGAAGGTCACATCGTGAGCACCCCCGCTCGCCCGGTCAAAGACCGGCCTCTACTAACCATGATATCTGATTTTAAAAACATTATGTGTTCTTATTCCGGTTATTAGCCTAGGTTACTATGTGATGCTCGCAGCAAATAAGTATAGACTGAATCGCCTGAATTGGAACAAAACATTTCATGTTTGTTTGTTTGAAAATGGTGTGAAGGTGCTACCCGCAGGTAGGCTAAAATGCGGATTTGCCACTCTCGAGTGGGCTTAGAAAACATGATTTTGCCACTATCTAGTGGGCTTAAAACAAGCATTTGATGAATTATTCCAATTCAGATAACTCAACCTCCACCCACAGGCATTCAAGGCAGTTATATCATATAAGCACATAGCCTCATGGCAAGCATGCTATCATGGCAACACTTACACGCATGCAAGGATGCTAAAGCATAAACACTCACCGAGTACTCCAAGCTAAAACAGAAAGCTCATTAGAAATCATGCATGATCCTAAGATACACAGATTGCCTAATGCAACACATGCAAAAATGCAAACTATAGCAGGCCCGGCTATTCTAAACATGGCATGTGAAATGCTACAGCTATCAAGTATTCAACTTGGAATTGAAATACAGATGCAGTTTGTATGATGCGCCGAGCCCGATGCATGCAAAACAGATGAATGATGCAAACATGCTGTCATACTGTATGCTAATTGAAATATGCCCTATATCTAACCATCATAAGCGGGTAAATAAAAGGGAGAAAGAAATGGGGGTTTGAAGACATACATCACACTCACCCACCCTTATTACAACATTGCCCTCACGCAGAGGGTTCGAATAAATATACAGTCCGAAATAAAAGAATATACAGTCCAAAATAATTACAGTCCGAAATATACAGATATCCTAATTAATTTACAAAATTAAATAAAGAAAGCTGTAAACTGGCGCGCAGGCCAGGGACTGCCTTGCTTCTGATAGATGATGCATGTTGGGCTGCCTGGCGCGGAAATCCACTGGGATGCCCCAATCCGCCTCTGTTTGCAATTTTTCTCGAAATGCGTGCCAGACTCCGAAAAGTTGCTGATCCTTGATTTTGCTGTAACAGAGAGCAGGAAAAGGGCATAGCAATGTATTTCACAAATATATGCATGCCTCGGTCCTCGTGCCACCAATCACGCATCTCAATGCATGATGGCCGAGGAACCGAATTGCACAACTCAATATAGGATGAATGCAGATGAATGCTACAACAAAACCTAACTCCATCATGGGTTATCCGGAGTGTCGGCGACTTGGGAATTGAGACCCGTTCCGTCACTCGGAGTACAAAACGTACCTCGTTTCCCGTGCCCGGGCTAATGCCTATCCCGAACACGATGCAATATGCATGATATGCATGAAATGCAACTAACATATGACCTAGCATGCACAATGCTGATGAAAATGAGATGTCTCGAAATGCGTGCCCACGGGCACGCAAACCGAGAAAATGGCATACACGCATGAGATGACATAAAAGGCAGGAAATGCAATGATGGGCTTACACCAATATGAGAGGGCCCCAGCCACACTCACACGGGATGCCGGAATGATAAGAATGAGGTGCCTCGAAATGCGTGCCCACTGGCACGCAAACCGAGGCAATGATGAAATGCAAATCGGATAAAATAGAGTGCCTCGAAATGCGTGCACACGGGCACGCAAACCGAGGCAGAGGCATACGCAATGCAAACCGGATAAAACAGAATGTCTCGAAATGCGTGCACACGGGCACGCAAACCGAGGCGGAGGCATACGCAATGCCAAGCGGATAAAACAGATTGCTTCGAAATGCGTACGCACGGACATGCAAACCGAGGCAGAGGCATACGCAATGCCCAGCGGATAAAACAGAGTGCCTCGAAATGCGCGCCCACAGGCACGCAAACCGAGGCGATGATATGCGATGCAAAATCGGATAAAACCGAAGTGCCTCGAAATGCGCGCCCACAGGCACGCAAACCGAGGCGATGATATGCGATGCAAAATCGGAATGCAACGATGGGCTTACACCTACATGGGAGAGCCTCAGCTCACTCACATAGGAGGCCGTCGGATAAAACAGGGGTGCCTCGAAGTGCGTGCACACGGGCACGCAAACCGAGGCAATGCAAAAATGATACAAATGGCATAGGAAATGATATGCAAGCATGCAAACCATATTTCAGCATCTAAACGAAGGGGGAAACAGCCCCGAAACAATTCGAAATGAAACCCGAAGCATGCAATCATCCCGAAAATGTGAAATTAAGCCTCGAAATGGCCTATAGCCATGCTATTTATGCAGAATATGATCATGGAAGCAAGAACAGTAGCAAGGCAGTCCCAAATATGGCATTTTTCAGTAATAAACATGGCCAAATTGCAAGCATAAACATAGCAACAAAAGCTCGCAAGAATACGGTAAAAGAAAGGATTTACAAAGCAAGTAGTATACAGAAAATTCAAATGGAAAAACTTTCTTCTACAACACTGAAGAGGGCCCAAAAATAAGCATATATTCAGTTTATGGCAACCCCAAAATCAGAATAAAAACATGCTAGAAATTCCATGCAAAATAGGCTCAAAATAGGCTATATCATGAGACTTGCCAAACCATGCACCAAACAGTAAACTTTTCTTCATGAAACATGTAAAGGGGGTCAAAATAAGACCCATTTCAGTTCTGACCAAAGTCCAAAACCAAAATCACAAGAGGCTACAAAACATGCAAGAATACGGTAATTTTGAGGAATTACAAGGCAAGTACCAAAAACATTCACCAAATGGCTTAAGGCCCTCAACATAACATGGAAAGGAAACAAAAACAAGGCTATTTCTAAGCCTGATGAAGGCTGAAATCCGGAGCCAAATAAGCTTAACAAAGCCTGCAAGAATTAGGGCCTAAAATGGATTTCAAAGGGAGGTGGTATATAGAATGGCCAAACAAGGTTGAGCCCTTCTACAATGTTGTAGAGGGGCCCAAAATAAGCACTAAACCAGTAGGGGTCGGAGCCCCAAAAAGAAAGGAAAATAGACTAAAACTAGCATGCAAGATAATGGCATAAAAGCTAGATATTGAAACAAGTGTATCATAGTTGCATCAAATGAAGTTGAGCCCTTCTACAAAGTTGTAGAGGGGCTCAAAATAAGCCTAAAACCAGTAGGGGTCGGAGCCCCAAAAACAAAAGGAAATAGGGTAAAAATATGAAGCAAGAAAATGGTACAAAAGATGGATTTGGGAACTTACCCTTGAAGATCCGATTGTTGCAACTTCTTAGCTGGAATTTGTTGATCCTTGACCACTGAAAATCAGCCCTTTGCTGCTGGAATGGTAGTGAGGATGGTGGAGCTAAGGGTTAGTGAAGGAATGGCTTAAGGACTTAAAGTTTTTTTTGAGTTTTAAGCTATGGAAATGGAGGATTTTGGAGAGGTGATCTTGAGACAAATTTTTCTAACCTAGGCAAAGGAGGTGTTGGTCCCTTTAAATAGGCAAAACAAGGTGTAAAAGGGGAGGGAAAAGCATCTAAGCTTTCCCTCCCAAAATATCCCCCGGATGGGGTGATATTTTGGCAAAAATATCCGGACAGCTGGGATGAGCTGGAAAGGGGGAAGCAGGCCGGCCAGGTGGCTTTATGCAAGGGGGCCGGCCGGCCACCTCACCTGGTCGGCCAGCCACTCACCATGGCCGGCCGGCCATGGTCAAAAAATGAACAGTAGATTTTCTGGCCGACCACCATGCAAAGGTGTCCTCCAATGTGTGTAGAACAAGGCCCCATGGTTGAAATCTGGCAACTCTGAAGCAGGAGTCACAACATAGAGCTTGAAGAAGGGGCTCAAAAATGAACTTCACAATTTCGGGCCGACCACCAACATTTAGGGTCCTCCCAGATGTGTGCAACAAGGTTCCAAGGTCGGAAATTGGCAACACTGAAGCAGGAGCCACAACATAGAGCTTGAAGGAGAGGCTCAAAAATGAAACTTTGAATTTCTGGCCAACCAGTAGCTTTTAGGGTCCTCCCATGTCCCCTGATCACAGATATGTAGCTTTGGTTGGAAGAAAATACCCCCAGGGTGTTCAACATTGGCCCGGAAGTGAGCAAAACGGGCGCCGGAGGAGCGAAACTGGTTATCTGGGATAATTGCTGGCCTCCCACCCCCCAGTGATCTTTCTGATGTTGAAACAGAGGTACCTGCCAAGTTTTAACAAAAACTAATGAGAACTGAACACTCGGAGCCAAAACCGAGTGATTCGGGATCCCAAAAATGGGCTGCAGGTGCCGGAAGTGGTGTTCAGCAGCGAAGTGGGCATCTGGGACCCCAGTGTCCCTCGGAATGACAAAACAGAGGTACCTGCCAAAAACCGGAGAAAATGGATGCGAAATGAATGCTCGGGACCAAAATCGCACGGTTTGGGGTCCCGAAAACCGGCTACAGGCACCGGAAGTGGCATACGGCCACGAAGTGGGCATCAGGGGCCCCAGTGTTCCTCGGAACATTAAAACAGAGGTCTCTGCCAAAAACCGGAGAAGACGGAGATGGTTGGGCGGTCCCGAGCCGAGGCACACGGCCTAACGGCTCCGAAAACCGGGAACCGGGCTCCGAAATGGGCAAAATGGCCTACGGCCACGAAACGTAGCTCACGGCCACCGGGAGATAGCCTACCGGACCACTCCCTTTCCTCAGGAAAGAAAACAGAGAAAATCGAGTCTGGTTCGCAAACCGAGACAAGACACAGAAGAGGGTTCGGAAGTCTGGAGGCAGGGCGCACGGCCGCGACTCTGAGACTTCTGAACGAGCACAATATGCAACATCACCGAGCGCTCAATCGGTGACGTCTGAGTCTTAAGGTCGGTCAAAAATGAGGTGTCTACAATGTACAGTACTAACAATGCCCAGTTCCTGAGCCAATTGTTCTACACCGGTGTTTTCCAATAGTTTACCCTTCCCATCGGCCATTCCGGCCATTGTAGCGGTTCCCGCTTTCTGTTCTTCCGGCTTCAATTCAGTTCCCTTATCTCTATCAGGTTCATCACTTAACCACCCAAAATTGTATGTCAACCTGTTCAAATCAAACTAATCAATATGCACGTCCCCTTGATCTTGCTCATCAAAAAACTGCAAATTATCTATGTCCTCCTCTAGGTCGGCCAAATCATCTCATCCCTAACTTGGGCCATCCTCTCGAACTACTCGACCTCTATCCCAGCTGGCAACACCACTTCCGACTTAGCTTGATTGATTGGCACAATATAGCAGTATAGAATGTACACCCCTTCAGATAAGTCCTCAGAGCCCTCGGGCAACAAACTAACATTTTCCACCAAGGCCAACCTCTCTTCATCTACCACTGTCACCACCATGGGTTCAAGTTGGAGTGTAAACGTGTTCATCATGCACCAGTCTGTGCTCTCAGGGATGAACAATGCCGGTTTAGGTAGGTGGGAATGGGTGATATATATACTAAGGTCATAAAGGACGGCCAGTGTGTGAATGAGGTTTATATGCCAGGGTAGAGGGACTTGATTATATGGTAGAAGAGGATTTGTAGTGACGTTGGGTTTTTGGGAAGGTGCTATCACCTCATTGTCGATGAGATCTTGAATCTCATGACGTAGCCTATAGCATTTATCAGTGTCGTGGCCATGCTGCTGGTGAAAAGCACAATATTTGGCCAGGTTGTGTTTCGGGAGGAGATGATCGGTTAGAAGGTGAGGCTCTAGTGGCTTAAGATGCCCCTTTTTGATCAACACACCCATGGCTTTGGATAAGGACATGTAAAACGGGGTGAAGACCCTCTGGGATCGGGCTTGGTTATTTGAGGTTTGTGGAGTTGTGTTGGATATAATGGCAAAAAGGTTGACGGTCTTGGGTGTGGTGGTGACCATACTCACATCCGAAGGCCGTGCAAAGGTGTTACCACTCGTGGTTGCATTGTAACTACGTGTAAAGGGCCTCTTAGGCTATTCCTTCTCATCGACTATCAGCCCTTGTTTCATCGCATCTTCAATCTGAACCCCTATCTTATGGAGCTCAGCGAATGTAAACAATGGCAAGACTATCATCTTCTGCAATAATCTCCCTTACAGATTACGGACCACCATTCTAATTTGATCTTTCTCGGATGGCCTGATAGTCATCATCGAGGCCTTAGCCCTCCATTGGGTCACGAAGTCTGAGAAACCCTCATTTGGCTCCTGACGGGTCGCTTCAAGATCACGGGTAGTGACCTCGATCTGGGTATTGTAGGAGTACTGCATGATGAAGGCCTCAACCATTTCCTCTCAACTCCGTTTCATAGAGTCTTCCACCTTTGCATACCAGATGGCCGCTATACCTGACAGGGTCCGGCCAAAAGATGACAGCTTTTGAAGTCTAGTAAGACCCATTGGTCGCAGGATATCAGAGAATAACCGCAGATAGACCATGGGATCCCCAGAGCCATCGAACCGGTCTATGTGTGGCATCTTGAACCTGTCCGGCAGAGTTACTGTGGAGTCTGTGTATCCATCCTCGATGTCAGGGATTGAATTCATGCCTTGTGCTCGCTTGAAAAGATTTTCTAACTTATTGACCTTCAGTGCAATGGGGTCAACCACGAATTCAAATGGCACCTCAGTTTGGTACATTGGTGCCTTAGAGGCTTGTGGTGGGATGGGGTCTATCAGGTTGCCTAAATTCTCTTGGACATTGACAGTGATTCCAAGTGCTGGAATACCCATTGGAGGTGTATGGTAAGCAGAAGCCGCTACTTGCGTTGGTTGCTGTTGCTGCAGCCTATTTATCACTTTCGCTTGATGAGCTATAACTTCAGCTTGGCGGGCAACATCTAGCTGCGTGGTTTCAATGGATTGCTAGAGATGACGAAGCATGTCTTCCATGCTAATTGAGGGATGTTGAGCCATCTGAACTGGCGAATAACCTCTTACTGGAGTGGAAGCAGAAGACTGAGCCTGACTGGGCGCAGGTGAAGCAAAAGGTGACTGCTGGACTGGTGAATTATGCCTAACCCTCCTCCGTCTCGTAACCGGTAGGAGTGAAGCAAACACTGGTTGTCCCCTAACAAGATCCCTGGATCTATAAAGTCTTCTCACATGAGTCCAGAGTGCTTGGGGAGTAATGGGACTATTCGAAGCAATTGTGATTAACTACCTTGCAAAAAGAAATAAAACAAAAAGAAAGCAAAAATCAGAAATCGCAAGGTACCTCAGCTCAGATGTAAATAAGGCACAGTTGTAATCAAAAGCTGTAGCACTGTACTCAACACTGAATTTTGCCCCCAAATCTGATACCCAAACTCGCAACTGATATACACGTTCCTGTAGAGTTTCACTCTAAAAGCACATAATAGTTAAGTGAGAGCCAAAACACCCCTATGAGGGGGGAGGATTACTCTGTCCTAGTTTCGTCAGGAGCTAGGGTTCACTATCCAAACAATGCGGTTTCACGTAATCCTGCATTCCTATAGATTTTCAACAATGAGAGGGATAGGTTAAGGAAAGTGTTGAAAGGTGTAGCTCGATTTTTTCGCGTCCCCTTTCGGAAGGTTCGAAAGAAGCCCTATAGTTCGGACTTCCGCGGTTCTGAATCTAATCTCACAAGTGCAATGTGAAATTGATAATCACCAAAGAGTCCAAATCCGGCAAATCTTTTGGAAAATCAATTTTGAATGAAAAATGTCAAAATTGGATTGCTTTGCCAGATACAGAGTCACCACCTAAATATTTTATTTTGGGAAAATTTAGGAAACCCATGATCGTGCCAAAGGCCACGTGTGCGTCATCACCAAAGTTACATCAGCTCAGGAACTTCGGTACGAGAAAGGAAGGTCATGAATTGAGCACCCCCACTCGCCCGATCAAAGATCGGCCTTTACTAATCATGATATGATTTTTGTCAACATTATGTGCTCTTGTTCCAATTATTAAGGTAGCATTACTATGTGATGCACACAAACAAGTATAGACTAGTTTGCTCAAATTGGAACAATTCAATTTCATGTTTGTTTTGTGAAAAGGGTTTGAATTTTGCCACCTCAAGTGGGCTTAAAATTTGAGAATTTTCCACTTAACAAAGTGGGCTTAAACATATATTCATTGAATCGTTCCAATTCAAGCAACAAGCCTTTATCCACAGGCATTCAAGCAATTTATCAAATAAGCATTTCGCCTCATGGTAAGCATGCTAGTCATGGCAATCACTCACATTCATGCAGGTATGCTAAAACACTAAAAACTCACCTAGTACTCCAAGCTAAGAATATATAAGTTAGAAAAATATGTATGATTCCTAACTATGCCAAATGTCTAATGCAACACATGCAATATGCAATTAATAGGCTCGGCTACTAATATGGCATATGGATTGATTTTGATAACATGCGGTTAAACACGTATTCAAAGAAGTATTGAAATGACAATGCAGTTTGAATGATACTCCGAGTCTCGGTGCATGCAACACGAATGAATGGATGCAAGCATAAGGCATAAGGTATGCTAATTGAAACATGTCCCTAATCTAACCATCAAAAGCGGGTAAATAAAAGGGAGAAAGACGTGGGGTTGGAAAACATACGCATTATTACATTACGCTCTCACGAACGAGAGTCCGAATGAATAAGGCTAACTAACTAATTAAGCTAAGCTAAGCTAATTAAGCTAATTATTACAAAACTTGAATAATTAACTAACTATCTAAGCTATTTAATTAAAAGAAATTAATTAGACTAAGCTAATTAAATAATACAACAGCAACTAACTAGCTACAACTAATTAGACTAACTAAATATTACAACATAATTAATTATGCTAATGAAACAATTAAACGATCAAACGCATTTGATAAGGACACCATGGAAGATGGATGAAGGTTGCATGCACATCACCTGAAAGCTACTCTGTCTACCCAGACCATCTCTATTTCACCTTTAGCCACTGCCTCTGTTTCTGCAAAATTGCACTGCTGGCCACACACCAAGGGCCGGCCGTACATCACTTTCAAGAAGTAAGCTTGTTGTTGATGTTTCAAACTTGGTTTCAATGCACTCTCAAGCTTGAATTACACCTCTCCAAGATCAACCAAGGCTCTAGGGTGGTAAGACAAGGTTGTGTATGGTGTATAGAAGTGATACAAACAAGCTAGGTTAGCTCAAAAGATGACTTGCAATGGAAGGAGGAGACAAGAGCTCTCAATGTGTATATATCATTTCTAGAATTTTGTTCAACCCTCAAAACAATCCCAGAGCTTCGGTTTTATAGAAATTCGAGCTCAAAAGGTGATAAATATTTTCAAAAATGGACAGCTGGCGGCCTCCCTCCCAGAACAGTGTTTATCGCCATCGAAGGCCGGCCGGCCATTCATAGCTACGGCCGGCCATCACTAATACACGGCCGGGCCTTGATGGCGTCCCCTGTTTTTTTGGTTCAAACTTAGCTCAGGGTAAGAAAAGGTCCAAAAATGAAACTTATGGGTTCAAACAAGGCAAATGTTGAAGATGTGAGGTTGTCTCGGAAGCTTGATTGATTCTGAATCGCTGCGAATTCATAATTCAACTTTCATCATTGAGCGCATTGAACCAAGCGTTTGAATCTTACGGGCGGTCAAAAATAGGGTGTCTACAAAAGGGCGTAGGATTTGCCTTACGACTGACACGTGGACCTCAATTCAGAACTTAAACTATATGTGTCTCACAGCCCACTTCATAGATGATGACTGGAAATTGCAAAAAAGAATCATGAGCTATGGTCAAGTGGAAGATCATAAGAGAGAGACAATTGGTAAAAAACTTGAAATGTGCTTACTCGAATGGAACATTGGTAGCATATTTACATTGACTGTAGACAATGCTCGTTCCAATAGCACCACAAATAAGTTTTTAAAGCGAAAAACAAGGAACTGGAAATGGACTGTTTTGGGGCATGAGTTTTTACACATGCGTTGTTGTGCGCATATTCTGAACCTTATAGTGGGAGATGATTTGAAAGAGCTTCATACATCCATTGCTAGAGTTCGTGAAGCTGTGAGGTATGTGAGGTCCCCTCCCAATAGATATGAAGTTTTTAAGAAGTGTGTTGAGAAACAAAAAATTGTGTCGAAAAGTCTTGTGCATCTTGATGTGCTAACTAGGTGGAACACCACCTACCTAATGTTGGAAGCTGCTAAAAAGTTTGAAAAGGCTTTTGAGAGATTAGAGGACGAGGACTCTAATTACTAAGCTTACTTTAAGGTTTGCGAGGGTGAGGATGGAGATGGGCAGGAGTTTGGAGATAAAGACGAAAATATGGATGAAGATGAGAATGAGGATGGGAATGGGGAAAATTGAAGGAAGAAGTCAAGGAGATCTCCAACAGAAAGAAATTGGAATAATTGCATAATTTTTTTAAAGTTCTTAAAACTTTTTTACAATACAACCAAACGATTTTCAGGTTCACTTTTTGCTACTTGCAATTACTTCTTTGATGAGATGTTTGTCACCCAAACCAAGATAGAGCAATTAATCAAAAAGGATGACAAACTTTTGTCCACAATGGTACAAAACATAAAAGAAAATTTTGAAAAGTATTAGGGTAATAGGGAGAAGATCAACTTACTTGTGTATGTTGCTGTTTTACTTGATCCTAGAAAGAAACCGAGGTATCTGAAATTCAGTTTTGCACAATTGTTTGTTGAAAAAGTGGTGAATGAGATAACAGGTCGGGTAAAGGATTATCTGTCTCATTTGTACGAGCATTATGCTTCTCATGATTCAGTAACTGTCAAAATATCTAATCTGTGTGAAGGATCAACGATGAAGGTTGATGATGATTGTGATGATCCACATCTATTAATTGCTTCTCAATTTAATACTTATTTAGAAGAGGAATGCTCTAGTCTGTGTATATCTGAGGTTGATAGGTACTTGGCAAACAAGTGTGAAGTGTCCAATAAAGAAAAGTTTGATCTATTAGGATGGTGGAAGGTCAATTCTTCCAAGTATAAAGTGTTGTCCCAAGTTGCACGTGATGTCTTGGCAATACCCGTCTCTACAGTAGCTTTCGAATTAGCCTTTAGTACAGGAGGATGCATTCTAGACCCATTTCGTAGTTCATTATCTCCAATGATTGTGGAGTGTAGACACCCCATTTTTGACCGACCTTAAGACTCAGATGTCACCGATTGAGCGCTCGGTGATATTGCCTACTGTGCTCGTTCGGAAGTCTCAGAGTCGCGGCCGTGCGCCCGGCCTCCGGACTTCCGAACTCTCTTTTGTGCCTTGTCTCGGTTTGCGAACCAGGTTCGGTTTTCTCTGTTTTCTTTCCTAGGGGAGGGAGTGGTCCCATAGACTATCTCTCAGTGGCCGTAGGCTACGTTTTGTGGCCGTAGGCCATTTTTCCCATTTCGGAGCCCGGTTCCCGGTTTTCGGAGCCGTTAGGCCGTGTGCCTCGGTTCGGGACTGCCCAACCATCTCCGATTTCTCCGGTTTTTTGCATGCATCTCATTTACTCCCATTTAAGGGACACTGGGGGCTCAGAAACCCACTTCGCAGCCGAACACCACTTCCGGTGCCCGGCAGCCCATTTTCGGGATCCCGAACCACGCGGTTTTGGCCCCGAGCATTCATTTTGCATCGATGTCTGTTCATTTTTGGCAGACACCTCTATTTGGTCCTTCCGAGGGACACTGGGGTCTCTGAGACCCACTTCGCAGCTGAACACCACTTCCGGTGCCCGGCAGCCCATTTTCGGGACCCCGAACTTCGCGGTTTAGGCCCCGAGCATTCATTTTGCATCGATGTCTGTTCATTTTTGGCAGACACCTCTGTTTGGTCCTTCCGAGGGACACTGGGGTCTCTGAAACCCACTTCGCAGCCGAACACCACTTCCGGTGCCCGGCAGCCCATTTTCGGGACCCCAAACTGCGCGGTTTTGGTCCCGAGCATTCATTTCGCATCCGTTTTCTCCGGTTTTTGGCAGACACCTCTGTTTAGTCCTTCCGAGGGACACTGGGGTCTCTGAGACCCACTTCGCAGCCGAACACCACTTCCGGTGCCCGGCAGCTCATTTTCGGGACCCCGCGCGGTTTTGGTCCCCGAGCTTTCGTTTTGCATTAGTTTTTGTTCAATTTTGGCAGGCATCTCTGATTCATCATTCTGAAGAACACTGCGGTCTCAGATGTCCACTTCGTGGCCGAACAAAATCTTTTCTTTTTGCCCTCAAAATATCTAGATATTTTGCCCTCAAAATATCTAGATATTTGAGGCAAGATATTTCAACCCTTTTGGCCCTCCTTTTAAGCCCTCTCTCTTGTCCATTCCAGCAGCTGGCCAAACCTCATTTTGGGAGGGGAAAAAAATCCTTCAAGAACACTTAAGCTTAAACCTCCATTTTCATAGCAAAAAAGCTCCAAATTTCTTCAAGTCTTGCATTATTTCTTCACCAACACCAAGCCTCACCATCTCCACTACCATTCCAGAAGCAAAGAAGTTTTTTTCAGAGGTTAAGAGTCAACAAATTCAAGTCAAGAAGCAAAGAAAGAAAGATCTTCAAGGGTAAGCATTCAAATCCCTTTTTCTTGCATAATCTTGAATCAAATTTTTACCCTATTTCCTTTTGTTTTTGGGGCTCCGACCCCTACTGGTTTTAGGCTTATTTTGAGCCCCTCTACAACTTTTTAGAAGGGCTCAACTTCATTTGGTGTTTCCATGATATACTTGTTTCAATATACACCTTGTATGTCACAATCTTGAATGCTAGTTTTAGCCTCTTTGCATTTGTTTTTGGGGCTCCGACCCCTACTGGTTTTGTGCTTATATTGAGCCCCTCTACAACATTATAGAAGGGCTCAACCTCATTTGGCCATTCTATATACCACCTCCCTTTGAAATCCATTTTAGGCCCTAATTCTTGCAGGCTTTGTTAAGCTTATTTGGCTCCGGATTTCAGCCTTCATCAGGCTTAGAAATAGCCTTGTTTTTGTCTCCTTTCCATGTTATGTTGAGGGTCTTAAGCCATTTGGTGAATTTTTTTGGTACTTGCCTTGTAATTCCTCAAAATTACCGTATTCTTGCATGTTTTGTAGCCTCTTGTGCTTTTGGTTTTGGCCTTTGGTCAGAACTGAAAGGGGTCTTATTTTGACCCCCTTTACATGTTTCATAAAGAAAAGTTTGCTGTTTGGTGCATGGTTTGGCAAGTCTCATGATATAGCCTATTTTGAGCCTATTTTGCGTGGATTTTATAGCATGTTTGTATTCTGATTTTGAGGATGTCATCTTCTGCAATTGTGCTTATTTTTAGCTCATCTTCAATGTTGTAGAAGAAAGTTTGTCCATTTGGGGTTCGCATATATCACTTGTCTCAATACCCCTCTTTTGGCCACTAACTTTGCATGCTTTTGTTGCTATGTCTATGCTTACATTTTGGCCATGTTTATTACTGAAAAATTCCATATTTGGGACTGCCTTGCTACTGTTCTTGCTGCCATGATCATATTTTGCATGAATAGCATGGCTATAGGCCATTTCGGGGCTTAATTTCGCATTTTCGGGATGATTGCATGCTTCGGGTTTCATTTCGAATTGTTTCGGGGCTGTTTCCCCCTTCATTTAGGTGCTGAAATATGGTTTGCATGCTTGCATATCATTTCCTATGCCATTTGTATCATTTTTGCATTGCCTCGGTTTGCGTGCCCGTGTGCACGCATTTCGAGGCACTTCATTTTTATCCGACAGCAGCCTATGTGAGTGTGGTTGAGGCCCTCTCATGTTGGCGTAAGCCCAATTTGCATTTTCATGCTTGTATGCCATTGCCTCGGTTTGTGTGCCCGTGTGCACACATTTCGAGGCACTTTGTTTTTATCCGTCGGCAGCCTATGTGAGTGTGGTTGAGGCCCTCTCATGTTGGCGTAAGCCCAATTTGCATTTTCATGCTTGTATGCCATTGCCTCGGTTTGTGTGCCCGTGTGTACGCATTTTGAGGCACTTTATTTTCATCCGTCGGCAGCCTATGTGAGTGTGGTTGAGGCCCTCTCATGTTGGCGTAAGCCCAATTTGCATTTTCATGCTTGTATGCCATTGCCTCGGTTTGTGTGCCCGTGTGCACGCATTTCGAGGCACTTTTTTTTTTCATCCGTTGGCAGCCTATGTGAGTGCGGCCGAGGCTCTCTCATATTGGCATAAGCCCATCACTGCATTCCGTATGCCATTTTATGCATTCCTCGGTTTGCGTGTCCGCGGGCACGCATTTCGAGGCAGTTTTATTTTTACCCGACGGCCTCCTATGTGAGTGAGCTGAGGCTCTCCCATGTTGGTGTAAGCCCATCGTTGCATTCCGTATGCCTTTTCGTCTCATTTTATCATCGCCTCGGTTTGCGCGCCTGTGGGCAGGCATTTCGAGGCACTTCAGTTTTATCCAATTTTGCATTGCATTCCATCATCGCCTCGGTTTGCGCGCCTGTGGGCACGCATTTCGAGGCACTTCAGTTTTATCCGAGTTGCATTTCGAGGCACTTCGGTTTTATCCGATTCGCAGTTCATTTTAGCATCGCCTCAGTTTGCGTGCCTGTGTGCACGTATTTCGAGGCACTCTGTTTTATCCGCTTGGCATTGCGTATGCCTCTGCCTCGGTTTGCGTGCCCGTGCGCACGCATTTCGAGGCACTCTGTTTTATTCGCTTGGCATTGCGTATGCCTCCGCCTCGGTTTGCGTGCCTGTGTGCACGCATTTCGAGGCACTCTGTTTTATCCGTTTGGCATTGCGTATGCCTCCGCCTCGGTTTGTGTGCCTGTGTGCACGCATTTCGAGGCACTCTGTTTTATCCGTTTGGCATTGCGTATGCCTCCGCCTCGGTTTGCGTGCCTGTGTGTACGCATTTCGAGACACTCTGTTTTATCCGCTTGGCATTGCGTATGCCTCCGCCTCGGTTTGCGTGCCCGTGTGCACGCATTTCGAGACATTCTGTTTTATCCGGTTTGCATTGCGTATGCCTCCGCCTCGGTTTGCGTGCCCGTGTGTACGCATTTCGAGACATTCTATTTTATCCGCTTGGCATTGCGTATGCCTCTGCCTCGGTTTGTGTGCCCGTGTGCACGCATTTCGAGACATTCTGTTTTATCCGATTGGCATTGCGTATGCCTCTGCCTCGGTTTGCGTGCCCGTGTGCACACATTTCGAGACATTCTGTTTTATCCAGTTTGCATTGCATTTTCATCATTGCCTCGGTTTGCGTGCCAGTGGGCACGCATTTCGAGGCACCTCATTCTTATCATTCCGGCATCCTATGTGAGTGTGGCTGAGGCCCCTTTCATGTTGGTATAAGCCCATCATTACATTTCGCATGTCATTCCGGCATCCTATGTGAGTGTGGCTGAGGCCCTCTCATATTGGTGTAAGCCCATCATTGCATTTCGTGCCTTTATGTCATCGCCTCGGTTTGCGTGCCAGTGGGCACGCATTTCGAGGCATCTCATTTTCATAGCATTGCGCATGCTAGGATTGTATGTTAGTTGCATTTCATGCATCTCATGCATATTGCATCGTGTCCGGGATAGGTGTTAGCCCGGGCACGGGAAACGAGGTGCGTTTCGTACTCCGAGTATCGGAACGGGTCTCAGTTCCCAAGTCACCGACACTCCGGATTACCCATGATGGAGTTAGGTTTTTGTTGTAGCATTCATCTGCATTCATCCCATATTGAGTTGTGCAATTCGGCTCCTCGGCCATCATGCATCGAGATGCGTGATTGGTGGCACGAGGATCGAAGCATGCATATATTGGTGAAATACATTGCTATGCCCTTTTCCTGCTCTCTGTTGCAGCAAAATCAAGGATCAACAACTTTTCGAAGTTCGGCACGCTTTTCAAGAACAGGTGCAAACAGAGGCTAATCGGGGCATCCCAATGGATTTCCGCACAAGGCAGCCCAAACAGGCGGCATTCATCAGAAGCGAGGCAGTCCCTGGCTTGCATGCCAGTTTACAGTTTTTCTTAGTTAAATTTGTCAATTAATTAAGAATTTGTATATTTATTTCGGACTGTATATTTCGGACTGTATTATTCTTTTATTTCGGACTGTATATTTATTCGGACCCTCTGCGCGAGGGCAAAATTGTAATAAGGGTGTGTGAGTGTGATGTATGTCTCCCAACCCCCATTTCTTTCTCCCTTTTATTTACCCGCTTATGATGGTTAGATATAGGGCATATTTCAATTAGCATACAGTATGACAGCATGTTTGCATCATTCATCTGTATTGCATGCACCGGGCTCGGCGCATCATACAAACTGCATTTGTATTTCAAATTCCAAAATTGAATACGTGTTAGTTGTAGCATTTCATATGCCATGTTTAGAATAGCCGAGCCTACTATAGTTGCATTTTGCATGTGTTGCATTAGGCATTTTAGCATATTTAGGATTCATGCATGATTTCTAACCGGTTCCTGTTTTGGCTTGGAGTACTCGGTGAGTCTTATGCTTTAGCATCCTTGCATGCGTGTGAGTGTTGCCATGATAGCATGCTTACCATGAGGCTATGTGCTTATGTGATATAACTGCCTTGAATGCCTGTGGGTGAAGGTTGAGTTACCTGAATTGGGACAATTCATTGACTGTTTGTTTTAAGCCCACTAGATTGTGGCAACATCATGTTTTCCTAAGCCCACCCGAGGGTGGCAAAATCTGCATTTTCAGCCTACCTGCGGGTAGCAAACCATTTTCAAACAAACAAACACGAAGTGTTTTGGTTCCAATTCGGGCGATTCGGTCTATACTTATATGCTGTGCGCATCACATAGTAACCTAGGCTAATAACCGGAATAAGAACTCACAATGTTTTCAAAAACAGATATCATGGTTAGTAGAGGCCGGTCTTTGACCGGGCGAGCGGGGGTGCTCACGATGTGACCTTCCCCAATCGTACCCAAGTTCCCGAGCCAACTTTGGTGATGACGGACACGTGGCCTTTTGGCACCGAGTCAGGGTTTCCTAAATTTCCCATTTAAAAAATATTTAGGTGGCGACTCTGTTATCTGGCAAAGCAGTCCATGTTTGGCACTTCTTTCAAAAAATCTGTTTTTCTCAAAACGATTTGCCGGATTTGGACTCTTTGGTTCGAGATTTGGAACCGCAACAAAAATCGAGTCCGAACTGTAGCGAGGTCCCCCGCGGGCGTTGTTACATGGAGGCTCTGATATGTACACAGAATTCGCTTCAAAGCACAGTTCTAATTTCTTCTCAAAAGGCAATGGATGATGTGGAGGAACTTGAACAATATGACCCTGCAGGTAATTTTTTGATTTATTTTTATATTTATGTTTTGTACTAAATACAACATAACATTATTTTAAATCTGAATTAATTGTTCTACTGCTTGTGGCTCTTTCCGAATTGGCATCAACCTCAAACCCAAGTTCAAATATTATCACACTCTAGTATGGCTTGGTAAAGTTACTCAATTCTATATCTTTAATTTTGCTTCTTACTTAATTAATAAAATCTATTTGCAACATGTTCTTATCTTCTATGTTTTTTTGGATTTGCAGGCTTCGATCTTTTTGGTTTCATGGGGAGTTAAGTGACTTTCTTGACTTTTGGTTTTATACAATTAACATAGATCAGTACTCATCTTTTTGACTTTATGAACAAATATTTTTGCACATGGATAGTGATTGGGATAACTATACTTGTGAATGTTTTGATGGATTACTCAAATTATGATAGACTGAAAATGGATGGTGACAAACTAAGTAGTTAGCTTATTTTGTTAGTTTTAATGTGGATGGTGGCAACACTTGGAATTTTTTTTGGCAATACTGCTTATTGCATTTGATGTGTTTTGAACAGATTCTATTCCTAGTGTTTCAGATTAGTCTGTCATTTATTTTATGTTTTTGGATGAATAAAACTTTTGAGCTTCGGTTGTTCATTTTTGGATTGATTTTACACAGGTTATTCATTTAGTATGCCAAATTATTTTTTATTTTTGGATGAATGAAATATTTTAGTTTGGGTTGTTTATACTTAGACTTATTTTACAAGTTATTTATTTTATTCATAATGGGTTGTTTGGACTGATTTTAAATAAATTATTATGTTTTTTTTAATGGGCTTATCTGTAGAAAGGGTTGTTTGGGCCATTTTCCAAAGCAAAACATAACTAAATTGTAAATTTGGGTTGTTTGAATGTTAAATGGGCTAAAAATAATATTAATTCATAAAGGTCCAAAATTGAAGGCCCAACCTACCCAACCGATCCAAACCCAACCGTTAAACCAAAAATCAACTACGAGTGATTTCGACAACAAATCCGGTGGGCAACGGTTGATTTTTCATCTCAGTTCGATAGTGGATTAGGGTCTAACCTGACCTGAACCAACCTGTGTACACCGCTAGGCCATACAATAAATAGTTTAAATTTAAAACTTTGAAGAACGAATGACAAGGGATACAAACAGAAGCCTATGTGATATCACAGTTTCCTTAAAACAGATTCACTGCCTCCCCGATGGATGCTAGAGGTACGCTGGCGTCTGTCTCCCAAGATATAACGGTCAAAACCAGCTAATACAGAAACATCTTTTGAATAGTTTCGGTGAACTTAACAATGGCAACACTCTCTTGATAATAAGAACCAAAGAAGGAGCTAGCAAAGAAGATAGCAAAAATTGTCTTTGATATAAAAATCATCTCCAACTTTATTATCTTAAAATATCATCTTCATTTTTCATCAAAAATCTCTCTAAAATTATTCTTCCAAATTGGAGGAGAAATGCCTCTATTTATATAAGTAGAGAAGTGTCTCAGCCATGAAGGCTAACATCAATAGGGTCATCAAATTGCCATTAACCAAGGCCACCAACTCTAGCTATTATAGTTAAGAGTTACAAAAATTGAAAATCTATGGCCACTAATATGGTCATCAACTCTATCATCAAAAGAAAGTCTAAAAATTTCATGTGCTTAACATATACAAATAAATAAATATATATATAATGATATTTGAATAATTCAAACAGATGGGTCACAAAACGAATACAGGTGTTAGGTCATAACCCGATCCAAACCCAATCTCAAATATATAGACAAGTTAAGCCCAACACAGCATAGCCCAGCCCAGTCCAAACTCAAGATTATGTCCAAGTCCAAGAGGGGGATTCTATTTGCACCCACAAAATGATTTAGTACGCCCAATTTTTTAGTATCCTCTACTAAATTATTTAGGTTATAATTTTCTCTCAATATGTCCTATGTTTTTTCACAAATTACCCTTCAAAGATAAAACCAATCATAATTGTGATACACCCAAATAATAAACAAATCAATTCAAAAAAAGTAAACCCTTAGCCAAAAACCCTTAAATACCGATTACATGTTTTGATAGTCTACAAGTGTATATATATATGGAACTTCATTACATATGTAAGTATATATCTGTTTATCTATGCATAGGTCTATACGTATTTGTATGGATAGCATTTATCTGTATGAATTAAAAGTGGGGAGTGTTTGGTTGAGAAGTTGATCACCATAGGCTGATCTTATATTTTTGTCAATTAAATGCTTCTTCTGCAGCTTGTTTAGTTGAATGTTTCTTTTGCCTATGAAGCTCATTTTGGGCCATGACAATGAGAACGACAAAGGATTTTTAAATTTTTTTAAACAACGAAGGATTTGTTGAATCCATTGTTTGATTTTATTTTTTATTTTTTTTATTTGCAAGTCACAACATAATAAGAATCAATGATATTAATGATAATAGTGAGTTTTGGTGGAGTGAATTTGAGTTTTGGAATGAGGAAGAAAATGAAGAGAAAATAATTAAAACTTGAAATAAAAGATGAAGATTTCAATATGAAAGATAAGTATAAGTGATTAGGGTACATGAGAAAGAAAATATATTTTTTATTTTAAGATTTAATGTGTATTGTCCTTATTGGTAAATCTATATTAGAGTATAATAGGATCTAAAATTTCAAAATTTTATTTGGGCGTACTTAATATTTTTTGGGGTGTAAATAGAATCCCCCAATCCAAGACCAAACCTGCATACGCACAAACACAAGCCTAGGCTCAATCCAAATCTAAGACTAAATCCAAATATAAGCCCAACTTTTATTGATGCCCACTTTATGAAACAATTCACATTCACAGCTCAATGGTTTCGGTATTTTTATATTGTAATATTCTCACTTATGAGAATACAAAACACTTAGACCAACCTCAACCGCGGCTGGGTCTCAGTTTAATTTTGAATTAAAGTTGCCGAAAATCATTATTTTCCACAACCAATTCAGTAACTTAATCTCAATCAACTTAGTGAATATTTTCTGTCAAAAAACCCTCATTGCGTTATTAGTTGGACTAAATTGAAGCAAAAACTAAAATTAACGATTAAAATTGAGTTAATTGAAATTGTAGGGATTAAAATGGTGCAAGTAGCAAAATATATAAACTATTAGTATAATTTTTTTATTTTATTTGTTTATTTTTTTGAATTTCATGTAATGTCTACCCCCAATTTTAATTTGAAACATCAACAATTTTGAAAAATATACTTTGTGGTAGTTGTTATTCAAAATCTCTAATCTAGTGCCGCTATTAAATACATAGATAAGCCTTCTATTTAAAAGTCATAGAATACCGTATGTAAAAGTAATATATATATATAATAAATTAATAAAACCTTGCAATTGTAAGAGAATAAAAATACATACCTTACTAGTTGATGAAGATGATCGTTCCCAGGGGTGAGTGGCAATCTGATAAGGGCCTAGGGTTTAAGTCCCTAGGTCCTAGGTTTAACTCTTCTTTGGGCCAATTTTCTGGGCGTAGCACAATTAGTTAGGAGGTTGACCTCAAGGATGCCTTATCAGCTACTTGGTGTGGGTTTAATTCTCCCCCGATGTGCGAATCCTGACTTAAGCGGAGTTTGCCTTGGGAGGTCGGGACAAGCTTCCAGGTTATAGTCTCTTACTCGAAACGGACAACAGGACACCCTGGTAATCTCCTCATGGGGCGCTGCCTTGGACCTGCGGGAGAGTGGGAGGATTTTCCTGTAACAAAAAAAAAAAAAAAGATGATCGGATCCACCATGTGTTCGAGATCAATAAAAGAATAAAGAGTAAATCACATTGATACTCTTTGAGATTTATATTTATTATAGTTCTTTTTTTATTTTTTAGAAATTACATTCTCTTCCTTGAGATTTAAAGTTTCATTACAGATTATTTCCTCAGTTAGTTGATTGTTAAGTCAACTAACAAATTTTGTTGATGTCAGCAGTTAAATTTTTTTAAATACCAATTTTTTCCTCACTGGGTAAATTACATTGACACCTTTCACATTTTAAAAATTAGAATCTCCTTCCCAATGTTTAAAGTAGCATTACTAATTCCCCCTTGATTAGTATTAGTTGAAAAAATAAAATAATTGAAAAAAAAATTATTTGAAAAAAAAATTTGGTTAGTCAAATTTTTAAATTTCTGTTTAAAAACTAACGTAAACTCATTTTTTAAATTTACGTTTTTTTCTCAAATTTACAAACTGAGACAACCATTTATAAACCAAAAAAATTATCAAACAATTTTTCATGACAGTTTTTAAAATTTTTGTAAATATAAATTGAAAACTGAAAACGAAATGATTACTAAACAGGCCTCAGATGGTAAAAATGTCGTAAAATTAACAAATAATTAAATAAGTTATCAACGTAAGAAATGACTTATCAAAATATTCTTATGCTATGTATGGTTTGATTTTTAGAAAAAATTTTAAAAATTAAAAATTAATTTGGTTAAGAAATAAAAAAATAAAAAATAATTATCATTTTTATATAATTTTTATCTTTCGAGTGGTTAGAAATAATTTTTACAAATTAAATATATTTCTTCATATTTATTTTTATTAAATTAGTTTTTTTTTTTTTTAAATATCGGGGGGGGATCCGTATTAAATTGAAACCTCAAGGGTGTCAATGTAATTTAACCTTTAAATTATATGTAATGGTTAAGGGTAAATATGTCATTTTAACTTAAAAGTTAACACCATCAAATAATTACATTGACAAGGGAGATCAGTGTAATTTTCCAAATGTGAGGAGGGGAACTGTAATAAATATAAACCTCAGGGGGTGTCAGTGTAATTTACCCAAGAATAAATTGTTAAGTGTAGGTCTTAATAAGTAAATTTATTATTTAACAGATCATATGATAATTAATAGTAATTTTCATCAAATATTATTTAAAAAAACGTTGTTAATTATTAATTTTTAACAACAGTTTAAAAATTTTATTACAAAAAAAGTCACTAATTATAAGTTTTAGCGACATATTAAAAAATTCGTCACTGAAAAACTTCACTAATTGTAAATTATTTTTAACGACGATCTTATCAGGACTTATTTCTAATAAAACTTAATGAGAATTAAATTCAACTATTAAGATTTAAGGTAAATTACCAATAGGTCTTAATAGTTGAATTTATTTCCCATCGAGTCCTATTGAAAATAAGTCCTAGTAAAATTGTCGCCAAAAATAATTTTTTGCGATGATTTTTTTTACATATGTTGTTAAAAATTGACAATTATTGACTTTTTTTATCACGATTTTCATAAATCGTTACTAAAATGTACAATTAATGATATTTTTTTGTAACAATTTTTCAAACTGTCGTTGAAAGTTTTAAAAATTAGTGACTTTTTTGTGATTTTTTTAAAAACTATCACTAAAACTTATAATTAGCAATATTTTTTGTGACAAAATTTTCAAACTATACTGAAAATTAACAATTAGTGACGTTTTTTTAATAGTATTTGATGAAAAATGCCATTAATTATCATAAAATCTATTGGATAATAAATCTACCCATTAGGACCTACACGTAAATCCTTCTAGGACTTATTGGTAGTTTACCCCAAATAGATTCTAATAGTTGGATTTAATTTCTATCAAATCCTATTGAAAATAAGTCATAATAGAATCGTCGCTAAAATGATTTTTTGTGATGATTTTTTACACATGTCACTAAAAATTGAGAATTAATGACTTTCTTTTGTCACGATTTTTATAAATTGTCACTAAAACATACAATTAATTACATTTTTCTGTGACGAATTTATCAAACTGTCATTGAAAGTTGAAAATTTGTGACGATTTTTTTAAACTGTCACTCAAACGTATAATTAGTGACATTTTTTGTGACAATTTTTAAATTATTGTTAAAAATTAATAATTAGTGATTTTTTTAATATCATTTGATAAAAAAATATCACTAATTATCATAAGATTTATTAAACAATAAATCCAACTATTAAAATATACAGCTGATTCCCCATGGCCTACCTTAACCCATGAGAATATAAGTCTATTTATGACAGTTTGGTGTCTTTCCTTGCAAGTAATATGATTGTTCAGGAAGTCTAGACGAACAGAACTTCTAGTTGTCTGAGACTTCCATAATGATAAGATCCTCATCTTGATGAATTTTACTCCATCAATAATGTTGCCTTACTATTTGACAAGATTCTACCACCACCTTGAAAGTGTGTGCTTCTGAAAACGTGTTGTGTATGTATAGAGGTCCACAAATGCTCTTTTATGTTCGGAGGCTGAAAAATGTGAGAATATTATCGGGATATTGTTGAGGTGTTCAATTATCCTTTCGTACTTGATGTCGGTAAATGTGGAGATGTTGTTGAAAATTTATTGAGGTGTCCAATTGTCCTTCCATGCTTGATGCCGGTAAATGAAAAAATAATTTCAAAAATGTGATAGGTAGTCAACTGTTCTTTTGTACTCGGTAGCGGGTAAATATAAGAGTGATATTGAAAAATGTGATAAGTGCCCAATTGCCTTTTTGTACTCGATAATAGATAAAAATGGGAGTATTTGAGAAACATATTGTGGATTTTGTTACAAAAGAGGTTTTTAAAACGTTTAACAAAAGTCCTAGTGTTGAGTTGAACATGGGTTGCATGTTTACATCAAGTATTGCATTTTTAAATAATGAAAAGTTATAAGTCTTGTGCATGACATATGCATTGCATGATCGTAATCATAAGAAATCTTCATATATATTGTTAAGATAATTCCTGTTAAGCGTCATAACTCACTTCTTTTATGGACTGGACAAAAGTTCCAGGTAGTGATGATGTGTCTCCACCCTGCTAGGGAGCTTGTGGAGATCTTGTTGGAGCACTGAAGCTCCTTTTGATGATTACTTGCCTACAGCTACTGAGCTTACTTCTGGGATAGTGTTTATCTTTTGTGTAATCAAGGCCCTAACCTTGAAAGGTGTAAGCCTTTAGGACATTTCTATTATATTCTTGTATCTCTCTATTTCATTAAATGTATTGTAATCTTATGAGAAATTAATGAGAAGAGATGCACATTGTTTTGTGAGATTATTGTATTTTATTTTCTTTATTCACACTTTATACCATGAAATTGGTAATTCATAAAATAGGTTATAAGGGGTTGTTTGAGATGACCTAAATAAGTACACTTTTTATCTTTTTACGAAAAGATGAGCAGAAAAGTAGAGAGATGATGTGATAGAAAAAAGATAAAAAGATAAAAAATGTGTACTTATTTAGGATAGCTAAACTTGGCCTAAATAGTGGGGCGTTCCACGTCTAGTCATTAAGTAACCAATCCATCCAAATCTTATGGCCTATCGAACCATAGGGTGTTCTAGTCCAATCATTAGGCGACTAATCCATCTAGGTTCAATGACCTATTTAGCACTCTTATCTAGGTCAAATGGCCCATCTAATCATAGGGTGCTCTTCCGCATCCTACAATGGCGGAGGTTGGGGTTTGGGTTGAGTCACAACCGGTTATAGTGCTGGTTGTGTACCCTCTAAGGAAATAATGGTGTACCCTAACTACAAACTATAGCTTTTAGTACAACAGGAGAGTGCTTGATCCCACTAGCACCTTCATCAGCTTCCCTCATGTTTTCCCTGGCCTTTTTGAAAGTTTCCTAAAAGAAAGTGGTTGTAAAAGGTCCCCCAATAAAGATGAATAATCCCACATAGTTTAGTCAAGAATGGGATGGATTATCCCTCCATGTGCTCTAAGACAAGGACCTTTTTAGAAATAAGGGCGTACATAATCCTCTAAATTTTGCTCGTTGAATGTCACAACAATTGCAGCATGTTTACAAAGTATGTTGGATATCTCTCCCATTGATGCT
Organism: Camellia granthamiana; assembly: GCA_036172215.1. Classification (NCBI taxonomy): domain Eukaryota; kingdom Viridiplantae; phylum Streptophyta; class Magnoliopsida; order Ericales; family Theaceae; genus Camellia; species Camellia granthamiana. Next base: position 190,746 of record JAXFYN010000067.1, on the reverse strand, counting down.
CTACACCAGTTTGGTATTTCAATTGAATTCTTCCTTCCAGCATCGTAAGAATTGATTTGCCCCTCAAAGTTTTCCACCCCACTATTAAAAGACTCAACCCAAATTATTAGAGATACGATCACTCCTAACTATACTATAAAAGACATGCCTTGACCATTAACCATACATTGGAAAAACATACAATCGGCACCCAAATCAAAACCAATCGAAACCTTAACCCAAAAGCTACAAGATTACTCAAAAAAAAAAAAAATGTAAATACTTATAGCACTCCAAGTATTGATGGCCACCGGTGAGAGATTGTAACTAGCATTTATGTAATCTTCACTCTCTCACTCTCTCTCTCTGCTCTTTAGTCTATTGATGCTTCGACAATGAGAAATAAAGTGTCCAACACTATTAGGTTTGTTTATATAGTAAGGGCATTTTTGTCTTTTCATCAACAATAATATTTTCTCAATAAAATTTAATTTATTTTTGTAAGGCTATTTTGATTTACCTCAAATGTTCACGCTACCTTCACATGGAAAGGAAACGTAATTTCAAAAATTAGAGATGAGAGTCTGTGTAATTATTTAGATATCTCATAGGCAATCCATGTAATTAACTTAATAATTTATTATTTAATTGAAGTCTTGGTTTAATGTATTATGGAAGCTATTGTAAGATGGAAACTAGGAGTTAAATGCCATTGACTATAAAAAAATGTCTTATTACTTGCTTAATTAAACTTTTAGGCAAGATTAGCTGTCAAGGTTCAAAGAAAAATATGAATGTTGGCATGCTTGCATGTCTAGATGCAAAAGGTTGGTTCCAAATCTTTAGCCAAAGACTTTCGTTGTCACTATGCAATTTGCCTTGGAAAAGCAATGTATATGGATATGAGGGGTAGGTCATATGTATATATATATATATAATAAAAACATGAAGAGAAACCTAAACCCCGTTTCCAAGAGCACCATGTGCACAAGACAACCTCAACAAAAAGATGATAGAACCAATCAAATCCATTCTAATGGAACATTTTCACGTTTTCCCCCTTTGATTTGACCTTCTTTTAATTGGTGAATTTAGGCTTATTTTGGGCACATGGTTAAAAATCTGATTTTTTAGTTTTTTTATTTTATTTTGGAAAGGTGGTTAAAAAATTAATTTTTTAGTTTTTTTTTTTAAAAAAAATATAAAAAAATGATATGACCCAAAATAAATTATAAGTTAATTTTTGACTTTTTTAACTCTTCCCAAACGAAGCACTTGTTGCATTCAAAAAACATTTAAGCACTTATTCTTAAACTTTGCCCATACTGAGGTAGTTTAATTGACGTCATCAATAATAGTGATGATTATATTATTGAATTTTTTTTTATATAATTAAATGTTTAATTTAATGTAAGTGAATTATTACTTTTGATTTTGGGATCTTAAGATCAACTCCCCTATAAATTTGTTGTGATTGTTGTTTTTTTTTCATGCTTGTGGTTATGTGACTTTTTTATATAATTGAATGTTTAGTTTTAGCACCAAAGTGTTTAGTTTAACATAATTATCATCATTTTTGTACATCAACTACCCACTAACCAAAAAACTTTAAAAAAAAAAATAATTTTTATAAACAATTAAATAAATATTATAAAATGATGCCCTCAATTGTTGTTTACCGTAAAAAGTTGAGGGTGAAAAGTAGGGAACTATGAAACTAGGGAAATCAAGAACTTCAAATAGGCTGCTCTTATAACAAAAACTAAGGACTTTGATGTGTAGATATGGAGACATGTTTTGACATTTTTATAGTATATTACTAACATTGATATAAAGTAAGATTGATTAATGATAAAAGAAAAGGAAGAACACATGAGATGTCCTGAAGAAAAGGCCAAAAGAAGCACCCTATTCTAGATTTGGTCACCATCACTGAGGTCATAGCTCCAACAGCTTATAGCTTCTCTTCTCTTAAGGATTAGATCTGAACTCAATATGTTATCTTCCAAGAAGTAACAACTAACAATGAACAAAAATGGCATAAGCATAACAAACTCAACTGCAAAGCTATATATGTACAGTGTTACAACTGGGTTGTTAAAACAACCTTTTATGTATATAATAACAACATTTTTAAGGGGTCTAATGGTACATACATTAATACAGAGGCAGTTTTACAACATTTGAAGTGGCAAAGAGCGGGAAAATTTGGGAGCTGAATCAATCCATCACGCCCCCTTCTTCTTCTTCTTCTTTCAAAGAATTTTTTTTTTTCTTTTTTTTTTTTTTTTTTCCCTCATCTACTGCTTACCGACACCAAGCTCATTGCCTTCTTTAATGCTCATCTCTACCCCTCCTTCAACTGCACAAAAACTAGCATCATCAGTAGCAATGGTGGAGGTTGAATCGATCCCAGACCCTGCTTGGATTTCCTTGAACATAGCCATGACTTGAATCATTGTTGGGCGTCGAAATTGCCTGTCATCCAAGCAAGCACAAGCTACCTTCAAGTGTTGTAGAAGCTCCATTTCTAAGCTTGGGTCCTCTTTCATTAGCTCAGGATCAAAAACATTGCTTATTTTCATTTTCGCGTGCTGCTTCACCCACCCTACCAAATTGTTGTCGCCAAAATCCGCTGAATCTGTTGGTTGCTTTCCTGTTAGCAATTCAAGCAAAACTACACCATAACTGTAAACATCACCTTTGGTGGAACATCTAAAGCTCTGATAGTATTCAGGAGGGACATAACCAGGAGTCCCAGCTAGTGTGCTGACACTCAAGTGTGTGTCCATTGCACTCATGAGCCTTGCCATACCAAAATCAGACACCCTGGCTTCCAAGTTCTCATCAAGCAATACATTGCTCGACTTCATATCCCTGTGAATTATATGTGGAATGCAGTTATGGTGAAGAAAAGCTAATCCCCTCGCAGCCCCAATTGCAATTTTTCTCCTTGCAGCCCAATTTAGCTTGATCCCAATTTTCTTGCGGTCATGTAAAACATCTTCTAGGCTTCCATATCTCATGTACTCATACACCAAAAGTCGTTCCTCTCCCACCTTGCAGTAGCCCAAGAGAGGAACAAGGTTCCGGTGCTTGATTTTCCCAATGGTTTCCATTTCAGCAGTGAATTCCCGATCCCCCTGTCCACTGATATGTATCAGTTTCTTAATAGCTACAGTGCTTCCATCCTTCAAGTGGGCTTTGTATACATCACCAAAGCCACCAGAGCCGATAAGGCTGTCATTGTGGAAGCCATTGGTGGCTTCAAGAAGATCTGCAAACGTCAGCTTCCGAAGGGGCTTCTCAAACGTGGCGAGATTAATGCTTAACGCTTCACGTGCACCAGTTAGTTTCCAACTGGTGTTTGCAGTGCCAGAATGGGAATGACCATCTATATATGCTTCAAGTGCAGCATCCTTCTTTTTCCTCCTTTTCTTGCTTTCAATAGCTACTATTATCAAACCAAAGATGCAGAAAAGAGAGAACAATAACCCCATAGCCACGCTTCCTGCTAGGGATGCTTGTCTCCTATGAGACTTCTGATGCTGGTTTGAACTAGCGCTTGAATCCGCCCCACAAGCAGAAAGAGGGTACCCACAAAGTCCTGAATTATTAGCGAATCTAAAATCCGGAAACGTGTCGAAAGGATTCGATTGAGGAATCATTCCAGAGAGATTGTTGTTTGACAGATCGATATCACCAAGCTGTGAAAGGCCAGACAACGATGGTGGGATCGACCCATTAAGCTGATTATACGAAAAATCAAGAATGGCAACCGACTTCAAGCCTGAAAGCTCTTGAGGAATGGGACCAGAGAGATAATTATGCCCCAAATTCAGTACAGAGAGATAGTACATGGACCCAAGCTCCTTTGGAATACTACCTTCCAATAAATTGTGAGAAAGGTCAAGCCAAATCATCGATCCATTGTGATTGAATGTGGGTTGGGTGATCCCTTTGTAAACTCTAGTGAAGTTGCATGGGTGCCTGCTCGAAATCCTGTCCAACTGCTCCGGCCTGATTCCTCCAAACTCAAGCAAATTCCCAGCTCCATGGCACTGCTTACTTCCATCATTCTTGATATAAATATACCTCTTCCCGGTGAGCAAACCCACGGCTATATTCCCAGATTGCTTGAACAGAGCAGGTGGGATGGTCCCATTCAACTTATTCGTATTGAGATCCAACCATATCAGACTCCGACAATCACCTAGCTCTGCCGGGATCCTACCAGTGACAGAGTTGTTTCCAAGCTTGAGTATTGCCAAATTAGCCAACCGACCCAACGAGGCCGGAATCTCACCGGTCAGCTGGTTATTTGACAATGAAATCCAATTCAAATTGGTGCAATTGCTCAAACTATCAGGGATTGTCCCACTCAAGTCATTGAAATCAAGAATCAAATTCTCCAAAGTCTGAATATACATCAACTCTGGTGGGATTTCCCCAGCCAGTTGATTCAACCAAATCATCAAATCCCGGAGCTTGGAGAGAGAACCCAAGCTAGCAGGGATTCCCCCAGAGAGGAAATTGAAGCTCAGATCAAGAGAAACCAGCTGAGTACAGTTACTCAGACTCTCCGGTATCGGACCTGCCAACATATTGTTCTGAAGATACAGAACTTTCAACATGTTCCCAGGATCTTGACAAATACCAGGAGGTATGAACCCACTAATGTTATTAGAACTCAAATCCAATGACTCTAGATTTGTCAAGTTTGAGAACAAATCAGGCAAACCACCCTCAAATTTGTTAAATGCTAACGAAATATTCTTCAAATTACCCATTTTGACCAGAGTCCCAATCGGTAACTCACCAGAAAAGTTGTTATTGGAGATGTCAAGAGATTCCATGGCAGAGCAGGACCCCAAACTTTCAGGAACAGAGCCAGACAAATTGTTGAAAGAAAGATCCAACTCCACCAGACCATTCGAGCTCGAGCACAGAGACCCAGCAAGCTGGGATGGTATTTCGCCATAAAAATCGTTCTTAGACAGATACAGGAACTTCACAGACCCAACTGGAAGAGCCGGGACTGTACCGGTGAACTGGTTGCTGGTGAGGTTCAAGAAGGAGATGCTCTTGCAGGAGGAGAGAGAAAGTGCTACGTCGCCGGAGAACTTGTTTGACGACAAATCGAGGTGTTGGAGGGAAGAGCAATCCCCGAATGAAGGAAACCCAGTAGTAAGATTGTTACAAGAGAGATCTAAGTACTCCAAGTTCTTGCAATCGAGTACGGGAACGTTGCCGGAGATTCTGTTTCCTTTGACGGACAAGTACTGGAGCTGGCCACAGCCGCCGGAGAGAAGCCAGGGGAGGACGTTCTGCCCCAAAATCTTGTTGTAAGATAGATCTAATTCCGTGAACTTGAATCGAAATCCATTGGAATAGTCCTTGGCTCCGAGGCTGAAATCGAATGAGTTTTTGGAGAGGTTGAGAGAGGTCAAGCTGGAGCAAGAAGTGAAGATGGAAGAGAGGTCTGAGATGGGTCCGGAGAGACCATTCTCAGCCAGATCTATAGCGTTCAAGACAGCGCTGCATTGAGTTTTGGTTGATGAAGAAAGCGAGCCAGTGATGTTAGAGGCCTTGAGAGAAAGGGTCTCGAGATTGGGCAAGGACATGAGGAAGGAAGAGATAGCTGAGAAATCAATATTGAGCTGAGCATAGTTGAGGTCTATGGCAGAGACTCGAGAGGACTTGCATGTGACGCCTGTGAAATTGCAAGGGTAGTTGCTGGAGAGCCAGTCTGGAAGTGGGTTTGGGTTGGGTAATGAAGCTTTGAAGCTCAAGAGCTGTTGTGAGTCTCCAACAACAGCAGCAGCAGCAGCAGCAGCTGATGATGATGATGAGGAAGGTCTTAGAGAGAGAAAGATGAGGAAAAGGAGGAAGTTGTGGAAAGAGAAGAAAACTATAACCTTCTGCTGGTGGTGGTGGTGGTGGTGGTGGTGGTGGTGAAGAAGAAGATGAGGGTGAGGGTGAGGGTGAGGGTGAGGAGGAGTATTCAGAGTTATCATCTTTAAAAGTCTTGGAAACTAGAAAATGGGTTAGTTTTAGACTTTCATTTCAGGTCTACCTCTACCATTAGAGAGAGGAGCTCTGACTCTGAGGGGAATGATGTGAGTTTTAGAGAGAGAGAGAGGAGAGGGAAGGGTGGGGGTCAAAAAGAGTGGAGTGAAGAAGGCGAGAAGGGTATATATTTGGGAAGGGGACGAAGAGGGAAGTGGACACAGCTGTTACTCACATGCCATGTGACCCACCTCAATCACCCATTTTCTCTCTCTTCTCTCACTCATTTTTCTTTATTTTCTTTATTTATTTCTCTGCAAATTTATGGGTTTTTTTTTTTTTTTTGGTGGGGGGTGGTTTCTCTCTCTAAAGTCTTCGAAAACAATCAGTTTTGTCTCTCTAGGTTTCCGCGTACGTGCGATTAAGGATGGATCAATCGCTGTCTATTTTAATGCGAGATTCCATGCTCCCTTCTTTAATTGATTATCTTTCTTTACTTCATGATCACGAGGCCTTAATTAAGGCAAGTTTTGTTTTAAGTTTCTTTTAAGGCCTTACTTATTATTTAATCATCATCATCATCATATCCCTCCTCTTTTTTGTTCCTTCAAATCTAACCCAATATCAACCAATAAAAATAAAAATTGCATTAACATCACTTTTATGCATGTTGTTTTTGACTTATGAAAACACATTAAAAAGATGGATGCTCCAATTTTCTCTCTCATTTAGTTGATTAAGATATGTTAAAAATGTTTAAAACACTTTAAAAATTACATATTTTGTATGAAAATTAATAATATATATAATATATAATCTTTCTAAACTTTTTTCTATTCTAATGATATACTTTAATAAGATTCTATTTTTACTAATCAAAAAAATTATGTTAATTTTCTGAATTTATACTCCTAGAACGATAAATATACTAAAAACCTAAAATTTTAAACTTACAAATTTATCTTAAAGTGACAAATTAGACTTAAATGTGTAATAAAATAAAAGTTGACACCTATTATATCATCTCATTGTGTATCAAATTGAAAGAGTTATTTTAGAGATTTTAAATATTTTTCACTTTAGAACTACTAAAAAAAGACTACACACGATGTATTCTACCGGGAAATGGTGTTTGAGTATTTTTGATTAATTATAGCACTCCTAATTTTTCTCCAAAGCAATCACATTTGAAAAGAAAAATTTATTTAATAATTTGATAATATCATTGTGACTATTAAATATATTAGCGATCTCGATCACTCAAATTGCACAAACAAAAATGGATGGAATTATTTTATTTTTAACTGAACCAATTAAAATGAGTAAAGTTAACCTTATCTATCTCATAATTATTGTTTTTATTAATAATAACAACTTTAAATCGATACTATGAAATTATTGAATAATAATATAGAAGTGCACAAACAATGCAGCCTACTTTTCATTGAATTGAAGACTAAGTATCTTCCATAACTTAGTTGTAAAAAGTGTGCATATGCAACATGTTGAAGACAAGTTCAAAACTTGCACGGGATGTATGCAAGTATGTGGAAATTTGGCTTAGTTATTTTGAGATAAGGGTCATGTCTTCTCTCAATTATTCGTTTGACCGGTACTCCCTCCCTACAACTTTCTTTTCTTTTCTTTTCCCTTTTTTTTTTTTTAATTTTTTGAACATGACAACACTCATACAGATATTATAAGAATCAAACACACCACACACCACAAAATCATTAGAGTTTTATTTGATATTTTGTTAATTGTGTTAGGTTTTTGTAATTAGTAATTCTATTTGACAAAATTTCTTTCAGTTGTAACTTTATTCGTTCTTTCATTTTAGTAAGGATGTGAATGTTTAAATGCGAATTCAACACGAATTGTGCCTATGCCAAAGAGTTTGTGATCTTAATCCTTTTATGTTTGTCACTTCTTTGAATATGTATGGGGGTCAAACTGCCCGGTCAAGTCACTTAAAAAAATTGACAATAGCAACTATGGGTTATGGTGGTAAATACTAAAATGTAGTGCCTATAACCATGATAACAATGGTGATGAAGGTGGATGTGGTGGTGGTAGTGGGGACAGGTGGTAGTAGTTGTCCTGGTCGTGTGATGGGCCAACTGTGGCAATGACAGTGGTAGCAGTAGTACTAGTGGTAACGACAACGATAGTGAAATTATAAAGGTATATATTAATGCTTATGTATAAGTATTTATAAATTCAATTAGTATTAAGTTAAATTTCTATCACTTAAAAAAATTTAACTTGTAACCTGCATTTTAAGAATCACTTAAATTTTTAAATGAAAATGAATTAATGGAATTTTACTTAATACATTCAATTTTAAAGTGTTAATAAATTAAGTCATCAAACACCGCCTTCATAATATACTTTCACTTATTAAAAAAAAATTGATGACAATGGACCCAAAGTTTGTTGATTTCATAAGGATGGTTTCACAAAAGGTTAATATAGGTAAGAAGTCTAAAAAATCATTAAAAAAATTTCAACTAATACCAAAAAAAAAAGGTTAAATATTTCTTCACATTCATTCTATTTTTTACACGCTTTTTCGTAAAAAAATTCTTTCTTTCTTTCCTTTTTTTAGATTGGGGGAAAAAAAATTATTGCAAAATCGATAAAATATCGAATCAATCTGATACAGTGGTATCACAAGATTTCAAGAAAATATAAAAATTTCTATAGAAATAAGGATCCAAGCCTCTATAGAGGAATAGAAAAGGCCCTCACAAAGGGAGGGAAACAAATCTCCATACAAAAAAAATTATTACATTAACAAACTAAAATTTAAAAAAAAAAAAAAATACTAGTCGTCACCAAACACATCCAAACTCCACTACTCCACAACTTTTAACTTGGAATTTGAAGATCTCACCTTCGCTAGTCAAGATAGAACATTAAGGTTGAGATAGTCACCTAGCATGAAACAAACGCATTATCCAATGTCGGCCTTCGGACTATGAGAAGATCTAAAAGCCAAATCTTAAAATTTTGGGTTTGAGAGTAAAAAAAGTAAGGTGGTGATGGCCGGACTGATGAGTCAAAACATTATATCTAGAGGAGGATCAGAAAAAGAGAGTAGAGAGGGAGATCGGAGAAATTAGAGAACCACCGCCATCTCCCTCTCCCCTTAAAGGAAATTTAGAGAGAAAAGAAAGAGAGTTTTAAGTTTAAAAAAATGGCGAATTGCACTAACAATCCCTATAGTTTGGAGTTTGTGTTATTTTGGTCCCTAACCTTTCAATTGTGATACATTTGACTTCAGAATTTTGAATCACGTTTCAAATAAAGACAATTAAAAACATTGTTGCTCCATTTGAAAGGTAAAGTCGTCATACAACTTTTTTTGTGTTGGTTAACTTATATGTTATTTGAAATATAATGGACTTTTTTTTAATGAATAATGTTGGAACTTTTTTTGTTATAAAGTTCTATTTAGTTTGGTTTTCAGAATCTATTTTCAAAAAAAAAAAAAAAAATTAAGAAACTAAAAATTAAATTGGTGAAAAAAAATTAAAAACACATAATTTTTATATAATTTTATCTTTTGAGAGGGTAGAAATAATTTTTTAAAATAATTTTTTTTGGATATTTATTTTCGTTAAATTAGTTTTTATTTTTTCAAAAGTCAAATATGGTGACAATTTTGATATCATTATTAAACCAATCCATTAAATCAAAAAATCAAAAACTAAAAATATTTTGTATATTAGATATATCGATTACACATTAAAAGCCTAATAAGTATCTATTACATGATAAATATCTAAAAAAATCTGTTAACAACAAATACAACCATCTATTACATGATAATTATCCAAAAAAATCAACAAAAACAATCACCTATTACATGATCATCATCCAAACACATATTAAAAATTAATTTGGTAAAAAAAATTTAAAAAAAAATGAAAATGTAAAAGATTTATCATTTGTATATAATTTTATCTTTGGTGAGTAGAAATAATATTTAAAAATTTAAAAATATTTTTTTCACATGTATTATTTTTGTCAAATTAGTTTGTATTTTATCAAGTTGACGACTTTGCCCTTAAAATAAATGGACAATATTTTCAATTGTTCTTATTTGGAACGAGATTCAAAATTTATAATCAAATATATCACAATTAAAAAGTCAAGAACTAAAATGATACAGATTTCAAACTATAAAGACCGTTCGTATAATTCACCAAAATATATATATATATATATATTTCTAAACATATTCAGCTTGCTTGGTTGTGTTTTTTCAAAAACACTTTTCAGAAAATTCTACTTTCTTGTTTTCCGTATTTTTTTGTTTTTACTGAATTTTTTTAATATTTTAAGCAATTTTTTTTACTTTTTAGACATACCTAACATAAATATACCTAAAAAGTAAAAAATTTGTGAAAAAAACCTTTTAAAAATTCACTAAATACCAAAAATACAAAAAAAAAACGAGAATTCAGTACATTTTTTGTATTTTTATGTATTTATTAAATTTTTAAAATATTTTTTCACAAAAAATAAAAAAAATATTTAAAATTTTAAAAATATTCACTAAAAACAAAAAATTGAGTATTCAAAAAACTTAATTCACCAAACACACTGATTGATTCTTACGTACATATTCCTTACTATTTATTAATGCTTTTATCTCAAGAAATTATATATTCTGTTTATTTTATAATTGTTTTGATTTTTCCGTTTCTAGTTACTTTCAAGATTAATGCATTAGTTTGACCACATATATAATGATAATAATGGATATTAATAAGAGACAAACCTTTTTCTATCGTGCAAACAAATACTACCTTAAAAGTCTAACATAGGTATACAAAAGTGAGAGGAGTTTCTTCTAACTATCTTGAACAAGAAATAGCAATTTGTGGAAGAATATATTCAATTTTCAAAGGCCACTTCATCATAACAATAAATGGCAACCTCTAATATCTACCCACTTACCACTCCCCACTTACTTTGGATTAGTGGACTTCATATGCAGAGCCCATTGATTCAATGGTTTATTACACAATTGAGACATGATTTTGCAGTATTATTTAGGTATTATATGATTTGACATTTTACATGCTACTAATAGCATAATAATCTCATATTAAGTGTTACTCTCTATCAAACATATTTATTATATTCTGTGAGGTTTATTACCTAATATATTTTGAGGGTAATTGGGCACACAAAAATCGGCTTTTACTTAAAAGAGAACCAAAAAAAAAAAGGGAAAGTCAAAAAATCACAAAATCATTTGTCATTAGCTAAAAATATAAAGAAAACCTCCTTTTAGTGTCACATAAAAAGGTCAAAAAATTACTTGAAAGACCAACCTAATGTCACAATAAATTATATCCAAATATGCTACACAAATATGACCTCTTACCTTAACTGAAAATACTAAAAAAAAAATTTACTTATTTTGAGTCACATTATCACTCTATTTTTTTACACTTTTTTTTAAAAATAACTAAAAAAAATCAAAAAATTAACTTTTAGCTAACTTTTCAAAACAACCCTAATTTGAGAAAAGCTAAAAGAGTCCATTTTTCTTAAATTTTTGTTCCTTTTTTACTTATTTTTAGCATAAAATTATTGTCAACGAATATTGATGCTCTTGACAAATGCTAAAAAAATATTTTTTTATTATTGGAAAAGTTTAGATGGTATTTGAATTTTTTTTTATCTTTAGTGAATTTTTTTTTTCTTCTTGCAAAAAAAAAAAAAATGCATTTTAAAATTTTCAAATTACAAGACCTGAAAAGTAATAAAAATAATAATAAAATTAAAATTAAAATTAAAAAAATACCAAAAAAAAATGAAAAATATATATAACTTTTTCAACTCATTTAGCTGATAATTTTTTTATAGTGAGTAGTATTTTTTTTTTTTTTTTAATTTCCAAATTTCAACGAAAAAAGCTAAAACCAGGCATCAAAATAATGTTGGCTTAAATAACCAAAAACTGACCTTTTAGAGCATCTCCAATGGTTAACCTTTTTTTTCATCAAATCTGAGTGAAAAAATGACCATTTTCTCAATCTGATATAGGCTGCTCCAATGGTTATCATCAAAGACAGGGGTCAATCGGTGGGTCGACCGGCCGGCCGATCGGTAAGGCAAATTTTTTTTTTTTTTACTTGTTTGATCCTGAATATTTGAACTGTTTGAACCTTTTACCGGTCGACCGCTTGGTCGATCGGTCGGATGTCCAGCAGGTTGACCGTGGCCCCACTTGCAACGTTACAGCACAGTGAATTGGTGAAGGCTCACGCAGATTCTCAATTTGATGAAAAATTTGCTCCGTTCTCAGTTTGATATCAGTTTGGTGAAACCATTGGAGCAAAAAAAGTGACTTTTTTCATCAAATTCAAATTTGATATTGAATTTGGTTCACCGTTGGTGATGGTCTTATTTATCATAATCAAATAAAGCATGAGTATAACAATCGCATCACATAATAGTATTATTAACTAATATAAATAAAAAATAAAAAATCTTATATTACAATATTAGGATTATATGATAATCAATTAAGCCTGTATGATAACTACAATTGATATTACATAAAAATTTAAGTATTTCTTCAAATTTAGGTTAAAATCTACTTAATTCTGACTGAATTTATAAATACTAAATACTCCATCCGTCTCAAAATAATGGTTCTTTTTGGGAAATTTAACTTTTTTTGGTAGTACAATTATTGTACTTTTAAAAAAATAATTTTTCAAAATTAACCCTTTGATAGTACATTTTTTGGGAAATATTAATGTCATAATTGTATTTTTTATATTGTTAATAAATTTAAAAAAAGGGCAAAGAAGGGCAAAATAGAAAATTTATATTATTTTTGTACTTGATTTTTGAAAAAGAATTAATATTTTGAGATAATAAAAAATAGAATAAGAGACTAATATTTTGGGACGGATGAAGTATAAGTATCAACCACCACCACTTCTACTACTACCACCGCCACCGCCACCGACACCGCTACTGCTACCTCCACTACAACTACCACCTCCACTACAACTACCACCATTATGCCACCACCACCACTACCACTATCATCATGGCTACTGCTACCGCTACCATCACCACAACCACCATCACCACCACTACCACTACCACTGCCACTATCATGCCACCACCGCCACCATTACTACCACTACCTTCATCATAATTGTCATTGTTGCCATAAGTAATACCATCATTTTAATACTACTACCATCACTACAACTATTGCTACCACCACCACTACTACCATGTCACTGCCACCACCACCACCACCACCACCACCACCACAATCATACCATCACTATCACCATGACAATATAAAAATTCAAATATACAATTTGAAAATAATAAATTTCAAACTTTATTTTATACATATCAAATAACTTATTTTTAGTTCAACACTTAAATTTTTATCAGACAACTTTTTACATTAAAAAATTCAACATTTAATTTTCAATTTTTGGCTTTATTAAAACACTACCTTATTGGTAGACAATAAATGTCTATTTATGCCGTATTTTATGCAACTCGTTGTGTTATTTATAATTGTTGTTTATTTTGGAAAGCATTGCCTAAATGTTTGGTGTGGCTTTTACTTTTAAATTATTAGATATAAATGATTCAAATAAGTTTAAAAAATTAATTATTTAAAAATTGAGAGAGATGTTTTAACTCCTATTTTTAATGTTCAACTTTTAACGAGAAAAATTATACTAGTCATATTTATATATTTTATTGATTGCAGATCACGTGTAGACTTTACTTAGCAATCACTTAAAAACAAATTTATTGGTTTAACATTTTGCTAAATTAAAAAAAAAAAAATGTCATTTGGAAATACCTATTTCTTATTAAAAAGATAACGTTAATCACTCTAAAAAGTTTTTAAAAAATTAAAAATATATCAAATTAATTAAATTTTTTAAATATTATTTTTTCATTATTTTATTTTTTGGCTACCTTTCAAAGAAAAGCCATAGCCTTGTGGCACAAGGTACTCTACCCCCATAATGGAGGTTACGGGTTTGACCCTATGTGGGGTGTTGATACGCGAGCTAGATACTTAATTGTTTAAGTTTTACTTAAAAATGTTAATGAGTTTAAAATTTGTTTGATTTTTATTTATCAAACTTTTGAATTTATATCAAATGAGTTTTTGTCGAGTTAAGTTAGAATAGTTTGGTATATTCATATAGTTTTAATCGTATTGAACATGGTCAAATGAGCAATTGACTGTTTAAACTTAGGCCTTGTTTGGGTACTCAATATAAGTGCACTTATTTAATCTTTTTATCTTTTTTGGGTCACATCAATCAACATCTCCTCTCTACTTTTTCTACACATAATACAAGAAAAGTCAAAAAGTGCACTTATTCTAAACTTCCCAAACTTGGCCTTAATTTGAAAATTTTAACAAACTCCAAAATATATTCAAAATTGATTTATTTATTTAATGAATTGAAATTGAACGAATTTTTAATGAAGCAAACACAAGTCGAGTTTGAGCTCTTTAGTTTGCTCATCAATCTTACTCTTATATTAGTATAGGTACACAAGAAAGTATTTTATGTAACGGATAAGCTACGTGATTGAGATGACGTGATGTCATCTTTTCACTCATTAATTAACGTTTCGTAAAAAGTGATGTAGCTAAACATTTGGCACCTTTGAGCAAAAAATGACTTCTCAAATCCCATTTTAATAAGGGCTGATGGGTCATTTCATACGCCAAAAATAAATATTAAACTATACCAAATTTCTTAGAATAATGGTAAGTCCAAGTGTCGATCCACTGGGACAAACGGGAAATTAAATTAATTTAATTATTAAATTCCTAATTTAATTTTGATGAAAGAAATGGTTGTTCATAACCTAATAATAATTAAATTAAACAAAGTGACTAAACTAGCGATTAAAAATGAAATTGGAATTACTGATTGTGGAAAAACTTAGGATAATGAATTAACCGCTAGTTACATAAATACAGTTTTGATTTGAAAATCAATTATGTTATGATTCGAACGAAATAATACTTCGCAACTACAAGCTCGACGCATTTATTAAGAGAATTAACACGTTCAATATATAGGCACGAACCATCTCGAGTAGTATGAGTCGTTTGCTCTAAACTAGAGTAGCAACACGACTTATCCCTCGTAGTATGACTCATCTCATACCTTGAGCATGAAAGAATAGAAAACCATTGTATGAAAAGTATTCAACAATCACAGAAAGTAGAAAACTCGAAGAAATAATGGAAATTATATTAGAAAACTTCTTGAGAACCATACAATTATTCAAACCATTACATAAAAGAAAATCAAAACGAAAACCTATTTACTTGGCTAGGGTTTTATCAAAACCCTAGAAAGAGGAGCCTATCCACTTATGAAGGAGTGAGAAGAAATAGAGAGAGAAGAAGCCACAATGGGAGATATTCTTCAAACTTCAAGTTCTTTTTCTTCCAAACCCTAGTCTCTCTCTTCCTTAAAAATTATCAAAACCCTAATCTAGCCTTTTTTTTGTCTTTTTATACCTCTGCTATTTTTTCCAAATTCAAAACATCAGGCACGCTTCCTGAGGTATGGCCACATGTGTGAGAATTTTCACCACACGTGCGGGAATGGGCCTCTGCACATGCAATTTCTTTAGGGCCTATTTGGCTGCGATGGATGGGCCGCACATGCGAGGATGGGCCGCACATGCGAGAATGGGCCTCCGCACGTGCGGGAGGCATTTTTCGCATTTTTCTCCGCACTTTCTTCATTTTTGCTCATTCTATGCTCCCATTGTGTCCAACCTGATTGACATTAAACAGGCACAAAATATATAATTTGACAGGCAAGTAAGGTTAAGAGATCCTAAATATCAGCCTCAATGTTGTACAATTCAGCCTCAATCAAGGACATTTACTAATAAATCTTATATCCATGACTAATGGATCATTTAGTCCCATAAATATTCTTATGAACCCATAAGTCTTATTTCACATTAAAATCTTTCAAATGAAGCATACCCACATTTGAAAACGTAATGCACACATTAGAATATGGCACATTGTCACATTTTAGGAATGACACATTTGGCAAAGGTAATATAATGAAAGGTCCTCATGGTATACTTTTTCAAATGCAATGAGACTTAATAGTTTATAAGAAAATTCATGGAACTTTTCAGTACATATTTTTCAGGAATGGGACTTCTAATTAATTTATATAATATGTCAATTAGTGAATAAAAGGAAACACCACGTCATCTCAACCACGCGGCCAACCTATTACATAAAATATTGTTGCACTTATGGGTCAGTTCTATTGACCATACTTAGGCCTCGTTTGGCAACAGGCCGGTTTAGTCAAAAAGTCAAAAAGTTATTAAAAAAGTCAAAAAACTAACAATCCATATCAAAAAGTCAAAAATTCTTTTCTCTCTCCTTTTTGCACATCTTTTCGTAAAAAATCAAAAAGTCATCCCAAACATACTAATTTTTTTTAGCTCATATTTTAGCCAAATAGCCAAAAAGTTACTAAATTAGCCTGTTCCCAAACGAGGCCTTATTTACTTATAAGTCATGCTCATTTTTTCACCAATCAATATTTTCAAAAATACCCTTCTTTCATTTTCTTCATTCCCAATTATCAAGACTGCCATGACTCTCCCCTTCTCATGTCGAAACCATCTTTGGTCGTCGTCTTTAACTATCGGTGACCATCTCAGACCTCAAAGATATTTTTTCGGCAATGTTATCAACAATTATCCGACTATTGTTTCTAGCAAAAATAACGTCCTTCTCTACTACGTCACTACTTCCACCACCTCCTCAAATCTAGTGGTGACAAGAGAAATAGAGGAAATGGAGAAAAAAGATAAATATTAGTGATAAATTTGTCGCTAATAACATTCATCAATTTTTTTCAAACCACTTAATCAATTACTCCATCTCACTCTTACATTTGCACTCGCATACATACATGCATGCATGCATACTTATTCATTCATAAAAACACACCAACACACTTAAACACAAAAGAAGTAAGACTGATAAATTTATCATTGTAAATTTATTCACTAATATCAAAATTTTACAAAACAATAGAATTGGTTTAATTAGATCTTCACAAATAGATTAATGGAAATCCTCGATATGTACACACATATGCATAGAGAAGCGAGAGAGACAAAGACAGAGAGAGACCCAATCTCATTGGTAGGAGCTCCAACAACCATGTCATGGCTATATCTCGACGGAGACAAAGGATAAGGTACTAGATCGGTATCCAAAATAATAGATTGATGTTTGAAATGGTTAGATCTAAAGTCACTAGTGAAGATCGATGTTGGAAATGGCTAGATCTGAAAGCCACCGGTGATGACAACAAAGGAAGAGGACGATGGTAAGAAATGTGCAACATTGGCAGTGACAAAATAGGGTGGTGGTGTGTAGATCGGTGGCAATGGAGTATAGATCGGCAATGGTGTAGGTAATTAGTGAACAGTGGCAACGGTTGAATGATAACTGTGGCAAATGAACGGCCATGGAATAGTAGTGATGTGGCAACAATGGCAGTAGATGGTGATCGCCTGAAGGTCTCTAGAGAAATGGCAAAAAGGAATAGAAAAAAGAAGAAGAGTTTTCTAAAGAAATGGTAGAAAGAGAGGAAAGATATTAAAAAAAAAAAAAAATTAATGAGTAATAAATTTAAGGGTAAATTACATATACACTTCATGAGTTTTGTTAAAAATACAAATTGTCCTCTATAGTTTTGAAAATTATAAATACCCATTGTTAGAATTTTTAATTTAACAAAATTAACAGAAAAAATGAAATTCTTAACTTCATATAAAACAATAAAATTATTTGAATTGTTACTTAAAATATATTTTTGATAATATTAAAAATTGTTAATTGATTTGATAATATATTAATAAAATGAGTTCCAGAAGTATAGCAGACCATTCATATTTTAAATAAATTTCAAGAAATATATTTATAATTTATTTTGAATTTAATAAGATCAATATAAATATTTTAAAATTTATTAGTGTATTTAAAAAATACATAAAAAGTTACATATATTTAAATCCATCTAATAAAATTCAGGGTAAACTGCCAATAGGTTCTAATAATTGGATTTAATTCCCATCAAGTCCTATTGAAAATAAGTCCTAGCATAATCATTGCTAAAAATAATTTTTTGTAACGATTTTTTACATATGTTGCTAAAAATTGATAATTAGTGAATTTTTTTTTTTTTTTTTGTCACGGTTTTATAAATTATCACTAAAACTGACGAATTTTTCAAACTGTCTCTAAAAGTTAGAAATTAGTGACTTTTTTTGTGACGATTTTTTAAAACTGCCGCTAAAATTATAACTAATGACTTTTTTTTGTAACAAAAATTTTAAATTATCATTAAAAATTACTAATTAATGATGTTTTTAATAATATGTAATAAAAAATATCATTAATTACCATAAAATCTATTGAATAATAAATCACTTAAGATATATACGTAATTTCCCCTCAAACTCACTGGTAACTATAAATATTAAATATGTTGTCATACATTCATTCATAATATTTCTTTTAAAATGATTGCAGAAGCACTGAAATGAACCTCACTCTCCCCAAATGGGGTGCGAATTACGTACCCAAAATACATCACAACACAATTGTAACGGTAATATTATATCATTATGCATATACGGTATCATCAATTAATAACATTTTACTAACTACTTATATTATGTATAGATCTCAGTTATACTATAATAACATGAAAACTATAACAACGAGGTAGATGAGTAGTTATAATTAATAAGCCTTTATTTACGAAATGAGTTGGTTTTTTGATTTTTTTTTATTATTTTAATTTAAGTTAAAAAAATTCGTGTAAGATGAATTTTTTATTTTATTTTTTATTTTTATAAAAGAAAAAATAAAATAATTATATTTTAAATATAACATTTTATCTTATTAACTTTTTAATATATTTTATCTTTTTATGATTATTTTAACCTAACCCATTATGCCAAATATAACCTAAGTGAGATTTAGGCCAAGTTTGGGAAATGTAAAAAAAGCCAAACAGTTAAAAAGTTACTCAAAAAGTTAAAAAGTTATCACTATTTACCAAAATTCAAAAATTACGGCTGCACAACTCTCAATCTTAATTTTCCACTACACACTAATTTATACAAATTTTTAATACACATTTTTTTATAAAAAGTCAAAAAAGTTAATCCAAACATCCATATTTTTTCCCTCAACTTTTTAGTCCAAAAAGATAAAAAAATGTACTTATTTAAGACACCCCAAACACTCAACCATATATATTATAATTAATTAGAATTATTACACATGATGACGTGATATTAGCTTTCCACTTTGCACTCAAATTTTACTCGGATAGGAGGATGAGGATAAAAATCTTCCGAATTATTATATGGTCCCACTCTACCCGTGAGACCCTTGTACTTACAGTACGTCTGGACCCACTGTTAATCAATCCTTACCGTTGCTTATGTTTGACGGACTGGATTAAATAGTGTCACGACCTTTCCTCTCTCTAATCTAGCAGTAAATCTAGTACCCCAATTGTTGATTTACCAAAACACCCACCCCTTTCTTAGTTGCTCTGTTTGCTTGCTTCGAGGGTAGTCAGGTCAAAGAAAACCAAATGAGTGACAGTGTGACTGAGAGTTTATTTGGGAATTCACTTTGTTTAGTAATTTTTTTTTTTGTTTTTTAGTTAATATATGAAATAAAAAATTTTATTTATACACAATTTATACAAAAATAAAAAATATAAAGAGAATAATGTAGTAGTGATATTATTGTCAATTACACCACAAAATTAATTGCTTACACCCATTTTCTTTTTATATCCTTTCTTTAAATTTAAAAATTTACTTCTTTCTTATTACACTTACCATAATACTAAACCTACCATTATCTTTTCAAACCCTAGCCCCACTCCCAACTACCACTTCCTGCACCACTGTCGCTGCCTCTGCCTCTAGCAGTCAATTCATAGACCTTCTCTCATTAGCGATAACTCCTCTCTCACCAACGACCACCTTTCCAAGCAACCCTTATCTTCTCATCTTCTATTTCTTTCCTCCTCCTCCTTCTCTCCTTCTTCTTCTTCTTCTTCTTCTTCTTCTTCTTTTTTTCTCAAATTTGGAAGGTCTCTCCAAATCTCTCTCTCACCTACTTTTGTGGCGGTGAAATAAGGTCGTGCCGGCTCGTGATTGGAGTGGGTTTGAAAAGCGCAATGGGATATGGGTAGAGAGACATGGCGGGTTGACAAAGAAAACAAGAGAAAAAAAAAGGCGATCAATGCGGACGACGAGGTGGGTTCGCCGTTGAAGGAAGGGTTTGGAGAGAGAAATTTGGTATCAAATGTGACATAAAATGGGAATGTTGGTTGTTGCTGGCATTGCAGTAGTGGTGGCTGGAGAGATTCTTGTCAAAAGTTAAGTGGTGAAAAATTAGGATTAGGGTTTGAAGGTTCTTTTGGTAAATATTAAAAGGGATAAAAGTGCAACAAAAAAAAATTGAAAATTTTGAGTGTAATGAGTTGCTTCTGTTGTGCAAATAGAATTTTTCAGTCATCATTAAATCATATCATTATATATGAAAGTTTTACACAATAAGAGCAAGTGTACATAAGACCAAATATAGATTGGGACATATATGTCGTGAGACATGTGTTTGCTCTCTATGTTCCTAACATCACTGATTAGTATGAAAATTAATCAAAATTAAAATGATATTTTTTAAAATATAAAAAACTAGAGAGAATAAAAAATAATTTTTGCATTTTGTATAATTTTGTAACTTTTTAATTTTTTGAAATTAATCTATTGTCAAATAGGATGAGCTGTAATACAGTTTTTTTGTTTTTGTTTTTTTTGTTTTTAGTGATCGTTTGGAGTTTATTTATTTAATAATTTCTTAATTTTTTATGAAAAAAATATATAAAATAAATTAACAATAGGTCCTAATAGTTTGACTTAATTATCATCAAGTTCTATTAAAAAAAAGTCTTAGTAAAATTATCGCTAAAAATAATTTTTTATGACAATTTTTTGCACATATCGCTAAAAATTAACAATTAGTGACTTTTTGTTATAAATTGTTACTAAATTTTATAATTAGTGACGTTTTCTATGATAATTTTTTTAAATTATCGCTGAAAGTTGAAAATTAGTTATTTTTTTGACAATTTTTTAAAACTATCACTAAAATCTATAATTAATAATGTTTTTTCTGATAAAATTTTTAAACTGTAACTAAAAATTAATAATTAGTGATATTTTTTTAATAATATTTAATAAAAAATATCATAATTATTATAAAACCTATTAAATTATAAATTCACCAATTAAAATTTACACATAATTATCCCAAAATAATATGACAACTCATAAATAAACAATCCGCACCTTAATAACTGCGGTGCGTGTGGTAGTTGTGGATTGTGAGGGGTGATTTCGTCACTTTTAGTACGATTTTGTCGCATGTAAGTTGGAATCATAGAAATATACTTGCTAGCACGTGTAAACTGTCAAACACCTGACAAACATATTTATTGTTTTACTATCTTTTTCTTTCTCTTTTTTTTTTTTTCCTTCTAATTTTGGAGTGGGAGTTGTTTGGTAACAGAGTTTACTTTGTAGGAAGGGTTTGTAAATAAGGCTGGCAGAGAGCCAGACTCAACTCTGTGGCCCACTACAGTTGTTGGGCCATAAGAATGGGGCTTAATTGAATTTTGATTGTTTTTTAGTTTGGTCGTTATGAAGTGCTTCCAAAAAAATAACGGGAAAAAAAAGCGCTTCCAATAACAGTTATGTAAAAGTCTACTGCTTCACCAAAAGTACTTTGGCCTTCAATTCCTTATCATCTCAATGAGCAAGGAATCGGTCAAATTTGTAATTCGATCCGGTCCAGTATAATCTAGTAAGTTTGGATTGATTTTTTGAATCGTAATTTGATTTCGGATTGAAAAATTAAAAATCCGTGGTCCACGGATCGGTTCTCAATTGAACCCCACAGCTCCGGATTATAACCGATCCGGATCGTGTACAAATAACCTATATTTATATTATACACTCTCCTGCATAATATCTTCTCTTATTCCATATAAAACCTAAATCTGCAGAGTATCTTCTTTTATTGTTTTTGTTTGTTAGTTTTTAGTTTTAATTTGTAATGGTCTAAATACTTATAGTGGAATCAATTTTCTTATGGTTGTTTAAATTCTAGAATAGTATGTCGCTATTATGGAAAGATATGTTGTTATTGTGGAATTAATATAATGTTATAATTATATTTTTATGAAACTAAAATTTCTATATATATATATATTTTTTTGTTATTTAATTATGTGAATCCGTGCTTCTAAACCGATCCAATCCGTGTTTAAATGGATTGGTTCGGATTGGTTCCATGATTTATACGGATTGGATTGGTTCCAATTTTTCAAGAACCATAAATGATGGATTGGTCTTGATTTTACCCCAATCTAGACCATGCTCACCTCTAGTATTTCGAGCCTTGTTTAGGTCGGGATTTTTTTGGCCTTTTATTTTTCCTTAAGTTTTGTTTTTATTTTTTAGTATTTTTTTTAAATTTACATAATTCTTTTTTGAGAAAATTAGTGATAATCCAATTTAAGGAAAGTGTAAGGTATTAAGTTCAGTAAATATTTTTTGTTGATGAGAAGTTCACGCTTTGTGAAATAATTTGATGAAAAATCTAAAAAAGAAATTTTGTTTTCAATTTTTCCCCTTGATTTTTTTTTTTAATCTATTTGACTTTTTGTAGACTATGTATTCAAATTTATATCAATTTGTTCAATTTTTTTGTCTATCTGTTCAAATTATATCTATTTGTTTAAATCTTTTGACTATCTGTTCAACTTTTTTCCCTATTTTTTCAATTTTTCTCCTAAATTCTATCTATTTGTTCAATTTTTTTCCTAAATTCTATTTATCTGTTCAATTTTATATATATCTGTTCAATTTTTTCATCTAGATTCTATTTATCTGTTCAATTTTATATCTATCTGTTCAAAATTTTTGACTATCTGTTCAATTTTTCCTACTAAATTCTATCTATATGTTCAATTTTTTTTTCTCCTAAATCTATCTATCTGTTCAATTTTTTTTCTATCTTTTGAAAATTTATGTCAACTTTTTTCATTTATCTATTGCAATCATTATCATCAACATCAAAAAAAATTTCAAATCTGTCTCATAGATACACACATTGACAGATATACATACATGCGCTCACAGATCACAGATATATACAGTCAAGATATATATACATATTGTGATAACCCCACTATGTAACATAATTACGTTTATTTAATTTGTGTGAGATTTGAATTTGAATTATGTGTTTTGTGAATAATTTGCATGTATCTATTTGATTTGTGAATTATCTGTTACGAATTCTGTTCTGAATTTGAAATTGAAAGCTTAGATGATTTCAAAAATCGAAATTAATGAGTTCAATAAGGTTGTCATAAGTTTTAGAACCTTTTGGGAAGTTTGATTAACATTTGATTTTGATTAAATTAATTAAAGTTAAATCATATAGACATAAGATTTGCTTAATTAGCCTAATGTTAGATTAAGAACCGAAACTAATCTAGTCTATGTCTATGCATAATATAAGAGAAAACTTAAGTTTTAAACACAAAATTTGATGGAGAAGAGTTATAGAGAGAGAGTGAGTTCATCTTAGAGAGAGAGGGAGCTCAATCTAGAGGAAGAAAGGCTTGATTTTGAAGAACTAAGAAGATGAGACCAAGAATTTGCAAGAATAAGCTTAATTTAAGACTCTAGGTTGATCCACGGAGACGTGACAACAATCTAATCGTTATGAGTAATGTCTTTGTAAAGATATTTTCATATACTAATTTTGAAATGGCCATGTTATATGATGATTACTGAAATTTATGTTTTGTTTACGAAATATTCGACATGATAAGTGTTTTTCGAAATGATGAATCACCGACATGTTTATGATATGAAAAGTTTCCCAATAAATATTTTCTGAAATGATAAGAGAAGTTATGAAACTTTGATTGTTCATGATATGACAAGTTTTATGAAAATGATGTTTTGTTAAGAATGAATGAGATTTCATTTTTGAACAACTATTGTGACAACTTGGAAAATGTACTTTGATCTTTGGACACCTTCGCTCTGTCTCTGATTCATCATAGATGTTCTGTATATGATATTAATTCGATACAAACGTTCTGTATGATGTCGATCTTTGATGATCGTTCTATATAGCTTCATTTTTTATGGACGTTCTGTATATTATCTACATATGATAGACATTATATATAAGTCGTCCAATGTAGGCGTTCTGTATGAACTCGTCCATTGTGGGCGTTCTGTATAAGTTGTCCAATGTGGACGTTCTGTATGAACTCATCCAATGTGGGCGTTTTGTATAAGTCACCCAATGTGAGCGTTCTGTATGAACTCATCCAATGTAGGTGTTTTGTATAAGTCACCCAATGTGGGCATTCTGCATGCTTCGTTCCGTTGTGAACGTTCTGTATGGTTTTAATCTGTTAAAGTCGTTCTATCAAGTTTTAATAATGCTTTGGAAGTGTATCATATCATGTGTTTTGACTATAAAAGGTTTAATGAAGGTTTGATGACCTTTTGTTATATATATATATATATGTATTTAAAGAATGCTTTGATCATGTTTAGAACATAGTTTTTATACAGTATATAACTCATTTATTTAACCTCTTTACATTGAGATTACTTATTGGGCTTCTAGCTTACCCAATTTCCTTATATATATGTAGGTGAGCATTTGGAAGATCAAGCTTAGAATCTGCATTGGAGTACCCTTGTGAAGCCTTCCGAAGAAAGTCATTTTGAGTTGAGGCTTGTAGCCTCACAAAATTTGTGAATCATCATGGAAATGCCTCCATGTTGAGGCCATTGTCTTTGTCTTTTGTTTATATATTTTGTTAAGTCACATGTATAATCTTGGGATATGTATAAAATAAATGATATATATATTACATGTATGAGAGGAAATGTTTTAAGTACTTTAGTACATATCATGTATGTACAACTCAATAGACAATATAATTATGTTTTGCTTCCGTTTCAAGCCCCGATATCTATTAAAATATTTTGTGATTTTGGTTAAGAGGCTGTAGGTAATCCATGATTACTGACTGATCATGATCCAAACCTCTAGGGACGGGTTGGGGTTGTGACACATACATACTCACAAATATATACACTCAAGATATACAAATAGATTTGAATCTGAACAGATCTGATAAAATTTTAAAAAATGACAAAATCAAAAGGGAAAACAAGTGACAAAATCCAAACAAAAAATATTTTAAAATTTGATGTTATTCATTTGATGAATCCAAAGATAAATCTGTTTGGATCCAAATCTGAGCAATAAAAGTATAACTAATAAGTGACGATTTCAACATCGGCTGCATTGTTGACAACCTTAGCTGGAGTCTAGTGACAATTGCTGCCGTAGCCTTCGCGTGGAGCACACAAACCTTATGGAGACAACGGTACCTTTTAGCTTCCGTCAGATCAGCCTCGTATTTTTCTGCTTGACAACGCAGCAGCAACAACCACCATTCATCACCACCACAATCACCCCTTTCTTCGTAGAACTACCACCGAAATTAAGGGAGTTCTCAATTGGTAAAATAGTGCGATCGACAATCCAGATCTGAGAGAGAGAAAAAGAGAGAGAGAGAGAGAGAGAGAGAGAGAGAATACGAGAGACAAAAGAAAGAAGGCTGTGACAGTCGGACTCGCACGCACCACCATCGCTGTGCCATAGCTGTATCGCCGCCCTCTAGTGTTGCCTCTACTCCTGCGATGACTCCCGAGAGAGAGAGAGAGAGAGAGAGAGAGAGAGAGAGGATTAGGGTTAGATGAGAGAGAGCGTGTGTGAGAATTGAACCAAGTATATTATATATATATATATATATGTAGGGGTAGTTTGGACATTTTGCACTAGCATGTCCTTATGGACAAAGTTTTTTTGCTCTTGAATCTTTCGACAAAGAAAGTTTGATTTTGGATATTTGAACCGAAAGCGCTTGTTTTTTACTTTTAGATGTTTGTAAACTATAGAAGACCCTACTAAAACAATGTACTGAAATTTTGAAAACACTAAAATAAAACAAACTGATTTCTTAGATTTTTTAATAATCTAAGAAATAAATTCTAATTTAATAGATATCCTAATTATTTCTCCTATCACTAATTTAATAAATTCTACACTTGAAATAGATATCCTAATTCATAAATTGAGCCCATACCCTCATACTCCATTAATATTGCACAAAATCATTTCTTTATATATATATATAAGTACAATCCATTATAATAATATTTTCAACAAAATATCTATACTATTTTAAGATGAATTTGTATACTAAAAAGAAAATGAAAAATTCTCTCAAATTACATACCACATGGCAAGCCACATGGTTTTGAGATACCACATTGCAAACCACGTGTTTTTGGAAATACTACATGGCTAGCCATGTGTTTTAAGTGGTTGGAATTCTATAAATATCGCCTAGCATTCTATGCACATCAAATACATACACACATGTACTAATTTTAGCATTAGGGAGAGAAAGAGGAGATAAATTGCAAGCCTTGAAGGAGGAGGAAGAAAAAGAGAGCACACTTGCACAATATTATTCCATGGGCATTCAAATAAGTCACAATACAACCCATTATTTTATTTTCTCTTCTAAGTACATGGTATTGAATGTTTGGACTTTTATTTTCAGATGTGTATACATGGTGTTCTTGTGTTTAAAAAGAAAAAGAAAAAGAAAAAGAAAAAGAAAAAGAAAAGAGTTGAGCCTTGTTCCACCCTTACTTGTGTTTTCTCTTAATCGGTGTAAAACTATTTTTTTCTACACATATCTCAGATAATTTCCAAAGGAGCACCTTGAGTCTAAAATTCTAAGTTCAATATATAATATTTGGCATGTTTTCATTACAATGGAAGTGAAAAATTATCCATGGTTACCTTCTTTTTTTACTTTTTCTTTTATTTCAAGCTTTGTGCTCAAAGAGCCACTACAAAAAAAAAAAAAAAAAAAAAAGAGAGAGAGAGAGAGAGAGCACTTTTAGCAACCTTTTTTTCAGTCACCGAAAGTGTAATTTTGGTTGCAAAAAGTATCCGCAACATCAACAAAATCGGTCACTGAAGCTCTGTCACTAAATGGTTCGGCGACCAAATATTTTAGTCAAAAATTTCGTCGCCATAAATTAACATTTGGTCGCTAAAAGTAGCCTTAAGCAGATGACATGTTAGGTTTTAGCGACATATAAATGCGTCGCTAAAAATATCTTTCAGTGACTAAATGAATTGGTTGTTGAATGTTAAAACTTTTGGCGACCAATCAAGTTTTGGGTTGCTAAAAAAATTATTCACAGAGACTTCTAGCAACAGAAACAAAGTGTCACCAAAAGTAAATTTACAACTGCAAAACCTATTATAGACATCCCATTTTGACCGATCCTAAGACTTGGGCGCTTCTTTTTATCACTCAATGATGAAAACAAAAAGGTGTTTTTCACATAATCTTCCATAAGAAAACTTAGAATTTGAGCCTTGTTTCCAACCCTAAGCAACCACAAATTACCTTTTCCAAAGGAATATTCTGACTTCACGGTTGCGTCCAGAATGGTTCATTTAGCTAGGATCAACTTTTGCTGCACTTCCGGGGGCCTCACTGAAAAATTCTCCCAAAATCTGGATTACAGCACAAATCTTTGAAACTTCTGGGCCAAATTGTAATTTTCAAAATTTAAGGAATATTCTATTATGTGAGGGAATATTCTGTTAAGTTAAGGAATATTTCATCTATATGCAGAATATTCTGTCAAATGTTAACTGTGATGCTGTCGTGGCAGTCTTTCTGACATGACATGACTGGATTGTCTTTGCTGATGATGTGGCTCTGACAAGGATTTACCCAAAAAAATGAATTTAAGGAATGCTTAGAAGGGAGTTTGAACACCCAACTTACTACTCAACACCTAGCACCTTAACCACTCTACAAAAGTTGTCTTGTGTTATATTTTCCCTCAAATAATATTTGACCATTTCAAACCAGCAGGTAGAGAAGGTGTATTTTTATTTTTATTTTTCTTGTGTGTGGGACACTCCCCTACCCCATTGGCCGACCCATATATCACCAAATACATACCTACTTACCACCCATTGTAAAAAAGAGGTTTTGTTTGCATCCATAAAGGAGTATCCTGTGTAACCATCTTGAAAATTCATCTCCTATCACATTCTTGTCTCCCACCTTCTTTTTGACCTTAACTCTACCTCATTGCCTATATAGAATGATCAGATTGTAAGAGAAAGGGAGGGCCACGAAATTGAAAAGAAAAAGAGAGAGAAAAAAAAGAGAAAATTCAAGTTCTGAGCCAAAAACATTTCCATCTTTCATATACACCTTTCATGGCTTATACACACTGAAATCCCACCATTTATACATCCAAAACAACTCTAAAAATTTTGAAATAGCTAAATTTTAGTAGTGATTGATCAAAGGAAAGAGTGAGTGTTGTTGAAAGTGAGGAAAAATAAGAAAATTAGCCACTTTTCCACCACACATACCTAGAACTCCATTCTTGTTTCGAATTGAGGATTAAGAACACACTTCCTAAACTTGAGGGTGATCAAGAAGAAGTTTGGAAATGAAGAAGTTCAATCTTTCTTTGGAAGGTGAATTTCTAGTCTTTCATTTTCTTATATTTTCTATCTCATATTTGTTTTCTTGCTTCTTATTTTATAGTGTTTTGTTATAATCCAAGTGGTTTGTTTATCTCATATGTATTTTCTTACTTTATATTACATAGTGTGTCGTTGTAATCCAAGTGGTTTGTTTAGCTCATAAATTTTTTTTTTTTTTCGCTTGCTCTAGTTTCATATTAGTTTTGTTATAATTTTACATGTTTTGTCTTATATTTATTTTCTTATTTTAGGTTCATGTTAGTTTTGTTGTAATTTTGCACTTTCTATTTTATTTTATTTTTCTTGTTTTAATCTAACCGGTAGTGGTTAGTTGAGTCACCTACATATTTCTTGTTTGTTCCTCTTCTTGGTTTTGCAATAAGATAGGTTTTGCTAGGCCTAGTTGGTCGGCCGGCTCATCTGGTCGGCCTATTAGCTTTTTTTGGACAAGACGACATTGTCTTCCGATGTTAACCAACTTCCAGTGGGTTCCAAGGCATATAAAGCTTTTTCTTTCATTTATTTTATTATAAGTGTTTTGTGAGGTTTTTATTTTGATGTAATATTCTCCTCATCTCTCTTTAATTTGGTTTGTAATTATTCTTTCAAGTGTTGTAATAATTCCCCGCCACACTTTTTTCTATCCCGTTCTTTTACTTGCTTTTTTTATTTGTAAATATGCATCATATTTTGTTTTTCATTAGATCCATGTTTTGCATCCATGTTTCATGCATCTTGATTCGGCTAAGTTTGCATTTGTGGATTTAATCAATTCCTATGTGATTATGTGCGTTACCTCATGTTCTTGAGATGATTCACATGTCATATCTTAGAAGGGGATCTTTAGAAGCATTCTTGTGTATGTGTTGCATTAGGATTTTATATATAGGATCATGCATATTTTACTAATTTTGTTTTGTAACTGTTCGCAGGATGTCGGTAAATATGTAAGTTTTTATGCTTTAGCATCCCGCTTGTGTGTGTCTTTCTTACTATGTTTAGCATCCTACCATGAGGCTATTTGCTTATTTGATATAACTGTATGAATGCCGGTGGATAGAGGTTGTGTCGCTTAATTTGGAATAATATTGATTTTCATGTTTGTAAACTCAATTTATTTGGGTTGTACATCTTCAAAACTATATGAAATCAAGTTGTTCCAAAGTGATGACATCGTCTATACTTGTATGCTTCACATAGTAATTTTTAGGATTTATTAAATAATTAGAATATGAACATATAAAGTAAATAAAATTAATATTATGGTTTAGTAAAGGCTGATCTATTTATCGAGTGAGCGGGAGTGCTCAATTAATGACCTTCCTTTCTCATACCTAAGGTTCCGAACCAAGATAACTTTGGTTATGACAAACAGTGGCCTTGGTACGAGTCATGGGTTTTCTAATTTCCCAAAATATTAGGTGGTGACTCTGAGATTTGATGATGCAGTCCATTTCTGACAAAAGGTTTTGCAATAAAATAGAATTTCTAAAAATTGCCAAATATGGACTCTCATCTATGTTTCACATTATACTAGTGAGACTAGATCAAAGAGGCTGAGAGTCCGAACTGTTTAACGCGCACAGGTACTTCCTGGGCATGTTACACCTATCACCAAAAATTCATTATTTATATAAAAAAAAATTACAATTTCCCTGTTCAGTACATAATTCATAAACCTATAAACATAAGCAGAATATAATTTAAATTAACACACTTGTGCAAAGCATCCAAAATATAAACGTAATTCAAAAGTAGTAGCATATTAAATATAAGCAAAATATCAAATCCGAAACATCTAATATAAGTGCAAATCCCTTACAATCCCAAACTTGAAACATCTAATTTCAAAAAAACTTCTAAGCTTGCCAAATCATAACAAAAACCTATGACAAAATATATTCAAAAATTCAAAATGTATCCTTTGATGCTCCCTGAACTGTGTTCCATCCATTGCTAATCTGTCAAACATATGAAAAAAATTACAATGTTAAAATTTTAATAATAAAGTTCTTAGTCTGAAAACATTGGTTTCACATTATAGATGAACAAATTAGGAGCCAATTTTCCTACAGTGAATTACAAGATTTCAACATACCAAAATCAAAGAGTAACACGTGATTCACCAGTTAAAACTTGGCATATATGAACTAATTACAAGCAATATCTCTACAAGTTTGTAAATCAGTCTCATATTGTCTAACCAAAATCTAGCTCAAATTATGTCATAATGGAATACTGATCAAATCCAATTTCAAGGTTCTAAAACAAGAGCAAATATCATCTGAGTAGGAGTTACCAATGGAATGAGATTTCATCCAATTTGCTACCCTTACTTTCATGACTAAATTGAAATCAGAAGGACCTAAATCTTAAACTTGAGGTTGCTTTCACTTACATTAAGGTCAAAAGGTTGCTCAAATAAAAACTAGAACGAATATGAATACTTTGATAGCATTGTGCCCACAAATTGTGCACACAAATGATGATATGTGCCAATTAGGGCTAGTGTCAACCCACATACATGAAACTACTATTTTATACACAATCTAGTATGATGTACTAATATCCTAACGACTAGAGCAAAGCTTGTTATTGTAGACACCCTATTTTTGACCGTCCTCAAGACTTGGATGTCCTTGCAGGTACATCCAGCGACAAGTTTGATTGCTTGTCGAGCACTCGAATTCTGCGACGGAACGCTCCAGGTTTGATCTTTCCAAACCCTGTTTCCATTCTGTCTCATATTTGGACCATGTGTTGGTCTTTGCATAGTGATGTTCTTGATGGCCTGCCGGCCATCATTGAGGACTGCCGGCCATGGGCTTTCCCCTGTCGACCATTGATGTGCCCTGTCGGCCATCAATGAGGCCCTGTCGGCCACCACTGATGGCAGGCCGGCCACCAATGCATCAGTAGATATTTTTGTAGATATTTTGACAACTGTTTGCACAGATGAGCCCATCTGCTTGCAGGTGGATGGTTGGATCTTTACAAGAGGCTTTTGTATCTTCTATATATAGAGCTCATCTATATGCATGCAAGGGGTTACAAAAGTTTGGCTGAGCAAGATTTCTTCCCCTCTCTCTCTAGAATCCTCTCTCTCTATATTTTGTGCTTAAAAATGAGCTTTCTCTACACATTTGCACTAGCACCCTTAGCCAAACACTTTCACCTTAGAGCTGAGGTTCTTGGAGCCTTGTTTGAGCTTCTTAGAGTGGTTTTAGCTTGGAACTCTTGCTGATTTGTTGCTGTGTTTCAAGGGTAAGGACTTACTCCTTTTAAGCTTTGTTTTAGTTCATTGCTTGGCCACCTTTGTATGCTACTTTGAAGCTAGTTTTAGCCTCTAAAAAGTTCTGTTTTTAAGGTCTTAAAATGATGGTTTAAGCCTTGTGTGGTTAGGGGGGTGGTTTCCTCCCTTGGCTCTTTGGCTTGTAAAGCCTTTTGAGCCATCTTTCTAAGCTTTTGAAATGCCCTTTGTTTGGCCTTTCTACCACTAAAACTTAGAGGTTTTTTAGTGGTAGAAACTTGGTTTTGAGGCCCAAAATAGGAGGGGGTGGCCTCTCCTCCTTGTATCTTGTTTGTATGTATAGATGGCCTAACAGTTGAGCATGCTTTTCTACCCTTTTGTAGCTTAGTTCAAGCATGTTTTTGGCTTTGTTTTGACATGCTTCAACTCTGTTTTTAGCTGGTTGGGTCACTTGTTGCTTGCTTTTTGTACTTGTAGTGCAATCATACTTACTAGCCTAGCATACTTGATGATTTAGCCTATCATCCTAGCTTGTGTTAGTTTGATTCCAGCATGTTTTTGCCACTAATTTAGCATGCTTTAACTCTGTTTTGAGTGGTCTTGGTCATATGAGACTTGTTATGCATGGTTGTAATGCAAAGGCCTTATTAGCTTTGAGTTCTAAGGCCTCTAACATGTTGTAAATGTGATGATTGCATGTTTTGGCATCATTTAGCATGTGATTTCAGTGCTTATAGCTTAGTCACACTCTCACATATTCTACTCTTTCATTACTTTTGAGAGTTGTGTTTTGTGCCTTGTTTGTTAGCTAATACATGAACATGATTTTCTTGCTTTTCATGCTACCATCTCAGCACATTTTAGCCTCTGTTTTGGCATGTTTGAGGTCTGTCCAAAGCTGGTTTGGCCATTTGAGCTTGATGTTGCATGGTTCTAGTGTAAAGCTCTTCACTAGTTTTAATGCTTAAGTCTCTAACATGTTGTACATGAGTTGTTTGCATGTTATAGTCTTGTGTTTCATGCCATTTCAGTACTGAAATTCTGCCACCTCCCTCATTTCTTCCTTTTTCTATTTGTTTTGAGGGTTGGTTAGTCTTAAAGTTGTGTTTAAACTTGAGATTGAGGCTTGTGCTTAAATGGCTTTAACCCTCTTTTAAGGGTTCCTCCTAGTCAAAGGCATGGTCTCTCTCATGTCTTAAGTCATCTTTTGGTTGACCCCTCTCTCATTAGAGGACTTTCACATTGGACAAATCAATTAAAGAATGGTTTGGTAACTTGAAATGTGTAAACAAGAATTGAATCAAGTAAAACATGGCCAAGATAAGCATGTTGTTTGCATTGCATTGTGTTCAATTGAACGTTATATTGAACACAAGGTAGATTGGTCCATTTCATACTCAAAGTGATGAAAATAAGCCAATCTCTTTTGTCTCCATTGCCCTTGATCATGCATGATAAGGTTGTGGTCTAGAGTCTTGTGTTTGTGCATTTATTGAATGTGTACAAGTTGGATCTTTAGCCATCATGCATTCAAAATGCTTGATTGATGGTTTTGGATTCAATGGTGCAACTTCTTTGGTGTTTTGAGATGATAAGGAGTGGCACAGTACAGATATACCCTTGGAAGACCCTCAATTTTCCTCTGTTTGAGCTCTGTTGCAGAATGGTGATGCAGCACATCAGTGGCCGGCACTGTCTCATCAGTGGCTGGCAAGGTTTCATCCTTGGCCGGCAGAGCCCAATCTTGGCTGACAGGTGGCCGGCAGGCCACTGGTGCATTCCTCAACATGGAATTGGTAAGGTAGAGCAGAAAGTTCTTGGAGTAACCCTGCAAACAGAGCCTCTCAAGAGCAAACCGGTGGGCTTTTCGGGGTGAGAAACCGAATGCATGCATGTTCAACTTTCTGAAGTAGAGCTGAAGTAGTATAATTTTATGCTTTACTTGTTAGTTAGCATTGGATTTGTAATTTAATTAATTAGTTTGCTAATTAGTTAAGTGTTGTAATAATTAGTAAGTAGTTTACTAGTTATTCAATTTGTTTTGTAATAATTAGTCTAATTGGCTTAATTAGATTAGTTTAATTAGATTAGTTAGCTTAGCTTAGCTTATTTATTCTTATCCTCCTTCGTGAGGGCGCAATGTTATAATAAGCGTGCGTGTGTGTGTGCATGTCTTCCAACCCCACGTTTTTTTCTCTTTTATTTAACCGCTTTCGATGGTTAGTTTTAGGGCATTTTTCAATTAGCATACCTTATGCTTGCATGTTTGCATCATTCATTTGTATTGCATGCACCAACTTCGGCGCATCATTCAAACTGCATTGTATTTCAATACCTATTTAAATACGTGTATCAATTGTTACATTCATATGCCATCTTAGATAACCGAGCTTATTTAGTTGCATTATTGCATGTGTTGCATTAGGCATCTTAAAATAGTTAGGAATCATTCATTTTTCTAACTAGCTTTTGTTTTGGCTTGGAGTACACTGTAAGTTTTACGCTTTAGCATACTTGTATGAGTGTGAGTGTTAGCATGACAGCATGCTTGCCATGAGGCTATTTGCTTAAGTGATTAACTGCATGAATGCCTGTGGGTGAAGGCTTGATTGCCTAAATTGGAACAACTCGATAGTTGTGAGTTTTAAGCCCACTTTGCAAAGTGGCAAAATCATGTTTTAAGCCCACTTGAGGGTGGCAAATCCGCGCTTTAGCCTATTTGCGAGTAGTACTTTTAAACCATTTTCAAAAACAAACATGAGTTGTTTTGTTCCAATTCTCGTGATTAAGTCTATACTTGTATGTGTGCGCCACATAGTAAAGTTAGATTAATAACCGGATAAGAACACATAAGGTTTGTAAAACAACATATCATGCTTAGTAGAGGCCGATCCTTTGATCGGGCGAGCGGGGGTGCTCATTTCAGGACCTTCCCCTCTCGTACCCAAGTTCCTGAGCCGAGGCAACTTTGGTGATGATGGACACGTGGCCTTTGGCACGAGTCAGGATTTTCTAAATTTCCCAAAAATAAAACATTTAGGTGGCAACTCTGTAATCTGGTAAAGCAGTCCATGTTTGGCGCTTTTTATTCAAAATCAATTTTCCACAACGATTTGCTGGATTTGGACTCTTTGGTGTTTATCAGTCTCACATTGCACTTTGTGAGATTAGATTCAGAACCGTGACAGGAGTTCGAACTATAGAGGACCAATTCGCGCCTCTCCGAAAGGGGGGCATGCGAAGAAAGTCGAGTCTACAGTTATGGACAAAAAAAGCACCATGGAATAGAAGACAAAATTGAAGATCTATACACAACTCATAATATCCAAGTAAGCATCTAAATTGATTTCAAGTTCAAATGGCATTCCATTTACCACAAAAGCAATAACTAATTCCTTATCCCGGACTTGAGCCATACAACTTAGATGCGAATCTGTATTAGAAATGGGCTGTTTTTATTATTATTATTATTATTATTATTATTATTATTATTATTATTATTATTATTATTATTATTGTTTTTATAAACAAATGAAAATCATGGCAATTAAGTGCCAATATTAGTGTAATGTGTCACAATAGGTGAATAATACTTGGATTTATCTAACTCACAAATTTCAATTTCTAAAAATATAATCAACCAGCAACAATCAAGAAGAGGGATCGACCAATAACAATTAAGAAGAACAATACATCAATAAACAAAGCAAACCAACCAACTGAAGAGCATCATAGTAGCAGCTTGTTTCAACAAATATATTAAGGGAAGTGTTTTTAGTGATCTGAAAATTAAATTCTGAAAAGTATACTTACAGAGCAAGCTGTCAATAAAATTCCTCTGACGAATAATCCTCTTCATCAACCTGCATGTCTGCCTGATCCTTCTGCATTCTCATAAAATTTTCAAATTCTTTAAACCTTTTGTTTTGCATTTCAATCTTTCTAGTTTGCTTTTGTGTTACCAGGCTGCAATTTGTTCTTGCTGGACCTCAGCCAAATTCTTCAATGACTCTATTTGTTTTTGTAGGCTCGAAACCACCTTAACATGTGCTTGTGTATAAACAAAAGATTGGGATGAGGATGCTTTTCGACCAACTCTGAAGCCCTTTATATATCCCGATTTACTCGTTCCAAGAACCTCAATTGACAGTTGCTCCTGAGTTAAAGGTACTGTCTTAGGCTCCAAAGACTTTTCACGTCGTTTTTTCAAAGCTTTTTACCAATTTGCAAACAACTTAAACAAATAGATTCAATTACATAAATATGTAACTATATTAATTGGCATACTTACATGTAATTCACCACATATTGGGGCTATCCAATCCGCCTTTCTCTTGCTCCAATGAGAATCTTTGTAGAAGTCTACAAGGTCAACCTTCATGGTACCCTAATTCGATCACACTTTTAAATATATTAAATGCATCACCTTTCTATACATTGCAGCTTGAAATGACTTAGAGCCCATTGTATGATTATATGGTAACTTCGATAAACTATTCCTTCATTTTTCAGCCAATTCGTACAAAAGTAATTGATTAGTAAAATTAAATTGAAATTGAAACATGATTCTTTAAGTTATGAAATTTTACCTGATGATCGCCATTAAGCCATACATGATTAATCATGTATACCCAAGCCTCATGGTTGACCCCTTTGTATGGCTTAATGTAAGGGTTAACACCAACGTCTACCAACTTCGAGTAACGCATCTTCATCTTGTTACACCAACTTTTGTAAAGGGCTTTACACTTCTTGTCGATTGCTTTCCGAACCTCTTCATCCTCATCTTAATCAACAATATCAAATTTATCCTGCAAATATATGAATACTTTTATTAATATTAAAATGCAAGTAATGGTGATAATCTAATTATTTTAAAAACAACAAATACAAGTACCCGA
The DNA here is from genome assembly GCA_036172215.1 of Camellia granthamiana. Lineage (NCBI taxonomy): Eukaryota > Viridiplantae > Streptophyta > Magnoliopsida > Ericales > Theaceae > Camellia > Camellia granthamiana. Next base: position 153,770 of record JAXFYN010000067.1, on the reverse strand, counting down.
ACTGCTTGAATGATTGGGGCTTTATGAATCTCGTCAATCTTATCCCACTTTCTAATGCCAATGATAGGTGCAGCCATCCTTATTTGTGACCCAACTTCATTTGCAAATGGAGTGGCATAAGGCCCTACTGGCACCTTGGCATCTGCAGGGACCCAAACAGGAAGTTTTTTGCCCCCATTTTTAGCTATGAGACGCGCTATGCTCTTTCCTCGAGTCTAACCCCTTACCTGTGTAAAACGGGTATGCAAACTAGTTGTAGATGGTGTAGCCTGGGTAGTAGCTTCATTTGTAGATGGTGCAGCCTGTGTAGTAATTACATTTGTAGATTGTATAGCCTGAGTAGCAGTTGCATTTGTAGATGGTGGAGCCTGGATATGTAGAGCATTTGTAGATGGTACACTTTGAGCAGATGGAGTTAAGTTAAATGGTGCATGTTGAGTAGGGGCAGCAACTCTAGCCGGAGCTTGCTGGGTAGGTAGAGCAACTTTAGATGATGCTGCACTTCTAACTCTACCAGAGCCTGCCAGCTACCACAACAACTCAACAATTACATGTGTGAAGCATATGTAAAATAAGCAATTACATTAATATCAATAGATGTATGATAGAATTAATATCAGAACATAAGTGATAACTGAACAATAACATGACATAAGAAACAAAGAAAAATGGAGAAAGAGAAAAAGAGAGGGACACACACAAACACAGATACATTGAAACATATTCTTAGATAATATGGGCAATTGTAAATCAAAGTTTAATTAAAATCGCACTATACATGAAATTAATGGAGAGTTATGGACATGAAATGAATGTCAAATACCATATAAGAATACTCATATCCTATCTTCAATTTTTTTTCATTTTCTACCTTATTTGTCATACTTACTCGCCATGGATATGTGCATAATAAACGATTCGATTATATTACTATATATTGAACCAAAATGTGATATATACATCTAAATAACTGATTGTACTTCTAATCTAGACAACAATTGAATCAAGTATTCCCAACGTAAACGCCAAAAGCATGTTTCTAATTTCGTCAATTTAGTGTCATGCACATAGATTGGAAACTTGGATTGAAGCAAAAATAAATATCAATTAAAGCAATGGCATGGCATGGCATCATACAAGTCAAAACCTACAAGTAAAAATTATAAGCAAAAATTACAAGCAAAATATATATATATATATATATATATGAAACTCTGTTTGTACTATCATATGGGATTGGATTAATTATCTCAAGTCCAAAACCCCCTCCCCTTCCCTAAAAAAAAACAAACAGAAAATGACCCAAAAAAAAAAGAAAAGATCATTCTCATATGACCAATTTCAAATTGTTTACCAATTCCTACCCTTTTTTCCAAAAAAATAATTAAAAACTAAGAGGCTAAATTAGTGAACTGATGGCTGGAGAGTTAAAGGTGAAATTGCAAAAATTACAGTTAAGAGAGAAGTCCAGAACACTAACAGTGAACTGATGGCTAGAGAGTTAAAGGTTAATAATTATAAATTCACTTTTATTTCATATCACACTGAATTATTTATGGTGCAAATGACCTATTTGGCTCTTCCAATTTTAATTTATGCTATATTTTTTTGTGGAGAAGTGGTTTGGAAATACTCTAGGATTCAGTCAGACGTCCTTGATCCTCTAATTGCTACCTGAAAAATGGATGAACACTCCGGTCGGGGGTGCCGGAATTAGCACTCCGACGGACAAGTTAGTATGCTCTCTAATTTACTTTTATCTCAAGTTATTTTATTTATTCTCACATACATTTCTTTTGTTGACGTTCCTCTTTTTATATTACCCTTTGGGCCCATGGGTTGGGCCCACCCTTAATCTCACACTTGATGGCTTACTCGGCCTTCTGATTGCGTATTGATTTCCATTCAGCTCTTCATATGGCCGACTATACATTCAGATGTCTTCGGCCAGATGTCTCCAAATCTCTTCATACGACCGACTATACTCGACCTTAGATTATAGCCGAATCGACTTCCGCCAGATGTCTTTCAAATTCCTTGGCCTTCCTTAACACATAATTATTCGGCCCCCACAATTGCCCCCCAAACATCTGACTAAAGCCAATTATTCGGCATGTTTGGTTTTAATATATGGAAAGTCAAAAATACGGCGCTTGTATTCCTTCCAATACCGAAGCGTCACAACGACCATGGTTTAGAAATCATTACAATTTCCCGCCTCTTCGTATGCATTGTTCATTTAATGTGATATGAAACCACGTCGTCCCTTCAGATATTTTTTGAATTTGCAAAGCTCTTTCGAATTCACCTTTGCAACTTCACGACCTCTGCAACTTCCATCTGCTCCCCATTGTCCTTTTCTTTCTACCTTGTAAGTTCTTCTCTTCCTTGCATTTCTTCCTCATTCCAACTCCCATTTTCTTATTTGTTTTTAGTTTAGAGTATTTTCCATTCTGATTCGGATGGTGAAACGTTTGAAAGCTCTTCTTTCCGCGGACCGTGTTTCTGCTTTTCAACACCATTTTTCCATTCTAGATGATGTCCATCTGTCACTTGTGGCAGATAACGTACTCGACATGGAAAGGACCGATGAGAGTACAATCATCTTTCCTCTCTTGTCAATCGTTGAGGGTGGAGTTTGTTTCCCCCTTCATCCATTTTTATGGGTCGTCCTTCGTTACTAGGGTCTACTCCCTTCACAACCCAACGTAAACTTTTTCCGAATCATAATAGGAATAGTAGAATTAAATCGTCGACTTAGGATTAATCTAGGAATCCCTGATATTCAGCATTGTTATGCCTTGGCGAAATCATCTGGTCAACAGGGACGCTACTTTCTTAGGGCCAAGGACACTGATCACCATCTGGTGACTATGCTTGCCAGCTTTGGTAAGCGTGTTGACGAAATAATGGTCGTTGTCTGAGGCAACTAGGAATTCAGCGAAGGCGAAGATCACCTAGATCCTGTGCCTAGACAAAAAGGCGAACTAGGTGGCCGTATAGTCCCATTTCTATGTGCATTTGTTATACATTTATTCAACTTAGATTGCATATACTTACCATTTCATTTCTGTAGGTAACGACTTGAAAAAAGTACTTGTCTCGGCCAACAACGCTGTGCTTCAACAAATCAAAATTGCGCTCCAATTCTTCGGCCGTCCAAAACTCTAAAAGCAAGGGAGGGTTGCTCATATCTTATTACGGTACGAGCCGACGTACGCTACTTTTTCAGCCGCTGATCACATTCCGATTCCAAAGGGAGAACAGTAGCTCACAGCACTTATTTTTCCAAATTTCAAGAACCTTAAGGAGATTGGTCTTGATGTTTCAGATTCAAAGCAAGTTGCCGAACAAGTCATTCAATAGCCAGATCAGTCCAACTTCGACAGATCTGACAGTCTAGGGGAGGAGGTTGACGCGGCTCTTAATTTGGCCTTTAAGGAAGCCGACTTCAACTTTTCGTCCGCTTGAGGCCAAGTCGACGTATCATTAGAAGATGATATTTTCACAGACTTATGAGACCTTCCAAAGACAAATCCTGACAACATGGCTGGGGAGTCACTCGCGCAAATGGCCAGAAGAAAGAATGCCGAGAAGATGGCAGCCCGAAGGAGGGCCGAAGCCGCCAGGTCTGAACCCCCACCTGTTGTGGCTGAGTCTTCGCCGCCAACTCTTGCTGAAGACATGGAGCAGATTGTTATAGCCGAAATGGAGCAAATTATCATTGATCAATCGGACAATCTAGTGGTCGAACAGAGGGGGAAAAAGCGCCCCGCCAAGCACGAAGTCGACTCTTTAGAAAACCAAACTGATAAATGGCCGCGCGTAGAAGAGTCGCAGGACTTGGCTGTGCTGTTTATCATACAACCAAAAATAAAGAATGTGCCAGTTGCTTCAGATGCTTCGGCTTTGAAGGACACCGCCGCGGCCTTAAGCGTGGCCTTGTCGATTTCTCTACCGATTAACAGAGCAGCGTTTCGTGCAGAGCCAGATGTGGTGTTGATAGCATTAGCCGCTCAATCGACGATATTGGTACGTTACTTAGACAAAATATTCCATTCCTTTTTATGCCAGTGGTCTTATTAATCCTTTGTTTATAGGCGGTGGGCAGGATTGCAGAAATAGGCCGCCGTTATTACGACGTTATCGAGCAAATCAGCTTGCTCAAAGCCGAACTCAAAACTGAAAAGGGCAAGGCTGAAGAGGCCTCTCTTAGAGCCGAATTCGAGGCGGGAAAAGTGGCTGAAGAGTGAGCCAGGGCCAATGCCGAGGAAGAAAAGGCTAAATATTCAGATCAACTTAGGCAAGCCGCTGAAGAAAGGGCGAACACAAGTGAGGATGCGCTCAAGTTGGCCAAGGAGGTGATTGCCAAATTGGAGGCCAACTTGGCAGAATCGAAGAAGGCAAAAGAAATTGCCGACTCTGAGATCTCCAAGGCGTTCCAAGCCGGAGAAAATGCTGCCTTAGAAAAATACGTGGAGGAAGTGCCTAAGTTCGAAAATTGGGGCTTCAAACACGGCTGGCTCAAAGCTCTGGCTGCCGCTAATGTGACATTAGAGCAGCCAATTCCATACGAGCAGCTAGAGGTTGAACCGCTGGAGTCTGATCCTGAAGAATGAGTTCCGTGTGTCAATGTAATTTTGCTTTTTGCTTTTTGTTTGGTGTTTTGCTGTACGTAATTTTCGTAGATTGTTGCTTATTTATTTTGTTCAAAAGTTAAATATAGGGCAATTTTCATGTGTAAAATGACGATTGTTTGTACTCAATTTATTAATGAAAATCGCTTTTTTGCTTGTCTTCTGCATATGCTAATTATTAGCCAAGTATGGTGATGTAACTTAATTTGGCAATAACATAATTGGCTATAACATAATCGGCTATACCATAATCTTTCTGCATGTGCTAATTAATAGCCAAGTATGGTGATGTAATCATATGGACAAGTCGCTTCAAAGCCAAATAATCATGTCTTGTGTCAATTTGAACATTGAAGAGCCGAATAAAACATACAGCTTGTAATGTCACATTGAATATAATCTACCAATCAGACGGGATATTGTTAATGTTTATCAATAGAGGCCGAATATCTTACTGCATCTACCCTTGCCCCAATTGATCAATTAACAGAATCGCCGAACACTTGTGGTTCATGAATTGGGTGAGGCATAGTAACTTGGCGCAATGCATTGCAATTAAGCCGAATAGATTTATTAATCTGCCCTTGCCCCAACTGATCAATGAACAGAATCACCAAATACTTGTCGTTCATAGATTGGGTGGGGCATAGTAACTTGGCGCAATGCATTGCAATTAAGCCGAATAGATTTATTAATCTGCCCTTGCCCTAGCTGATTAATGAACAGAATCGTTGAATACTTGTGGTTCATGAATTGAGTGGGGCACAGTAACTTGTTAGCTCAATGCATTGCACTTAAGCTGAATAGATATATTAATCTGCCCTTGCCCCAGCTGATCAATGAACAGAATCACCAAATACTTGTGGTTCATGGATTGGGTGGGGTATAGTAATTTGTTGGCGCAATGCATTGAAGCTATCGCTTTGGGAACGCTGCACCCATAATCAATAAGTGGGGTGGGGGCTAGGTGCGCTTGAGTTCTGCGCTGTTTTCAAATTCAATTGACTGTGAGAGGGAAAGGAGCATTGTGTCGAACTGAGGAAATTTGGATGTCAAGAAGAATATTCTTCAACAGCAGAGGGGAAGGTAGGACACTAACTGAACTCGACTCAGAGATAAATCGAGGTGGCGAACCTATGCGAACGGGAAACAGGACGTCGGAGAAGCGCGAAAGGCGCCACTCCCCCTGTCGTCGAAGTAGATCTCCAAGAAGGGGCGGGGCAGGGAAGTCACCTAGGAATGAGACGTAGCAACGAGGGAGCTCCCCCCGTTCACGAAATGAAATCAGCAAGGCACCACACTCGTTGAGTTTTTCAATCTTCGTTGGGAATAAACCGATGACAAAAGCGGATTTGATTATCCGCGATCCAAATATGGTAGTTAAGTTCGCTCAACAGATTTTTTCGCCCGAAGTCCAGCAATCAATGGTCGGTCGGCCTGATTATGAAGTTTTTTGGGGAGGCCATCCATAGAGCGGTAAAGGGACTATACACCTCCTATGAAATCGGCATGCATCTTCGTGCCGTACGAAGAGAGATAGAGCAAAAACATGGCCGCATTCGGAGCTTAGAAGCTCGCGCAGAGAAAGCTGAGAACGAACTGAAAAAAGCAAAGGCTTTCGAAATGCAATCGGCGAGTCAAATGAACCCGATTATGGCAGAAATAGTAAACCAGCGTCTACTGGATCATGCGATTGCTGACCGAGATATGACGAGCATGTTCGCAAGAGAAACAATAAGAATTAAGGCCTACGAACAAGGTTTTCATGATGGCCAAAAAATTGGTATTGAAAAGACAAAGGAAAAATTAGCTGAGGATATTTGTCAGTGCGAAAATCGTGGATTTAAGCATGCATGGATCAAGGCTCTCCAGGCCATGGGTATCGATTCGGCGTCACCTCTATATCAGAATTACAAATTTCCTTTCAAGGCTTATGACGCCAAGAAATCCGACGATGAAGAGAGTGCCGAATAGACTTAGATATCAATACATTATTGTCCTTTTAAATTCGTCAAAAAGCCATGTATTTGTGTTTATTTAATGAAATAAACATTTTCTTTATTATTTCGATTTATGTTTGTATCTACTTGTGACAATCGTATATTGATCCATGTCATTCTGTTGTCAAATTTGGTCCTTCCGAATTCGAAGGATTACCTGGCCGTTCGGGCTTACAAACTATGGGCGCTCCGAATTCGGAGGCTTATTCGGCCCAAACGTAACATCCACACAGGATGCTCCAAATTCAAAGTCTTATTGTCTTGGCCAATTGTGATATCCACGAAGGGCGCTCCAAATTCGGAGTCTTATTGTCTTGGCCAATCGTGATATCCACGAAGGGCGCTCTGTATTCGGAGTCTTATATTCGTTATTAAACCATTATTAACGAGATTGCGATAAGAAAGGGCATTGCACTGGGAAATTAAAAGATGTATGCATAACATATCAGCAAAAATTTGAAACAATCTAGCGTGCCGTATAAGTTGACTTAGTGATAAAATTTGCGCAAATGTGTGGAATTCCAGGGGCGTGGCAAACTTCTCCCAGCCATGTCTTTGAGCCGATGTGCCCCAATTCTGATGATTGAATCAACCTGACAAGGGCTGTCCCAATGGGGGCCTAATTTTCCATCTGCCAGATTCTTAGTAACAGGAAGCACTTTCTTGAGGACCAATTCTCCAAGCGTATAACGACGTAACTGCATACGCTGATTATATGATTTAGTGAGCTGTTGCTGATACCACGCCATGCAAGCAAGGGCACGATCTCGGCGTTCTTCAATCAAAGTCAAGTCCAAGGCCAACATCATGTCATTATGGCCCGTGTCAAAAGCCTTGGATTTCATCGTGGGTAAGCCGATCTCTAGGAGAATAATTGTCTGGGTTCCAAAGTACAAAGTGAACGGCATTTCCCTAGTGGATCGCCTTGGAGTAGTGCGATGAGCCCACAACACACTAGGTAACTCTTCGACCCATCTACCTTTAGCTTTTGCCAACCTTTTCTTGATGCCGTCCAGGATGACTTTATTGGAAGCCTCTGCTTGACCATTGCTTTGTAGATATGCCGGCGAGGAAAAGTAAAGCCGGATACTATACGTGTTGTATAATTCTCGGTAGACGCCACAATCAAATTGGGTGCCGTTGTCTGAGATGAGTGCTCTTGGTATGCTGAATTGTGTTATGATGCTTTTCCATACAAAGCGCTTAACATCGACATCTCGAATATGTGTTAAGGCCTCTGTTTCAATCCATTTTGTAAAATAATCTGTTGCAACAACCGGGAATCACTTGTTCCCTGGAGCTCGCGGTAGTGGTCCAACGATATCGAGTCCCTATTGAGCGAACGACCAAGGGCTGGTGATAGAGTTTAATTCCTCGACTGGCAGATGAGTTAAAGGGGAAAACTTCTGGCATTGTTCGTATTTCTTAACATAATTCTCGACATCTATTCGCATGGTTGGCCAATAATATCCCTGTGTTACGGCTCGGTGGGCCAATGAGTGTCCTCCATAATGGGCACCAAAGCTACCTTTATGTATTTCAGTTAAGAGTTCCTCAACTTTATTTGGGTGAACAAATTCTAAGTACGGCCCAGAGAGGGATTTTTTGTAGAGCTTTCCTTGCGGATCCAAGTAGTATCGCAGGGCTTTATTTCGCAGTTTGTGGGCTTCTTTCTTGTCCATCGGGAGTTGTTTTGAGGAAAGGAATGCGACGATAGGGTCTGTGGGAGCTGAATAACGACGTTCAATAAGGCCGAGTATCTGGATGAAGACGACCCAGGAAGGAGAATATATTAGGTTTTGATCTAGTTGGTCAACCCTAAAGTCGAATATTATAATCGGCATTTTAACCAACCGAACAAAGGCTGAATAAATGAACGTGTAATGGACCAAAGGTAGGCCCAAAAAACATAAGGCCCAAAAGAACAAGATATAAATAGGAGAACATCAGCCAAGGAAAGGTATGTGAGAATTATTACGCTTAACTTAAGATACAAGTAACTAAGAGAGCATACACTGACTTAACCGTCGAAGTGCTAATTCCGGTACCCCCGACTGGAGTATTTATTCCTTTTCAGGTTGTTAGCTGAGGATCTCGAGCGTCCCAGTGGATCAAAAGAGTATTTCCAAACCACACCCCCACAATTGGCGCCATCTGTGGGAATACTCAACTACATCCATGGCGGGCTTAACGGAAGACGCTCCGATAGTCACTGACGAAACCACACAGAGAGACGACCTCACTCCAACAAACATGCTTGGACCGGAGACTATCGCCGCAAGACGTGTCTTGAACTTCGACTCATTTGCCCAGAACTTGCCCACGACTTCAGCACATGAGACAATGCAAGCGATCATGCAACAGGCGAAGCAAAATGAATAGAGGCTGGAAAACATGATCTCTAAGAACGAGCACCTCTGTCAGGACTTGACCTTGGAAGTAACAAAATCTAATCAAGCTACACGCCAAGATCCGGGACGACCTCTGAGAGCGGGTGGTCAAAGACCTCAAGTTTGGAGACAATATAGTGATAGCGACTCTGACTCATTATCCCCAGAGCCCAAAAAGAAGAGACGACTCGAAACTACCAGTTCCTCTGAAGAGAGTCCACGTGTAAGGCATAAGCGAAGACGAAATGGTTCGGACGAAGAAAACCAGCACGATCCCTTTGTGCGCTGGATCGTAAAGGCAGTACTACCCAAGAAGTTCAAAGCCCCGTCGTTCACCCTGTACGACAGGAAATCAGACCCCACTAATCATATCCGTCATTATAAGCAAGCCATGACGCTGCATGCAAACGACGAGGCTCTCATGTGCAGAATATTTCCGAGCAGTTTGGGACCATTGGCCATCAGATGGTATTATAAGTTGGAGCCGGCGTCGATTAAGAGTTTCCATCAACTACAGAAATCCTTCAGGGCAAGATTCATCACCAACGAGGTCTAGCCGAAGCAAGCCGACTCTCTCTGGGCAATGCAGATCCAACCAAGAGAAACCTTACGAGCGTATTCGGCGCGCTATTGGGAATGCTTTAATCTTGTCGATGATGCTTGCAACGACTCCATGGCCATTACCGCCTTTAAAATGGGTTTGCATCCTGATAGTGCTCTCCGCAGTGCCTTGACTAGAAGACCCCCCAAAACAGTCTGAACATTGATGAAAAAAGTCGAGGAATACTGCAAAGTGGAAGATGACGCCTTTCGAGTTAAAGCTGGAAACATGGCCAACAAGACGGCCCCCTCTGAAATTGCTCAGCTGGTAAATTCTGTACCACCTCAGAGCCCTGAACCACGGCATCGGGCTAAACGAGACAAGAGACGGGATTCTCGCCGATCAAACGACCAATGCTCCCACCGAGCTAATGAACAACTTCAAATAGATAGCAGGCACACAAGATGCGCAGACAAGAAATATACGAAGTTGTTAGAGCCGATCAGTGCGGTTATGTCTAAAGTCCAACACCTTCCATTCTTCAAATGACCGTCCAAAATGGTGGGACCTCCCGACACGAGAAAACGGGATAGCCGGTGCAAGTATCACAAGGACCACGGCCATGATACTGAGAGTTGTTATGCATTGAAGGATCACCTGGAGGAATTGGTACAAGATGGTCGGCTACAACAATACGTCCGAAAAGGCAACTCAACCAAAGCAATAGCCTTACGGCATGATTCACCTCCACTCGACGTGATCCACATAATACACAGCCTGCCAATGACATCCGCGGTACATATGATTCAGTCGCATCCCGACCCTCAAAATCAACTCACTCCGGCTAAACGGCCCCATGAAGCTGCGAGCATTACTTTTGATGATTCAGATTTGGCCGGAGTGACACTTCCTCACATCGATCCCTTGCTAATCGAGTTACGCGTAAACTGATTCACCGTTGAGCGCGTACTCATTGATCCGGGGAGCACATCGGAAGTTATGTATTACAAGACATTCACCAAACTCGGCTTCACCGAATCGGATCTTTCTCCAACTCCTTATCCATTATTCGGCTTCAACGCTAATCCAGAATAACCGTTGGGCAAAATCATACTACCAGTTTGAGCAGGCTCCCGAACAGTGGATGTGGAATTCTTGGTCGTCAAGCTGCCTTGGCCGTATAATCTCATCATGGGGCGAACTTGGTTGCATACCATGCAGGCCGTGCCAAGCACCTATCATCAACTGCTCCGCTTCCCAACAAAACGCGGCATTGAGCAAATCCGTGGCTCTCAAAAATCGGCACAAGCATGTTATCTCCTTACTGCAAAGACACCAAAAGAGTTGGAAGTGAATTCTATTTAGAGGTGCCGGATCGAGAGAGCCTCAACGATGTTGGGCTGCTCCCAAGTGAAAAGGCCACGGAAGCCCTGGATCGAGTTGAAATTGACGGAAACCCAGACAGGCTCTTCATGGTCGGCGCCTCCCTAAATGAAGCCGACAAGCAGCAGCTAATTTCCTTCTTGTTCGGCAACCTTGATGTATTTGCATGGACACTATATGAGATGCCGGGTGTGGATCCTTCTGTTTCGCAGCACCGTTTAAACGTTGACCCTAAATGCAAGCCGATTCTTCAAAAAAGCTGGCGGTCAACCGCAGAGCACACTGCCGCCGTTGTTAAAGAGCTTGACCGGTTGCTTGACGCCGGGGCAATCAAGGAAGTGACCTACCCTACATGGCTCTCGAATACTGTGGTTGTGAAGAAGAAAAATGGGGACTTGGTGAGTCTACGTTGATTTCATGGACCTAAACAAAGCCTGCCCCAAGGATTGTTTTCCCCTCTCCAGAATAGACCAACTTGTAGATGCTACAGCACGTCATCAGTGTATGAGCTTCCTCGATGCTTACAGAGGCTACCATCAAATTGCCATGCATCTAGAGGACCAAGACAAAACTGCATTCCTCACCCCAAGAGGAACCTATTGTTATAAGGTTATGCCTTTTGGGCTGAAGAATATAGGGGCAACTTACCAAAGACTAGTCACTGCCATGTTCAAGGAGCAACTCGGCCACACTATGGAAGTGTACATTGACGATATGGTGGTTAAGTCCAAAGAAGAGCAAACTCATCTAGCCGATCTGGAAGAGACATTCGACATTTTACGCAAATACAGAATGAAGCTGAATGCTTCCAAATGTGCGTTTGGGATCGGTTCTGGCAAATTCTTGGGTTACATTGTCAACCACCGAGGAATCGAAGCCAACCCGAGGCAAATCACAGCAATCCTGGAACTCGGCTCCCTTCGATCAGCCAAGAAAGTTCAGAAGTTGATGGGGATGGCCGCCGTACTCAACAGGTTCATCAGTCGTTCCGCGGACCACTGCCGACAATTCTTTCATACTCTACGGCAGGGTAAAGCTTTTGAATGGACCTCTGAGTGCGAAGCCATTTTCAACGGTCTGAAGACTTATCTCCGATCAGTTCCACTGTTGACAACACCATCGGCAGGCAACCCGCTTATTTTATATATGGCCGTCTCTGACCGAGCCGTCAACGCCGTACTGTTAAAGGAAGAGCTTGGGGAGCAGCGACCAGTATATTATGTGAGCAAGGCAATGGTTGACACCGAAACACGTTACCTTCCATTGGAAAAACTGATCCTAGCTCTCGTCATGGCAGCAAGAAAACTGATGCATTACTTCCAGGGGCATAGTATCGGGGTACTAACAGATTACCCCCTCTGGTCAGTACTACGTAGTGCAGAAGCATCAGGCCACGTTTCAAAGTGGGCTCTCGAACTCGGCCAGTACGATATTCAATTTCTGCCCAGAACCTCAATCAAGGGGCAAGTACTTGCTGATTTTGTGGCCAAATTCACGGGGTGGTCTTGCCGACTTTAAGTCTGAACAAATTCAACCCAAGCCAAATTGGAGAATTTACGTTGGGGATATTTGGCAGTTGTACTGTGACGGATCATCCAATCAACGGGGCAGTGGAGCCGGAGTAGTAATCATGGCTCCCGACGGCGCAATAATTGAGCAGGCCATCAAACTCGGCTTCGAAGCATCGAATAATGAGGTCGAATACGAAGCCCTGCTAGCCAGTTTGCGGAATGCACACCTTCTGGGTGCCCGGTGTTTGTTTGTATTTTGCGATTCAAAACTGGGGATCAATCAGCAGAAGGGGGAGTACGCAGCCAAAAACGACCATATGGTAGCTTATATAAAAATGGCAAATTCCTTGCTGGCAAAATTTGACCATCACGAATTGAACCAAATAACCCATGACCAGAACACACATGCAAATGCCCTGGCTTGCCTAGCCTCCACGATTAACTCAGAGATTAAACGGACCATTGAAGTAGGTTTCATCCCAGAGCCGAGCATTGGCCCTTCTGAGGAAGTCCAGGTCAATGTCATAGAGTCAAGACCGAGTTGGATGGACTTCATTGCTGCATTCTTATCTTCTAAACAGCTCCCAGCGAACAAGAAAGAAGCACATAAGCTGCGAAAGAAAGCCCTGCGATACTACTTGGATCCGCAAGGAAAGCTTTATAAAAAATCCCTTTCTGGTCCATACCTTGAATGCGTTCATCCGGACAAAGTTGAAGAACTTCTGACCGAAATACATGAAAGGAGTTGTAGCACCCATTCTGGGGGGCGCTCTTTGGCTCACCGAGCTGTGACACAAGGGTATTACTAGCCGACAATGAGAGCCGATGCCAAATGTTACGTTAAAAAGTGTGAACAGTGCCAGAAGTTTTCTCCTTTGACCCACCTGCCTGCTGAAGAGTTAAGCTCTATAACTAGTCCTTGGCTGTTCGCCCAATGGGGACTTGACATTGTCGAACCACTGCCTCGTGCCCTGGGTAACAAGCGATTTTTTATTGTCACGACAGATTATTTCACAAAATGGGTAGAAGCGGAGGCACTAACGCACATCCGAGATACCGACGTGAAGCATTTTGCACGGAGAAATATCATAACGCGATTCAGCATTCCAAGAGCACTTATTTCAGACAACGGCACCCAGTTTGATTACGGTGTCTACAGGGAACTGTGCAGCAAGTATGGTATTTGGCCCTATTATTCCTCCCCGGCTTATCCATAGAGTAATGGCCAAGCTGAAGCCTCCAACAAATCTATTTTAGACGGCATCAAGAAGAGGCTGGAGAAAGCTAAACGAAGATGGGTCGAAGAGTTGCCAAGTGTATTATGGGCTCATCGCACTACTCCGAGGCGGTCCACTGGGGAGACACCGTTCGCTTTGTGCTTCGGAATGCAGGCAATCATCCCCTTGGAGATCGGCCTCCCAACCTTGAAATCAACAGTTTTTTATTTGGGCAGAAACGACATGATGTTGGCCTTGGATTTGATTCTGATTAAAGAACGGAGAGACCGTGCCCTTGCATCCATGGCATGGTACCAGCAGCAACTTGCTAAGTCATATAATCAGCGTGTTCAACTGCGCCGCTACACACTAGGAGAGTTGGTCCTGAAGAAAGTGCTTCCAGCTGCCAAGAATCCGGCCGACAGAAAATTGGGTCCTAACTAGGACGGCCCTTATCAGATCGACTCAGTCGCGGGAGTAGGGGCATATCGGCTCAAAGACATGTCTGGGAGAAGTCTGCCACGGTCTTGGAATTCCACGCATTTACGTAAATTCTATCATTGACCCAACTTGTGAGGCATGATACTTGTTTTGAATGGTTCACCATGTACATATTTCACTTTTGCAATGCAAAGTTTCCCGTTTTCTCATTGCGCAATTCAGTTCAAAAGTCTCCGGATTCAGAGCCCCATTAGTGCATGACACTTTTTGGCCGATTAAGCCTCCGGATTCGGAGCGCCCTTCGTGTATCACGATTGGCCAAGATAAGTCTCCGGATTCGGAGCCCATTGGTGCATGACACTTTTGGGCTGATTAAGCCTCCGGATTCGGAGCACCCTTCATGTATCACGATTGGCCAAGAAAAGTCTCCGAATTTGGAGCCCCATTGGTGCATGAGACTTTTGGGCCGATTAAGTCTCCAGATTCGAAGCGCCCTTCGTGTATCACGATTGGCCAAGATAAGTCTCCGGATTCGGAGCCCCATTGGTGTATGACACGTTTGGGCCGATTAAGCCTCCGGATTCGGAGCGCCCTTTGTGTATCACGATTGGCTAAGAAAAGTCTCCGGATTCAGAGCCCCATTGGTGCATGGCACTTTTGGGTCGATTAAGCCTCTGGATTCGGAGTGCCCTTCGTGTATCACGATTGGCCAAGATAAGTCTCCAGATTCAGAGCCGCATTGGTGCATGACACTTTTGGGCCGATTAAGCCTCCGGATTCGGAGCGCCCTTCGTGTATCACGATTGGCCAAGATAAGTCTCCGGATTCGGAGCCCCATTAGTGCATGACACTTTTGGGCCGATGAAGTCTCCAGATTCGGAGCGCCCTTCGTGTATCACGATTGGCCAAGAAAAGTCTCCGGATTCAGAGCCCCTTTGGTGCATGACACTTTTGGGTTGATTAAGCCTCTGGATTCGGAGTGTCCTTCGTGTGTCACGATTGGCCAAGATAAGTCTCTAGATTCAGAGCCGCATTGGTGCATGACACTTTTGGGCCGATTAAGCCTCCGGATTCAGAGTGCTCTTCGTGTATCACGATTGGCCAAGATAAGTCTCCGGATTCGGAGCCCCATTGGTGCATGACACTTTTGGGCCGATTAAGCCTCCGGATTCGGAGCGCCCTTCGTGTATCACGATTGGCCAAGTCTCCGAATTTGGAGCCCTATTAGTGCATAACACTTTTGGGCCGATTAAGCCTCCGAATTCGGAACGCCCTTCGTGTATCACAATTGGCCAAGATAAGTCTTCGGATTCGAAGTCCCATTGGTACATAACACTTTTGGGCCGATTAAGCCTCCGGATTTGGAGCGCCGTTCGTATATCACGATTGGCCAAGTCTCTGAATTCGAAGCCCCATTGGTGCATGACACTCTTGGGCTGATTAAGCCTCCGGATTCGGAGCGCCGTTCATGTATCACGATTGGCCAAGTCTCCGAATTCGGAGCCCTATTAGTGCATGACACTTTTGGGGCGGTTAAGACTCCGGATTCGGAGCACCCTTTGCGGATGTCACGATTGGCCGACAGCAAACCTCCGAATTCGGAGCCCCATCCGTACGGGTCACGCTTGGGCCGAATAAAGACCCCAGATTTGGAGTGCCCTGCGTGGCTATCACAATACACCGAAAATTGAAGCATGCGAGCATTCAAAATGAAATGTTTCATTCAGTTGAACTGGGACAAGCCGTATAAATGTAAGCTGAAACATGCAAACATTCAAAATGAAATGTGTCCTTAGATTAATCGATTGGCATGAAGTGTATTAATTTTAGTAGAAAGTACGCTAACACTTGAAAACAAAGCGTTTTATTAAATTAGCCAACAATTACATAATTTTGCACTCAATCTGCGTTTGAGCATTACAATGTCTACTTTTATCCGGCGTCTCCCTCATCATCACTCTTCTCGACTTCGAAGGCAGAAAAGGGGAAATGATCACGTTGGTATAGCGGTGACGCCAAATCAACGCCTGTTACCCGGAGAGCCTCCGCGGACTGAAGTGCCTTGATCCAACCGTGCTTAAATCCATGATTTTCACATCGGCAAACTTCCTCGGCGAGCTTTTCCTTGGTCTTCTCTATCCCGACTTTCCGGCCTTCATGGAAGCCTTTTTCATAAGCCCTTCCCTTCGCGGCCTCTATCGCAAACATGCTCGCCGTATCACGATCGGCAATTGCATGACTGATAAGCCGTTGGGTCACTCTTTCTTCCACAATTGGGTTAGCTTGTCCGGCTGGTTATGTCTGAGCGACTTTTACCTTCCTCAGCTCGCGCTCAGCCGCTTCCGCGCAAGCTTCCAAGTTTCGAATGCGTTCATCCTTCTTCTCTATTTCAGGTCGCGCGGCACGAAGGCGCATGCCGATTTCATAAGCGGTGTATAGCCCTTTCACTGCCCCATGAACACCCTCTCGAAACACCCCGAAGTCAGGTAGACCAACCATCGACTGCTGGACTTCTGGCGGAAAAATCTGTCGTGCAAATTCAACTGCCACGTTCGGATCGCGGATAATGGAATTTGCCTCTGTCATCGGTTTGTTCCTGATGAAAACTGAAAAGCTCGATGGGCGTGGTGGCCCACTGGACTCACTTCACGAACGAGGGGAGCTCTCCCGTTGGCACTTATCCTTCCTCGGTGACCTACTTCATTGATGTGAAGAGTGACGCCTCTCATGTTTTGTAGATGCCCTACCTCCCGTATGGGGAGGCTCGCCACCGCAATTCATTACTGAGTCCAGCTTAGCCAACGTCCTACCCTCTCCCTTGCTGTTAAAGAATAGTCTAGTTGACATTCACACTTTTCCGGCCACGTTTGACGAACAAAAGTGAGTTGCTTTTTGAAACACAAATGGAATCTCCCCCCTTTTTAGTCACTCAGGAGTGCACCGCATTCCTGAGCCGACCTCATCAATGCGCGCACTCCATAAGCCACTGATCTTAACGGCTAGAAGATGGCCAATCGAATCGACTAAATCCCTAAATCCCATGTCCTTATGCCGAAAGGATCACGTGCCTCAGTCATCTCACGAACCGTCGATATTCGTCGTTCCGATTCATAACTAAGGCAATGGCAGATTCGTTAATCTTAACGGCTAAAGGATGGCCAATCAAATTGGCTAAATCCCTAAATCCCATGTCCTTATGTTGAAAGGATCACGTGCCTCAGTTATCTCACGAACTGTCAATGTTCGGTGTTCCGGTTCATAACTAAGGCAAGGGCAGATTCGTTAATCTTAACAGCTAAAGGATGGCCAATCGAATCGACTAAATCCCTAAATCCCATGGCCTTATGCCGAAAGGATCACGTGCCTCAGTCATCTCACGAGCCGTCGATATTCGGCGTTCCGGTTCATAACTAAGGCATGGGCAGATTCGTTAATCTTAACGACTAAAGAATGGCCAATCGAATTGGCTAAATCCCTAAATCCCATGGCCTTATGCCGAAAGGATCACGTGCCTCAGTCATCCACGAACCGTCGATATTCGGCGTTCCAGTTCATACCTAAGGCAAGGGCAGATTCGTTAATCTTATATAAGGCAAGGGAAAGGCCAGATATTTGTGCCAAAAGGATCATGTACATTCATATACAAGGATGTGCTCAGTCTATTCGACTAATTTGAAGTCGAAAGTCTAATCGCGAAGATACGCCGCTATCTCTTTAGCAATATTTAATTTATTCATCTTTTTAATGGAATGTTTATCTACCGCGCAACAGACAGCAGTAGTCTTTTCCAAAATAGGGAAAAAGCAATAATCTTCATTGATAACAACAATTGCGTACAGACAATATTGCAAAGCAAGGGAAATTTTCATTCATAAAGTGAATACATATAGTCATCATTTTATACATCAAGATTACCCCAAGTAAATAGAAGCCTACTAAGAAAACAAAACATGTTTACAAAAACATACACTGAAAATCCTAACAAAACTAAAGTGCCGCCCAAATCAATCCTCGGGGTCAGACTCAAGCGGCTTAACGTCCACTTGCTCATATGGA
The DNA here is from genome assembly GCA_036172215.1 of Camellia granthamiana. Classification (NCBI taxonomy): domain Eukaryota; kingdom Viridiplantae; phylum Streptophyta; class Magnoliopsida; order Ericales; family Theaceae; genus Camellia; species Camellia granthamiana. The sequence goes on along the minus strand of JAXFYN010000067.1, from coordinate 135,594 downwards.
ATCGGCATGGCCAATGTCACATTAGCGGCGGCAAGGGCTTTGAGCCAGCCATGTTTGAATCCCCGATTCTCGAATTTGGGGACTTCTTCTACATAATTTGTAAGGGCAGCACTCTTCCTAGCCTCGAACGCTTTGGAAGCCTCGAAGTTGGCTATTTCCTTCGCCTTCTTCAACTCTTCCAATTCGGCCTCCAGCTTGGCAATCACCTCATTGGCTAACTTGAACGAACCTTCACTCGTATTTGCCCTCTCTTTGGCGGCCAATTTGAGCTGGTCACAACTTCGCGCCCTTTCCGCCTCGGCTTCGGCCCTTGCACTTTCCATAGTTGCTCTCGCCGCCTCGAACTCGGCCTTGCTCCTCTCACCCTCAACTTCCGATTTCAAATGGCCAATTCGTTCAATGGCATTATGTTGGCAGCGGCCTATTTCGGTTATCCTTCCAACCGTCTGCAAAACAGAGTTTAAATCAAAACAAAACCAAAACAATATATGCAGAAAGCGAAAATTAGGATCAAGTCACATACCAAAAAAGGCGACTGAGTGGCTAATGCTATTGCCAGTAAGTCTGGCTCAGCCCGAAAAGCTGCCTTGTCAGCCGGCAATGATACCGAGGAAGCCAAGCTCAACGCCACGGCTGGATCTTTCAAGGCCGACGCATCAGAGGAGATCGACACGTTTTTTATCTTCGGTTGAACGACAAAAGGCGCAACCACATCCGACTCCTTTAAGTGCGGCCGTTTGTCAACGGGATTTTACTCAGCGCTGACCTCGCTCTTGGCGGAACGTTTCTCCCCCCTTTGATCTTCTTGGCTTTGCCGTTCGACTTCCTGCACCGTCTCAGCCACCTCAATTTGGGCCATTTCTTTTATAATAATAGGCTCAAGAGATTCAGTCAGAGGTTCGGAACGGATGTTCTCGGCTCTCCGTCGGGCGGCCATCCGTTCGGCGTTTTTCCTTTGTGCCATTTGCGAGAGCGTTTCCCCAGCCATGTCCTCCGGATAGGAGCCGGGGAGATCTCCCAAACCAAAATATATATCTTCAAAAGAAACTTCCCCCCGACCTAAAGTGGAGGGAGGGTCGTCCTGATTAAGGCATGCTGCTTCGAACGCCGAGTTAAGAGCCTTGTCGACTTCAGCTTCTAAAGCAGACTGGCTCGGCTGTTCAGCGATCTCCTCGGCTATTGGCTCTTCGGCTTGGTCCGAATCAGAAGCTTTGAAACTGATTTGCCTAAGACTTTTGAAGCGAGGGAAGATGAGAGCCGTGAGATGTTGTTCGCCACGTGGAATCGGGATGTTTTCCGCGGCCGAGAATGTTGTATAAGTTGGCTCGTACCTCAGGAGTATATGGGCGGCTCTCCTCTGCTTCTGGATATTGGGACGGCCAAAAAACTGGAGCGCGGTTTTGATCTCCGCAAGAACCGCGTCGTCAACCGAAACCAGAACTTTCTTCAAATGGTTGCCTACACATATAAAAAGATTACTTAGAGAGAAAGCCGAGTAAACGAAGATTAGATAAGTGAAAAAAGCTACATGGCAACCTGGTTCGCCTCTCCGTCTAGGTATAGGGGTCCAGGTGGTCTTCGCCCTCGCCGAATTCCCAGTTACCTCAGACAATGACCATTACATCATCAACCCGCTTACCAGAGCTAGCAAGCATAGTTACCAAGTGATGATCAGTGTCCTTGGCCCTGAGAAAATAGTGCCCTTGCCGACTGGAGGATTTGGCCAAAGCATAACAGCGCCGAATAGCGGGAATGCCAAGGTTGATCCTAAGGCACCGGTTTAACTCTATGATCCCCATTACGATTGGGAAGAAGTTTACATTAGGTTGGGAAGGGATCAAACCCCAATGGCGAAGGATGGCCCTAAGAAATGGGTGTAGGGGAAAACGAACCCCGCCCTCTGCAATTGACAGAAGAGGAAAGATGATTGTACTCTCATCAGCCCTCTCCATATCAAGAGTGATGTCTGTCACGAGGGATAAATGGACATCATTAGGGATACAAAAATGGCGTCGAAACCCAGCAATACGATCCGCAGAAAGGAGGTCTTTTAAATGCTTAGCCATCCTAGCAAGTCTAAGGAGTACGCTAAACTGAAAATAAGCAAGGAAATAGGATTCAAGAAGAAAAGGAAAGAGAACTTACAAGAAGCAGAGGAGAAAATGAGAGACGGAGGGAAGTTGCAGAGGACGCAAGACAGAGTAGGTATATCGACTGACAGTCCAGGAGGTTCGAATATTCAAAAAGCATGCACTCGAAGAGACAACAAAGTTTCAAATCATAATAAATGAAGAGAGCGTACGAAGAGGCGGGAATATGTAATAGTGCTTAGAAAACGTGTGCTCTGACACACGTTAAGATAAGTTTAGCCGCCGTCCCTCTAGATTCTCAAACTCGAGTAAATATGCTGTATGAAACCAAACATGCCGAATAACCGAAGTTAATAGGATGTTTGGGGGGCAATTGTGGGAGCCGAATAACGGCGTTCAATAAGGTCGAGTATCTGGATGAAGACGGCCCAGGAAGGAGAATATATACGGCTCTGATCTAGTTGGTCGACCCTAAAGTCGAATATTATAATCGGCATTTTAACCAACCGAACAAAAGCTGAATAAATAAACGTGCAATGGACCAAAGGTGGGCCCAAAAAACATAAGGCCCAAAAGAAGAAGATATAAATAGGAGGACATCTGCCAATGAGAGGTATGTGAGAATTATTATGCTTAACTTAAGATATAAGTAACTAAGAGAGCATACACTGACTTAACCGTCGAAGTGCTAATTCTGGTACCCCCGACTGGAGTGTTTATTCCTTTTCAGGTTATTAGCTGAGGATCTCGAGCGTCCTAGTGGATCAAAAGAGTATTTCCAAACCACATCCCCATAGGGTCCATTCAACTTGGTAATGCTCGGCTCAAGGATGAATCCTACTTCGATTGTCCATTTGATTTTTGAATTGATGGCAGAGGCTAGGCAAGCAAGGGAATCCACATGCGTGTTCTGATCCCAGGTTATTTGATTCAATTCGTGGTGGTCGAATTTCACGAGCAAAGAATTTTTCGTTGTCATGTAGGCTGCCATACGGTCATTTTTAGCTACATACTCCCCTTTCAACTGGTTGATGACTAGTTTCGAGTCACAGAAAACAAGCAACCGCCGCACACCGAGGTGAAGTGCGTTCCGAAGACTGGTAGGCAATGCTTCGTATTTGGCCTCATTATTTGATGCATCAAAGCCCAGTTTAACTGCCTGCTCGATTATTGCCCCTTCGGGGGTCATGATTACTATGCCTGCTCCACTGCCACGTTGGTTGGATGATCCGTCACAGTATAACTGCCAAATGTCTCCAACATATATTCTTCAATTGGGTTTAGGTTGCACTTGCTCGGACTTGAAGTCAGCAAGGCATCCCGTGAATTCGGCTATAAAGTCGGTGAGCACTTGCCCCTTGATGGCAGTTCTAGGCAAAAACTGGATATCATACTAGCCAAGTTCCAAAGCCCATTTCGAAATGCGCCCTGATGCTTCCGCGATACAGAGCGTCGACTGGAGGAGATAGTCCGTTAGTACACCTATTGTATGCCCCTGAAAGCAATGCATCAGTTTTCTTGCAGCCATAACGAGAGCAAGGATGATCTTTTCCATTGATAGATAGCATGTTTCGGCGTTGGCCATTGCTTTGCTTACATAGTAAACTGGTCGTTGCTCCTCGAGTTCCTCCCTTAAAAGTACGGCGTTGATTGCCCAATCAGATACCGCCAGATACAAAATGAGCGGGTCGCCTGCCGAGGGGGTTGCCAGGAGTGGTATTGATTGGAGATAAGTTTTCAAGCCGTCCAAAGTGGCCTGGCACTCGGGGGTCCATTCGAAAGCTTTACCTTGCCGAAGTGTGTGAAAGAATTGTCAGCAGCGATCTGTGGAACCACTGATAAACCTATTGAGCGCAGCGGCCATTCCTGTCACGCCCCAAAATTTGGACAATTAAATATTAAATTAGGACTAAACCCCAATCAATATTCCATCATCCAAATCCTAGGGGTGAAACAAAAACAAAAAAAAACTAAAACACCAACCAAACCATCCACCATAATCTCATAACTAATAAATACCTCAACATCAAGGTAACAATAAATAGTCAAAACAACTTAAATAAAGTACGGTTACAAACCATGCCAAATTATTCCAATGCTAAAGTCATGAAAAAAAAATCATAATAATAAATACATAAATTAGTATCAATCCTAAGCTCAAGAAAAATAAAAGAACTCCAAACGATATGTCCTACGATCACAGATATTTCTTGTCACCACCAAAGCCTCTACTAATCCTGCAAAGGACGCTCAGCTGCGCTCAAATAGAACGCACCCGAGTTGCCAAGAGACAAAACGGGTCAGTATACAGGTATACTGGTATGAGTACAAGAATCAACACCCACGTGTCCACCAGACACAAACAAAAATACATTTAATTCATATCATGGGACAAGACAAGTAGTTCAAACCGCACCGAGACGAATGGGTAGTTTCTCGAGATACGGTGGCATTTAGTTTCTTGTCCGTACACAACGAAATATAAATTGATTATAAAATAGACAAAATAGAAATAAAAATATGGTGGGTCAGCCCTGCATAAAAAGTTAGTAAGACCCGCCATCCTGCAAAACAAATAAAGTTAGTATAATTTAATCATAAGTAACTTATTAAAACAAATATAAAGTTACACCGTTTCACACTTAAATAATTCGAATTGATCAAAACTCAAAGAACGAAAGTTGTACAGAATCAAATTTCCTATAAGACAAGGCGAACGAATTTAACAGAAACTGAACAGGTTAAGAGAAAAACTTGATATAAAAATCTAGAGAGAATTCAATCGAAAAATCTGAATCTAAAAACGAACCAAAACTGCCCTAAGATGATTTTTTTCCGAAAAAGTTCAAAACACAAAAAGTGTGCAGAATAATGTTTTACTTCAGTTTACGCGAAACCAATAAAAATGAGCTCGTTTCGTGGGTTAAAACAGCCTCTAAAATCTGCCTTGCTAAAATGAACCAAACCGACAATAATCAAGATCATTCGATTATAAGTTCTAATAGATCTTTAAATAAATACATAAAACATAAAAGTGGTCCAAAATCACGTATAGATGTCTCTGCTCAAATTTTATAATTTATTGAGGTCGATTACTATTTTTCAACACGAACATATCAACACAATTCACACTATAGAAATAAACTCATAATTAAATTCTTTGTTCCTTAACTCAATCAATATCATTCGAACTATACCTATAAGTTCATAATTACTTCTTTGTACCTTGACTCCACCACTTCGGCCCTCCCCTTCTGGCCTACACATATATCCCATGTGCCTCCCGTATACCTAACCCACTCCGAAGCCAAACTTCCACGGGGATATCGTCCCGAGTTTGACTCACACTCCTTCGCCAGGTATGCACCACATATGGTGGATACCGAATATAAGAAGGCCAGAAGGTTTGAAGGAGGCCTTAGTGCTGCTATACAGGACCGAATAAATGTTTTGAAAATGCCAACTTTTGTGGGTGTTCTCGACCGTGCATTGATGGCCGAGTCAAATATTGCAGCAGTGAAACAATCTGAAACACCAACAACTGAATGGCAAGGTAAAAGGCAGGGTTTCAAATTTAAGAAAGGCAAGCACAATCAGTTGAACAAGAAACAGAATACGGGGTCAACTACTAGCCCCAGCCAAGGGAGTGGGTTTACCCCACCCTGCTCCGTATGTGGCAATAAGCACAAAGGGGTTTGCTACCAGATTTCAGGAGCTTGTTTCAGATGTGGCAAGGTGGGCCACAGAATTAAAGACTGCCCTTCTGCTCCACCAGTTAGTAGTAAAGCTACACCGAGCGCAGCAGCATCAAATGCAGCGCCAAAGCCTAACCCCAAAGCTACCGGGAAAGAGCCTGTGAGGCAGGGTCGAGTATTTGCCCTAGTACCGGGAGACGTTCAGAATACTGAGACCGTTGTGTCAGGTATCCTCTCTATTTGTACTCAGAATGCATATGTATTGATTGATTCGGGGTCTACACATTCTTATGTGTCGCATGCCTTCTCACGAAAATTGAATAGACCCTTAGAACCTATGAATTACTTGTTAGCTGTATCATCACCTGTGGGGGGATCCATGACATGTGCATATATGTATCCTGCTTGTGAAATTATTGTTGGGGATATGCATTTGTTTATTGACTTACTACCGTTGAACATAGATCATTTTGATGTGATATTGGGGATGGATTGGCTACAAAAATATCATGCCACTATAGATTGTGTAACAAAACAAGTTGTTTTCCGTCCACCGGGTTTACCTGAATTTGTGTTTAATGGGAGTGGAGTAGTACCTCCTCCATATCTGATTTCTTCTGTAAAAGCTGTCAAACTGATTAGAAAGGGGTGTAAAGGATATTTGTGTTCTGTATTGACTGTATCTGCTGATGATAATGTTAAAACTGATGTGACTTGTATTCCTATAGTCAGAGAATTCCCAGATGTATTTCCAGATGATTTGCCAGGGGATTTGATTGATAGGGAAGTTGAATTCACCGTTGATGTAATTCCGGGTACACAGCCAGTGTCTAAAGCTCCCTACAGAATGGCTCCAACTGAACTGAAAGAATTGAAGGTACAATTGCAGGAACTGTTAGACAAGAAGTTTATCAGACCCAGTACTTCACCGTGGGGTGCACCTGTTCTGTTTGTAAAGAAGAAAGATGGCTCACTGAGACTGTGCATTGACTACCGTGAATTGAACAAGGTAACTGTGAAGAACAAATATCCACTACCGCGTATTGATGATTTATTTGACCAGTTACAGGGTGCACAAGTGTTTTCCAAGATTGACCTTAGATCGGGGTACCATCAACTGAAAGTTAAACCGGAAGACATTGACAAAACTGCTTTTAGAACGAGGTATGGCCATTATGAATTTTTAGTTATGCCGTTCGGAGTCACGAATGCCCCAGCTGCATTTATGGACCTCATGAACAGAATTTTTAAACCATACCTTGATGATTTTATTGTGGTATTCATTGATGACATATTGATCTATTCTAAGACTGTAGAAGAACATAAACACCATCTGAGACTTGCCCTGCAGACCTTAAGAGAACAGAAACTGTATGGTAAACTGTCTAAATGTGAGTTTTGGCTTGATCATGTTATGTTTTTGGGGCATGTTGTTAGCAAAGATGGAATTTCTGTTGATCCGCAGAAAATTGAAGCTGTAGTGAACTGGCCTAGACCAACAAATGTGACTGAAGTCCGAAGTTTTTTTGGGATTGGCTGGATATTACAGAAGATTTGTCAAAGACTTCTCCAAAATTGCCTTACCACTGACTCAGTTGACACAGAAAGGGATATCATTTGACTGGACTGACCAACGGGAATCAGCATTTCAGGAGTTGAAAACTAGGGTGCTGTTTGGTAACACTTACGTTTTCAGTTTTTTGTTTATATTTACAAAAATTTAAAAAACTCAAATAAAAACTTGTTTGGTAAAATTTTTGATTTATAAATCAGTGGTCTCAGTTTATAAATTTGGCCAAAAAATGAAAATACAAAAAATGTGTTTCCATTTTGAGTTTTCAGTTTTTTTTTTTTTTACCACCCAACACTAGCCACCACCCGCCACCATTTTTCACCATCGTTTTCCGCCACCACCACCCACCCCCCACCACCACCACCCACCCTCCACCACCACCACCACCTGCCACCACCACTCACCACCCACCACCCGTCACCACCACCCACTAGCCACCACCCATCCCTCGCCGCCGCCGCCGCCGCCACCACAAACACCATCACCCACCACCCACCACCACCTACCACCCACCACTACCCACTCGCTACCACCCGCCACCGTCACCCACCTGCCACCACCACCCGCCACCACCACCACCACCAGCTCGCTACCACTCGCCACCGTCACCCACCCACCTACCCACCCGCCACCACCCGCCGTCCGCCACCCACCCACCCACCCACCACCACCCGTCGTCCGCTACCCGCATGCCACCACCACCCGCCACCACTACCATCACCACCACCCACTCGCTACCACTCACCACCCGCCACCGCCACCCACCCACCCACCCACCACCGCCACCTACCCGCCACCACCCACCACCGCCACCACCCGCCAGCCACCAGCCACCACCACCCACTCGCTGCCACCCACCACCCGCCACCTACCTGCCACTACCCACCACCACCCGCCATCCGCTACCCACCTGCCACCACTACCCACCACCCACCACCCGTCACCACCACCACCACCACCACTCACTCGCTACCACCCACCACCCACCACCCGCCACCGTCACCCACCCACCCACCACCACCACCCGCCGCCACCCGCCATCCGCCACCCACCTGCCACCACCACCCACCACCACCACCACCCACTCGTTACCACCGGCCACCGTCACCTACCCACCCACCCACCACCACCACCAACCGGCCCGCCACCACCCACCACCACCAGCTACCCACCATCCACCGTCACCACTTTCCACCACCATCTTCTGCCGCCACTTGCCACCACTTCCCATTTCTCACTTTTTTTTATATTTTTAAAATTTTTTAGACATTTTATCAATTACCAAACACGTTTGTAGTTTATATTTTTCTAAAAATAAACAAAAAATAAACAAAAACCAGTTTATAAAATTTTTGTAAATATAAACTGAAAACGTAAACGTTACCAAACACACCCTAGACTTGTGACTGCACCAATTCTGACTCTACCTTCAGGTACGGATGGTTATACTGTATTTAGTGATGCTTCTCATAAGGGTTTGGGGTGTGTGTTAATGCAGAATGGGAGAGTTATTGCTTATGTTTCCCGACAGTTGAGACCACATGAAAAGAACTACCCGACCCATGACTTAGAACTTGCTGCAGTGGTATTTGCATTGAAAATCTGGCATCACTATCTTTATGGGGCGACATGTGAAGTGTATACTGACCACAAGAGCCTGAAGTACTTTTTCACTCAGAAAGAACTGAATATGAGACAGCGGAGATGGCTTGAACTGATAAAAGATTATGACCTACAGATTTTGTACCATCCGGGAAAAGCAAACACCGTTGCCGATGCTTTGAGCCGAAAATCGATTGGGAACTTAGCCTGTTTGCTGACTGGACAGAAAGAGTTGCTTTGTGACCTTGAAAAGTTTGAGATTGAAATTGTTTTGAGGGAACAAGGTGGTACCTTAGCTGCTATTTCTGCTCAACCAGCATTGATTGAAGAAATTAAGGAGAAACAGCAATTGGATGATTACTTGAAAAAGATCATCGAAGAAAGAGAGTCTAAACTGAGACCGGGGTACAAATTTGAGAACAATGTACTGAAATTTCAAGAAAGACTGTGTGTTCCGAATGACACCGAACTGAAAAGAAGAATTCTGCAAGAGGGCCACAATTCAAAATTTTCTATCCACCCAGGGAATACGAAAATGTATCAAGATTTGAAATTGAATTTCTGGTGGCCGGGGATGAAGAAAGAAATTGCCGACTTTGTGTCCAAATGTCTTCATTGCCAACAAGTCAAAGCTGAACATCAACGACCTGCTGGATTATTGCAACCCTTACCCATACCAGAATGGAAATGGGAGCATATCACGATGGATTTTATCGTTGGATTACCTCGCTCCAGAAAAGGTATGGACTCTATTTGGGTTATTGTTGATAGATTGACTAAATCTGCACACTTCCTACCTGTCAAGACAATTTATAATGCAGACAAATTGGCTGTTATCTATATTGATGAAATTGTGAGATTGCATGGAGTGCCTGTATCTATTATTTCTGACAGGGATTCGAAGTTTACATCGAGGTTCTGGCAAAGCCTACAGACTGCATTGGGTACTGAATTGAGGCTGAGTAGTGCCTATCATCCTCAGACAGATGGACAGTCAGAAAGGACCATCCAGACTCTAGAGGATCTACTGAGAATGTGTGTCCTTGACTTCCAAGGAAACTGGGAAAGTCATTTGCCGTTGGCTGAATTCGCCTACAACAACAGCTACCATTCGAGTATTGGTATGGCGCCTTTCGAGGCATTGTATGGCAGAAAGTGTAGATCTCCAATCTGCTGGGCAGAAGTTGGATACGGGCCGTTGCTTGGGCCCGAGATTGTTTATGAAACGACTGAAAAGGTAAAACTGATACAGCAAAGATTGAAAACTGCACAGAGTAGACAGAAGAGTTATGCAGATGTTAGAAGACGAGACCGAGAGTATGAAGTGGGTGATCACGTTTTTGTGAAAGTGACACCAATGAAAGGCCAGACTCGTTTTGGAGTCAAAGGCAAGTTAGCGCCGAGATACGTTGGACCTTATGAGATTGTTGAGAAAATCAATCCGGTGGCGTATCAAGTTGCACTTCCTCCTGAAATGGAGCATATGCATAACGTCTTCCACATTTCGATGTTGAGAGATTATCTCCGGGATCCATTCCATGTGATTGAGCCTACTCGTATTGTGTTGAGTGATGACTACACTTACGAGGAACGGCCTATCCAGATTGTAAACCGACGGATCAAGAAACTGAGAAACAAAGAGATCCCGCTAGTGAAAGTTGACTGGCAGAACCATGGTGGTGTGTATGCCACTTGGGAAAGGGAAGATGACATGGCTAGGCGATATCCTGATTTGTTCCCGCTGAATCCTGTTTTCTTCCAGACTGAAGGTAACTCGAGTTTAGAGGACTAAACTCCTTATAAGGAGGGGAGACTGTAACAACCCTCGTATTGATTACCGATTAACCACTGAATTATATACTGATTAATGCTAAACTGAATTGATAATGACTGATAATTGAATTAACTGAAGTACTGAATAGACTGATTGGAATCGAAACTGAAATTGAATAAGTTTGTCTATCATATTGCATATTGCATCTGTTTGATTGATTGATTATCTGTTCGAATTCATATGTTTAACTGCTAATTGAAGGCCTTATCGGCGGCCGAATTAGGAACCGTTTAGTGTTTCGTGATCAGTAGAATATTTGTGATTTAATGATATATTTATCTGAAAATTGATTAGGAATGATTAAATTAGATCAATTTAAGCCTAATTAATAGAATTGCCAAGTTTAGCTTATTTACCAAATTGCCATGTGAGTGGCCTCTTTGTTTATTATCATTGGAGGGCCTTATTACACTTAACAAACAATTGCTCAGCCCCTATTCTTGCATCCCAACCGACCAAACTTAGAGAGAGTGAGGGAGAAGAGAGAATTTAGCTCATTTGTTGAACTTGCTTGGAGAATTGCTTGGAAATTGAAAGATTTGAAGTATAGATTGGCAAATTTAGCTCCCACACCTTGATTTCAAGACTTAGTAAGGTAATTGGGCCCCTCATTGTTGTCCTTAAGGTTTATTCTTGCATGCTCCATGCTTAATTAGAGAGCTAAGCCATGAATTTGCTCATAATTGTTGAATTAGAACTCCATTGTTGCATGCATGCTCATGTAGTCAAGTTTGGAGGTTTAATTTCATGAAAATCTCACATGCAAGCTTATATTCATGCATGGTCCATGTTTTCATCTTGTTTTCCAACTATTGAACTCAATTGAACAAGAATTGAAGCTTGATTTTGGTTTAAAGCTCATGCATTGCATGTTTTGAAAGTGTTCTTGAAAATGGGTTTGAAAATGGCTTTAATTGACCAACCCTTGGCCCTTGCATGTGCAAATTAGCTTTTGAAACTTGTTATTCATTGAGTTTAAGTGTATTTTCCAGAATTTGGGGCCAAGAGGCTGAGTTTTGGATGGTTGAATGCTTGGTTCGAACTTGGGAGACAAATCTGGAAATTCCAGATTTTGCTTCCTCGCTCGAGCGAAGGATTCCTCGCTCGAGCGAGCACCTTTGTCCAGGGCTCTGCTCGAGCGAGCATCGAGCGTGGTATCGCGCGTAAAAATCGAGCATCCAGTACTTTTACTGTTCATGCAGCTCGCTCGAGCGAAGGATTTCTCGCTCGAGCGAAGACTTTGAATTTGGAAGCTCGCTCGAGCGAAGGAAGGCTCGCTCGAGCGAGGCTCCTATTTTCAGCAACTTTTGAAAAATGCCTTCCAACTGTAATTTTGCATCCTCATCCCATCCTAGGCATTCTTAGGCCTAGTTTAAGACATCTTAATGAGGATTTAGACATAGAACCACACCGAGGAAATTTAGGGATTTAATTATTATCCTTCCCGATTGTGAACTTAGTGTGTGTTCTCTATTTGTTAACTGTTTAGGGTTGGCTTTCGGGGACGCGCTCTAGCTGCTATTAGCCCAATCTCTGTGAGTAACAGATTGTGTAAAGATATGTTCAAAAATGGTTATATTTTGAATACTGAACTGAACTGTTTATTGAACTGATATTGTTTATTGAATGAATGTATGTCCTTTATTTCTGAACTGTACTGTGGCATCCTTAGCACCTACTGTTATTGACTGTTACAGAGCTCTGTCGGTTTCCTTGTGGAACCATATCGTTTATCGATTGATGGCCATCATTATTGTTGGGTCTGTTAAGGCCCGGTCCTTTGGACCTACTGTTTATAGGCTAATGGATGTACCACATATGATTGATTGATTGAAATACTGATTGACTGAAATACTGAAAGATTGAGATACTGTATAATGAACTGTTTTCATTATTGTAAGGACATTCATTCATAACCTCTTTACACTTATTGTTATTCACTGGGCTTTAGCTCACTGTTTATATATATATGTAGGTTCTCAGCAGCCAGACCGGAGCTAGGAGCGTGGGTTAGCCCCCAGTTTTGTCAAGCCAGCCTATGTGCCTCACTACGAGGTTCCGAGACGCCATGCTACGGCTTGGGGTGTTTTTGTGTCCCCCACCTGTCTCTTGACTGTTTTGTTTATTGTATAAACTGTTTACTGTTTGACTGCACCGTTATCGAGGGATTAAGTCCCCGTACTGAATGGTTGTATATGATTGTATAGACTGTACTGTTTTGACTGTATGAATGCATGAAAAATGTTTTTGGCATACAGATTTTCACAGCTCAATGGACACTAGTTATTTACTGTATTGGCTTCCGCCAGGCCCTGTACTCTGTTTTACTGTATTACTGTTCAGCAGGCCTTCAGTAATCTCGGATTACTGGCCAGTTACGGTGCTAAACCCATAGGGCCGGGTTTGGGTCGTGACACACTCCCCGGATGGTTAGCATATACGTACGCGCGCAAATCAAAGCACTCGTCTACTCATGAGAACGAGGCAACAATATATATAAACATCTCATCGACATCATGAGACAAATATAACCATGCCGGGCATAAGGCAGCAAACAACTCTCATAATCCTCACCTTTTTTTTTCTCACTCTTTCTCACCATCACTCAAATAAAACAACAATCCATGGAGTCATGGTGGAGTATAAGGAATTTATCTATATGTTCTTAATTAATTTTAATTTCATATAACCATATTAATTTTAGTTTCATATAATCATGAGGGTGATTACAATCATAAAATAAATCCATATAAAAACCATAAATCTGACATTCACAACTAATTAAAATAATTAAAATAAATCAATCAACTAAAAACCCTAAACCTTACCTACACAACTAAACAAAATAATTAAAATTAATCAATCATCTAAAAACCCTAAACTTTACCTACACAACTAATCAAAGTAATTAAAATCAATCAATTATCTGATAATCCTAAACTTTACATACCCAACTAAATAAAAATAATTAAAATCAATCAATCATATATAAACCCCTAAATCTTACATCCATAACTTAATCAAAATAATTAAAATTAATTTATCATCTTTATGTAAAACCAAATCAAACTAACATCAAATAAATAAATAAATAAAAACAAAGAATTAAACATAAATCAAGAGAAGTGGGTTTTGTACTCACAATATTATTTTGAAGATCAGAAAATTATTTGGAGAACTAATGGAGCCACCAAAACAAAACCCTAACTTTTTTTTTTCTTTTCTCTCCCCTCTCTCTCTCTCTCTCTCACGGCGCCTCCTCTCTCATTGACTTTTCCAATCTTTATTTTCTAATCAATTCCTAAACCTAATTGATTACATAATATAATACATATATATATATATATATATAATAACCTAATTCACTTTATATAATATTATATTAAAACCTAATCCTATTAGAACTTAATCAACTATTATATAATATATATTATAATATATATAAATATAAATAGAAGATTAAATATATATATATATCTATATATATAACACCTCTTTTTTTTTATATAACAAACATAAATATTTAAATATTTTGATTAATTATATATAATTAAATAACACTTTAAATTAATTAATTACCACATTAAATTCTTTAAATATCACATTAAATTTTCATGTGACCACACAATTAATAAAGCCAAAAATAAAATAAGATAATAATAATAAATAATGACTTAAGAAAATTAGGGTCGCTACAATTCCCATCAGCTTCTAAGCCTCTTTAATTGACCGAGGAGAACAAAGTTCTAGAATTGCTGTGATTTGCCTTGGGTTGGCCTCTGTTCCACGGTGGTTTACAATGTAGCTGAGGAATTTTCTGGATCCGATGCTGAATACACACTTTGAGGCATTCAATTTCATTATGTACCTTCGGAGAATGCCGAATGTATCTGCCAAATCAGCTAAGTGGGTGTGTTTTTCCTTGGATTTGACCACCATGTCGTCGATGTATACTTCCATGGTGTGGCCGAGCTATTCCTTGAACATGGCAGTGACCAGTCTCTAGTAAGTTGCCCCCGCATTCTTCAGCCCGAAAGGCATGACCTTATAGCAATAGGTTTCTCTCGAGGTGAGAAATGCAATCCTTTCTTGATCCTCCAGATGCATGGCAATTTGATGATAGCCTCTGTAGGCGTCCAAGAAGCTCATGCGTTGATGATGTGCCATTGGGGAGGGGAAAACAGTCCTTGGGACAAGCTTTGTTTAAATCCATGAAGTCCACACAAACATGCCAAGATCCATTCTTCTTCTTTACAACCACGATATTGGACAACCATGTAGGATAGGTTACTTCGCTAATTGCCCCGGCCTCCAGTAATCAGTCAACTTCTTTAACAACGGCCGAAGCGTGCTCCGCGGCTAACCGTCGACTTTTCTGAATGATTGGCTTACATTTTGGATCAACGTTTAAGCGGTGCTGGGCCACAAATGGATCCACCCCTGGCATCTCGTATGGTGTCCACGCAAACACGTCAAGGTTGCCGAGTAAGAAGGATACAAGCTCGTGCCTGTCAACTTTGTTCAAGGAAGTGCCGATCATGAAGAACTTGTCAGGACTCACATCAATCTCAACCCGATCCAGGTCTTCAGTTGGCTTTTCGCTGGGGATCTTCCCAATGTCCTCGAGGCTCTCCCGATTTGGTACTTCAATCGAATTCACTTCCAGTTCCTTTGGTCTCCTTGCAGCAGCAACAAGGTAGCATGCCTATGATGATTTCTGAGAACCCCGAATTTGTTAAATGCCATGCTCAGTCAGAAAATGAAGTAATTGGTGGTAGGTGCTTGGCACAGCTTGTATGGTATGCAACCAAGTTCTTCCCATGATGAGATTGTATGGTGAAGGAAGTTTGACAACCAGAAATTCTACGTCTACTGATCTGGTGCCTGCCCGAACTGGTAGTGTGATTTTACCCAAACGAAACTCAGGGTTAGCATTGAAGCCGAATAATGGGTAATCAGCCGGCGACAAATTTGAGTTGGTGAATCCGAGTTTAACAAATGTTTTGCAATACATTACTTCCGAAGTGCTTCCCTGATTAATGAGAACACGTTCAATGGTGAATCTGTTCACGCGTAACTCGATGACGAGGGGATCGGTGTGGAGGAGAGTTACCCCAATCAAGTCGGTGTCGTCGAAACTAATCCTCCCAATTTCATGGGGCCGTTTTATTGGTGTGATCGGCCTATGCAGGCTAGGTTGCAACTAAATTGTTTGTATCTCGGCTGACGACGGCAAGCTGTATATCACATGAATTACACCAAGCAGAGGTGAATCTGGCCTTAGGGCTACCATATTCGATGAAATATTCTTTCGGACGTGTTGCGCTAGTTGGCCGTCTTGTACCAGTTCCTCAAAGTGGTCCTTCCGTGTATGACAACTGTCGGTGTCATGACCATGGTCCTTGTGGTACTCACATCACTTGTCCCATCTCCTTGTATCGGGAGGTCCCATCATTTTGGGCGACCATTTAAAGAACGGAAGGTGTTGAACTTTCAACAAAATCTTGCTGACCGGCTCTGCTAGCTTCGTGTACTTTTTGTCCGAGCGTCTTGTGCGCCTGTTATCCACTTGATATTGTTCATTTGATCGGTGTGAACACTGATCACTTCATCGGCATGAGCCACGCCTTTTGTCTCATTTAGCCCGATTTCGCGGTTCAGGGCTCCTTGATGGCACGACGCTTATCGGCTGAACAATTCCAGGCAGGGCCGTCTTAACAGCTTTCTATCCAGCTTTGACCTGCAGAGCATCGTCTTCCACCTTACAATATTCTTCAACTTTCTTCATTAACGCCCAAACTGTTTTGGGGGGCCGTCTGGTCAACGAACTGCGGAGGAGACTATTAGGATGTAATCCCATTTTAAAGGCGGTGATGGCCATGGAGTCATTGCAAGCATCGTCTACCAAGTTAAAGCATTCTCAATAACGTGCTGAATATTCATGAAGGGTTTCTGCTGGTTTAATTTGCATTGCCTAGAGAAAATCGGCTGACTTTGGCTGGATTTCATTGGTGATGAATCTTGCTCTGAAGGACTTTTGGATTTGATGGAAGCTTTTAATCGATGTCGGTTCCAGTTTATAGTACCATCTGACAGCTAGTGGTCCCAGACTGCTCGGAAACATTCGATACATGAGGGCTTCATCCTCAACATGCAGTGTCATCGCTTGTTTATAATGACTAATATGGTCAGTGGGGTCTGATTTTCCATCATATAGGGTGAACGACGGTGCTTTGAACTTCTTGGGTAGCACAACCCTTGCAATTCGTCACACAAAAGGGTCGTGCTTGTCTTCTTCATCTGAATCATTATTTCTTCTCCTTTGCTTGTGCCGTACATACGGACTTCCTTTGGATAAGCTGGATACATCGACTTGTCCCTTCTTTCTGGGTTTTTCGAGGATGGTGAGTTAGAATCATTGTCATTATCGTGTTTCCGAAGTCGACGTCATCGATCATCCTTCTTTTGAAGGTCGACCCCAGTTGTGGCATGCGGCTTGTTGGGATTTGGCTAGCTTTAGGGCCAACTCCTGGCGCATGCGCTCGTTCTCAGCCATCATGTTTTCCAGATGTTGTTCATTTTGCTTTGCTTGATCCATGATTGTCTGCATTGTCTCTTGCACCGATGTTGAGGGTGAGGTCTGGGCTATTGAGTCGAAGTTCAAACCCCGTCATGCGGTAATATTCTTCGGTCCAAGCATGTTTCTTGGAGTAATGTCATCTCTTGGCGTAATGTCGTCATGACTACCGGAGGATCATCTATTACCCCGCCATGGATGTGCTTGAGTATTCCCACAGACGGCGCCAATTGTGGAGAAGTGGTTTGGAAATACTCCAAGATCCAGTCAGACGTCTTTGATCCTCTGATTGCTACCTGGAAAATGGATGAACACTCCGGTCGGGGGTGTCGGAATTAGCACTCCGACGGACAAGTTGGTATGCTCTCTAGTTTACTTCTATCTCAAGTTGTTTTATCTATTCTCACATACATTTCTTTTGTTGACGTTCCTTTTTTTATATTACCCTTTGGGCCCATAAGTCGGGCCCACCCTCAATCTCACACTTGTTGACTTACTCGGCCTTCTGATTGCGTGCTAGTTCCCATTCGGCTCTTCATATAGCCGACTGTACATTCAAATGTCTTTGGTCAGATATCTCCAAATCTCTTCATACGGCCGACTATACTTGACCTTAGATTATAGCCGAATCGACTTTGGCCAGATGTTTTTCAAATTCCTTGGCCTTCTTCAACACATAAGTATTCGGCTCCCATACTTTTGTATGATAATAACATGTCAACTTTCTGGTAAGAAAAGTCTTTTAAGGTATTGGCAACACACACCTTTTGTTGTTCATTTTCTCTGTAATTCTTCGAAGACATTTATTTATTAGAAATAAACTATTACAGTGGCTGACTGGAGAAACTCTTCTTTCACAGGATAAGGAAATTATTGTCTTATATAGAGGAAAGGATTTCATGCCTGCTGCAGTTTCTTCAGCAATAGAAGAGCGAAGAAAATGTGAAATTTCTATGGAGAAACACAAGACAGATTTTTGTTCATCAATTATGACTATTCAGGAGTGTCAAGATAAATGTAATGGGATAAACAATCAGAAAAGGAAACTAAGATCTACTGAAGCAACTGTTAAGAAAACTAGCACAAAGTTGCAAATGGTATGCGTTCATGAAGATGTTAATGCTAGCAACCTTCTTGTTCAAGTCTTATTTGAATTTTGAATGGCATGCTTTCTAGAACAGGCGTTAGAGAAGAAATCCAAAGCAAAGAAGCTTCTAGTAGAGCTGGACAATGAAAAGACCCTCCAAGAAGCTGAAATAGATAAAGAGGGTATAACCGAAGAAGAAAGATATATGTTAAGGACGGATGGCTTGAAAATGAAGCTGTTTCTCCTATTGGGTGAGTTTGATGTCTAATGACTCTTTTCTTCTTCCCTCGAATGAAAGGATTCTAAAAAGCTTTCAATACATTTAGCTCTAAGAAGCTTTCAATACATTTAGCTTTAGCTCTGAATGAAAGGATTCTAAAAAGCTTCAATTGCAGTTCTGGACTACTCTCTTAAAAACCAAGAAGCTAAAAGGGAGTTATATGAAACTTTTGTATTAGAAAATCTCATATTTCAATTTTGAGCACTTTGAAATACACAGAAAAATATCAAAAATTCAATTCATTCAATATTATAAATCAATTCATAGTGCAACAACAATCACTAACACAAAGGACAAACTCACCATTTAATTAACATATATACATATATATATATGGTATTAGAGCCAAGTTGGTTGATAATATAATTGTTTAGTTGTTTCTGTTTAATTCCTCTCATTTATTTCTCTGTAATTTACTTCAAGCCTCCTTTATTATTTCTAACTTCTCGTTGTTTTCTACTTTGCTTGTAGCCACCCAACTTTCGTCCCACATCTAGTGTAAGTCCTCAAGATAGGCAATTGACAAATATAGGGGTTCTCAGAAAAGGTATGAGCGAACACATAGTATGTGAAAACATGATAAGTTATCAAAGAATTTAGAACTTTGAATTATTCTACAAAACCACAATGAGTTGATTATTCAGAAGTAACTCTTTAGTTAGCTCTAGATCTACAACATTAGCTCCTATACTTGATGATACAGTCATAAATGAAGAAGAACATGAATTCTAAGATGTTAAAATAGATTTAAGTTGGAATATCCCTAAAGTACCTATTAAAGAAATTTATAAAACCAGTTTTTTAAAGTCATCCTTTAATATTGATTTGCATGTAAAAACTATCGAGCAAGTCTATGTTTTAACTAAAATTCAAGAAACATGTCATCTGCTAAGTAAAGAATCAATTAAAAAATATATATCCACTGGTCATAATTTTATCCATATAGGATTAATCCAAGTAGCGGTCAAACCTTTAACTCAACAAGGTCTTAATTCCTCTGTTTTATTATGTTTACGCGATGCCCGATTTATTAATTATCATGAAAGTTTAATCAGTATGATGGAATCAGGACTTCATCAAGGACCTGTCCATTTTAATTATTTTCCTGATTTTACTTTAAGTCTTTGTGACCCTCACATCTTAAAAGCTCTTACATTAAACATATAGGTTTCTGGTGCATTTACTAGAATACTTGGTGGTGCCCATTCTATTACTTTAATATACCGTATTTATTATAAATATATTAAAACAAATCTTAATGTGCATGCTTTAGTAAAAAGTCCAAAAGACAAAACCTTACTTGTTCAAGGTAGTACTAGTCAAACAAACATAGAAGTCTGTAAAACCATATGTTGGAATGATATAACTCTTCCAGATGAATGGGTTACAGTTAATGAAAATTATTCTCAACCACACCAATCTGATCAAAATGATGTCCAACAAATCTAACAATTCAATGATGGTTTAGTTCACATACGAATTAATCGCCTAACTAGTCACTCCTCTTGTCATAGTACCTTTAGTATCCCTACTGATGACGATGAAATTTTTAGTACCGCTTTATTTACTCGTAAAGATCGAAAACTTTTTATTGGTCAACCCCCACATACTGTTAATAGTAAATTAAAAGGAATCGATAATTCCTCTACATCTCAAATTAGTAAACCTGTATATTCAATACACACATCTTCATGAAGAAGAAACCACATCTCAAGATTCACCCACTCAAACAGACTTTGAAGTTATTCCTCTTGTTAATCCACAATTATTAACTCTTAGTACACATATTACTCCAGATCTTAATAAATTTCATTCTAAATTTAAATCTAAAGATAATAAATTAAAACGACAGATTTATAGGCATACTTATAGTGAATGACAACAATCCAAAATAATTAAGACATGGTATAAATTTATGAATAAAATCAGTACTGAAATCAATTTCTTTGATTATCTTGAAAATTATTATCAAAATTTAAATACTATTACAAAAAACTAAATGGAAAACTTTCCCTAATACTACTATTTCTTCTAGTCATCCTCCTTTAGAAACCATCCTCATTGAACATAAAGGATCGCTTGTATATGCTTCTCCTTTTAAACTTCCTGGTGATGAATCTAAAATTAAAAAAATGATTGAACAAAATAATTATACAAATCAATGTTTAAAAACTATTAGTAAATAATTAGATACAATTGAAACTCATTTTGATGATTACTCAATTAGCCATACATCAACTAGTGATCTTTAGACAAACCTCTTATTAATCTTCCTAGCACTAGAAAAAGGTTAAGTCTAGTTACTCAAGATAGTAATACTGTTGAAGCTATTGAACATTTATTTACCAAGTTATCTACCCTTTCTAACGACAAAGGAATTACTATATTAACACAACAGCCGCCTTTAGAATTTACTAGTGACTCTGACACATCTACTAATAAAATTAGTCAATTAGCACAACAATTTCAAACACTCATCTTAATCGAATTGTACATCCGAAAGTTAATCCTACTACTCTTACAAAAAATTGATATAATAAACCAACTCCATCTGATCTTCAATTTAAAGAAACTAATATTAGCAATCAATTTTCTATTTCTGCCAAAAAATTATATGAATGGAGTATTGATGGTCTTAGTGAAAATCAAATTCTTCAAAAGTTAAATCACATGTCTATAGTAGCTAATAGTTATCTTAGTAATTATCCTGACTACACTCAACCTGAAATCGTCTCTTTACTTACCTCTGGTTTTACTGGTATACTTAAATCTTGGTAGGACAAACATCTCACTCAGGATATGCGTGAAGATATTCAAAATGCAGTCCAAGTTGACGAAAATGGCTTCCCTATATTTCATGAAGACATAGGAACAAGTAAACCTGATGGTATTAACACTTTAATATTTACCATAATCAAACATTTTATTAGAACACCTACTAATATTCATTCTCGCATCCATGATCAACTTAGTAATTTAACTTGCCCTACATTAACTGATTTTCGTTGGTATAAAGATGTCTTTACTTCTAGAGTTATGCTCAAAGATGATTGTACTAAATCATTTTGGAAAGAAAAATTTATTAATGGATTACCTAGTCTTTTTGCCCATAAAATTAAAACAGTCCTTAGTTAACCTACTGGTATTATTGAATATGATAACCTAACTTATGGTGATATAATTAGTACTATTCAGAAAGAAGGATAGAAAATGTGTATTGATATAAAACTTAGTAAAAAAAAAACCGCTAGAGATAAATATAAGGCTAAATATGAATTAGGTAACTTCTGTGAAGAATATGGTCTACCCCCTATACCATATAAGAAATATCGTAAAAAACATTCATCCTCTAAATCACATGATCAATATTATGCTAAACCTAACAGAAAATATCACAAGAAAACTAAAAGCTTTAAGAAGTCAAAATCTACCCAAGATGTTACTTGTTACAATTGTGGTAAAAAGGGTCACTATTCTAACAAATATAAAGCTAAAGCCAACCTGAAGAACAAACTTAACCAATTACACATTACTGAAGAAAATCAACGTCAAATATTTGAAATATTCAACTTAACTAATACCCCGAATCACTCTCCTCATCCATCTAGTACCTCATCAAGTGATCCTAATCTATCTAGTAGTACTTCTGACTATTATTCTCCCATTGATAATACTAATGAAGATCCAATTGAACTAGGATGTAATGATACCTGCTGTAAACAAGTCACTATACTTAATAAATCCTAGCAAGAAGAAAATTCATTAATTGAATTAATAAGTAAACTAGACAATCTTGACTTAAAAAGAAAATATACTAATAAATTAAAATCCTTAACAAAGATTATAAAATAAAATAAAATAAAATAAAAAAACCTCATCAAGATAAACCAATTATCAGTTTAACTTCTACTTTAGAAAGATTCAAAAAAGCTCACCATAAAGAAGTAATCTTACAAGATTTACAAAAATAAATCAACCAAATTAAATTAACAATTAAAGAATTAAAAACTAAAGACAAATCATTAGAAGAAGAAATCATTAGAAGAAGAAATTGAAATATTAAAAATCAAGAAAAGTCTTAATGATTTCCAAAATAATAATGATACTTCCTCTGATGAATCTAGTTCTAGTTACGATCCTAATCAAGTCATCTTTGATAATCGATCAACTAAGTCTCATCATGACAGTGATAATCACGATGATAGTAATCGTTTAAATATTATTAATAGAATTAACATTCAAAAATGGCATTCGAAAGTCAAATTAGTTATTAATGATTTTGAAATAGAAGTCATAGCCCTAATTGATACCGGCGCTGATTTAAATTGTATCGAATAAGGTTTAATCCCCACAAAATATCATCATAAAATTAGTGAACAATTAAGTTCTGCTAATGGAAGTTAAATGTATATTAAATATAAATTACCTAAAGTACATATCTGTCAAAATAATGTTTGTTTTAAAACATCGTTTGTTTTAGTTCGAAATATGACACACAAAGTCATTTTAGGAACACCACTTATCTTTTTATTATACCCATTCACTACCACTAATCATGGAATAACAACACAAGCTTTTGGTCAAACAGTAACCTTTAAATTCTTATCTCCTCCTGAAATCAAAGAATTAAATCAATTAAAAGAATGTTCCATATCCCAATCTATCTACCGATTAACCAAACAACTTAAGTTTCTTAAGGAAGAAGTCAAATATAAAAGAGTTGAATTTCAATTAACAAATCCCATTCTTGTTTCTAAAATTGAACAATTCAAAACCCATTTAGAAACCAGTGTCTATTCTACTTTACCTAGTTCTTTCTGGCATAGAAAAGAACATGTAGTTACACTTCCTTATATTAAAAATTTTGATGAAAGACAAATTCTTACCAAATCTCGTCCAATTCAAATGAACAATGAATTAGTCGAAATGTGTAAAAAAAAATCAATGAATTACTTAAAAATAATATCATTAGTAAAAGTAAGTCACCTTAGTCTTGTCTTGTCTTTTATGTTAATAAAAATGCTGAACTTGAACGTGGTGTTCCACGATTAGTCATCAATTATAAACCTTTAAACAAAGTTTTAGAATGGATACGCTATCCAATTCCTAATAAAAAAAGATTTAATTAAATGTCTTAGTCAAGCCGTCATTTTTAGTAAATTTGATCATAAAAGTGGATTTTGGCAAATACAAATTCACCCTAACGATAGGTATAAAACTGCATTTACTACACCCTTAGGTCATTACGAATGGAATGTCATGCCTTTTGATTTAAAAAATGCACCTAGTGAATTTCAAAACATCATGAATGAAATATTCAGTCCCTTTAGTCAATTTTACATCGTTTACATTGACGACATTCTTAGTTTTTCTAAGTCCATAGATGAACATTGAAAACATCTTCACTCCTTCCTCCAAATTACTAAACATGATAGTTTAGTCATATTTGCCCCTAAAATTAAGTTATTTCAAACCAAAGTCAGATTTTTAGGTTATGATATATATCAAAGTACTATTCTTCCAATTAGTCAATCTATTGAATTTGCCTCTAAGTTTCCTAATGAAATTTTAGACAATACTCAGTTGCAACAATTTTTAGGTTCTCTTAATCACATTGCTGAATTCTATCAAGACCTTAGGAAAACCTGTCAACCCCTTTTTGATTAGTTGAAGGATGATCCTCCTTCATGGTCTCCTAGTCATACTGTTATTGTGCAACAAGTCAAAAAATATGTCAAAACTTTACTTTGTCTTGGTATTCCTACTGAAAATTCATTCAAAATTATTCAAACTGATGCCTCTGATGTTGGTTATAGTGGCATTCTCCTTCAGAAAGTCACTCCTAAGTCATATGAACAAATTGTTCGTTTTCACTTTGGTGTTTGAAACAAAGCACAAAAAAATTATAATACTATTAAAAAAGAAATCTTATCTATTGTATTATGTATTAGTAAATTTCAAGATGACATTTTAAATCAAAAAAATTTATTACAAGTTGATTGTAAAAGTGCTAAACATGTTTTACAAAAAGATGTTCAAAATATTGTTAGTAAACATATTTTTGCCCGTTGGCAATCTATTTTAAGTATCTTCGATTTTGATATTGAATATATTCCTGGTAGTCAAAATTATATTCTTGATTTCCTTACCCGAGAATTTTTACAGGGGGGATAGTGCTCATGCCTACTCCTTATTGTTCTACACACAAGTCACAAGTTACCCGTTATCGCAACTTAATCCGTTGTTGTGCTTTCAAAATATCTTTTCTAAAGTCAATAGATCACGACCCTTACCTTCAATTTCAACAAATTCGTAGTCAACATAGTTTGATTGCCCGTTACACTAATCTTCTCAATTTTCATATTGATAAATTAGATCTCTTCAGTGGGTGCTAATCTCTTTCTGCATTACAGATGTCTAGTCACAAACCTTCTTCAAAACCTCTTGCCATTATGCCAACCAATCAACCTATTGTTGCACCCCCGATTGACTTAGTCAACTGTTATCAAATCCTTGGTAATATTCCTAAACCTAGTTACACTTCACTCCTGGCCTCAGATCCCTTTGCATGCCAGTCAATTGCTCCCATGTCATCTAATTATCGAATTAGATCGACCCCAAGAATTGATTATGTTCTTAAATTGTCATCTAACTTGTTTTACAAAGAACCAATCCATAAAAACATTTACAATGTTCTTGAGTTAGTCCAGTCTTATTTCCCTCATGGATGGCATTTCACTCCCTCTCATCCAGACAAGTCAATTCCTTTTTATAAGGATATATTCTTTCACCACCAGTCCATAGTTATTAAACTTATTTATGACCAAGTTATGCCAGCAAAATTATTTACCATTCCCTTTACATACACAACATTGCAGCCTTGGATGAATGGAGCTCTCACTTCTTACTTCAAGAACTTCCCAATCATAAAATACAATATAGTTATTATGATTATATTGATGCCTGGTTCAAACTCATTCTCCGTCAAAATGAGTCATACAATCACTCCTGGTTTTTCTCTTTTGATCACAAATTCAAGTCAGAATTCCCTCCATGGTTTTTGAGATGATGGTCTCAACACAGTACCATCACATAAATTATCCCAACTAATCTAATGGAACAAGTCAATTATTTCTCTTCGGTCTACAAATTGAGTCAACACAAAAGACAGTTCCCCATATCGCTCCATTTCATGTACAAATATAAAGTCCCTTGGATTTTTAAATAACAATACAGCCTTTTAGATAACATGGTCATTCGACAACATTTTCTCAAATAGTGGGATGCTTTCAAAGTCCAATGCATTATTGAACAAATCTAGCAAGAATTTCCAATCAATATTCATGCTCCTACTCCTGCAATGGTTAAATCTTCTCAGCAGAACTCAACTGCTTCAGTCACTTAAGGAAACCCATTTCCTTTTACCACAGTCAGACTTGGGAGCCCAACAACCAGTTCTGGGCCTTCAAAATAAAAGTCATCCCCAAGTCCAAGACCAATAATAAAGAACTCATTCATATTGCAAAGTTACTATTGGCCCAAGCTAAGTCACAAGATGAAAATGATGCTTCAGATGGATCAGTTTTATCCGAAGCCTCTACTAGTCATGATCCATATGGTCCACAATTCCAAGATGCTCAGGACCCATATGCCTAAAACAGTCATTGGATTCCATATATACATCAGCTTCAGTCACTGCTCTTACTTTGAGAAAAGTTGCTGATGTGTATATTGATTCCCCATCAAACAACAGTGCAGTCAGGAGTTATTGATTCTCCATCAGTCAACTATGCAGTCACGAGTTATTGATTCTCCATCAGTCAACTGTGTAGTCATGAGAAAAAAAAAAGTACAAAATAGACAGCTTTCTATCAGTCACCAAAACTGCCCACAGCACCTATGTGCCTCCTAGTTTCCAACTTTTGAAGTCACAAGCATCACAGTTATCTGTTTGGCTTATAAAAGAGCTTCTCTAGTCCAGGCAAATGGGGGAAATTCAAAAAAGAATTAAGAATCCACCTGCTTTTCATTCTCTAGTTTTTACTCTCAAAAAATTGTATTCAAGTTGTATTTTGAAGCCATGTATTTTGAAGCTAAGCTTTCAAGTTATTTCCAGTAAACAATTTACGATTGTAAGTTATCTGTCTTTTAAATCTATCTTTTAATTATTGTATTTCAGTTATCTATCTTTTGATTATTGTTGTCGTTATTGTTTTAATTTTATTATTAATTTTACTGTTAATCTTATTATCTTGTTAATGATATTAATTTTACTGTTAATATTATTATTCTATTAATGATATTATTGTCCCTGTCTTGCTTTCGTCTTCTGCCCTCCTTCTTTATATATATATATATATGTATGTATGTATGTATTTAAAACTTTAGTATTAGGAAATCTCAAATCCACTTATTTTAATTTCGAAAACTCTAAAATACAAAGAAAAATAGAAGATCAAAAGCTTGATTATTCAATGAAATCAATTCATAGTGCAACAAAACTAATCAAACACTACCACAAACAGTATCGAACAAACTCACCATTCAATTAACATATACACATACAATACAAAAATATATGTATGTATACGAAAGAGAGAGTAATTCGAAACTTTAGTATTAAGAAATCTCAAATCCACCTTCGATTGAATGGAAATCACATTCAGACTAATAATCTAGAAAGAGAAAGACAGAAGAGCGTAGTGAGCCAAACAGAGGGTCGCGATCTGCTGCAGCCTAGCGTTGCTATGCTGTTTACATTTGGCGGCGCGAGAGAATAAGAGGGAGAGGGAATACATTCAGAATATCAGATAAGAGAAGAGGGCAGTGACCCAAACAGAGGGTTATGATTTGCTGCCACTTAGCGCTACTGTGCCTTTTGCATTCGACGGCATGAGAGAGCAAGATGAAGAGAGAGAATGGGAGAGAGAAGAAGAAGATGAAGAAGAAGAAGAGCATACCTGCATTTTACTGTGTTGTGCTGTGTTGTGCCGTTTCTAATGGACTGAGAAAAAAAAATCGAAAAGTGATGGTCAATTTCTTCTTTATTCACCCAAAATATTCAGTCAACTATTTTTTGCAATAAAAAATTAGGGCAAAGACAAATAATTTATTAGTGACCAAATTAATTTAGTTGCCATAAATATTATTCAGATTTTCAGCGACCAAGTAATGTTTGTCGCCAAACAAATACAATTGGCGACTAAAATTTCCATTGCCATAAATTAATTTGGTCACCTAAAATTTTTTAGCTCTCCCACGCAGAATTTTCACTTGGCACTAAACTCAACAACGACCAAAAAATTAAATTCGTCACCAAAAGTTTAGTTTTTAAAGACCATAAATAATCTGTCGCCAATTACGTATCTTTAGCAACTAAAATTTTGTTTGGTTTCTAAAAAATGTCGCCAAAAATGCTTTTTGTTGCAGTGAGCTGGTTTTTACAGCCCACTTGAAAAAATTTTAGAAAATTTCATAAAAATCTCCTTAATCTCATTTTTATGTCAAAACCTTCCTTTAAGTGTTATCTTTCATCGAAAAAAGGGTTTATCAAAAAAGAGTGAGCTGTTTAAGAGAAAATCCGATTTTTGTAACGATCAACGAATCTGGGCAATGTTGGCGTATTTCTTAAATAACTAAAAATTTAGGAAAGTTATGCCACTTCTGAAAATTGTTCTGAAAACTAGATAAAATTCTCTACAAACCATGTCAAGGCCAAGTTTGGAAAAAGTCCGAAAATGTCTCTTAGATTGTGATCTTTAAAGTGTATCTAATTTGAAAATTTATGTTGTTGGTGATCTCATTTTATTAATTTCAAAAATGCGCTTCTTATCACTTGTTTGAGTTTGTATGGCAATTACATATATTGTGGCTATATTTCCTTGCAATGGTACTTTGATGATGCTCATATTTGTATGGAAATTATTGTCACGATAAATTATTCTAACCTTAACTTAAAACATTTAACACAATGGGAAACTTAATTGGGGTGGTGATTGGGTTTCGATCACTTGAATTGTATTATGAAAAAATGTTGTGTTTACATTGAATTGGTTGGCGGAACGTGTTCCCTATTTGAAGTAAAGTCTTGCGCAAGTAGTTGTATCAGAACCCTTGAATGGATTGGTTGTATTCGAACCCTAGGTGTTTGTGATAAATAAAGTTGGAGGAGGTTATGGTCAAGGCCCTTATTTTTACCGTCTCTCTTGAGGTCCTCGATTGGTGCTACGTGGTACATAACCGTTGTAGGCATCCGAAGTAAGGTCAACAAAGCAGCAAAAGATGGGGTATACTAAATAATCCAAGTCCAATTCTTGTGGTTTGGAGGATGAAATCTCTTTGGGGGTTCTAGATTACTAACATCTAACCTTGTGATCCTTATTTATTTATTATGCTTCATTACTTGCTTGTTATACTTGTGATGGTGTATTGGATTGAAAAAAAGTGACGGGGTGTGTGTGCGTTTACTAGGCATTCAAAGCTCATGGCATTTCATGCCAGGTACTGAAGACTATTAGATTGGTCAAAGGCAAAGCTAAAGTATTTAAAGACGTATGGCTACCCTATGAGATTTAGAAACTAGTTTTGTAAACATGTTTGGAGATTGTAAGTAATAAATCCCTTGTTATATTTAAGACATGATTTTGTAATTATTATATATATCATTTGTAACATATCCTTATACTCTGTCAACTCATGTAGATCTTGTATTAATATATTGTTAAAATCTGTCAAAAGGTAGCTTCGCTATCTAAGGTGGTTGGATTTAGAAAGGATGCTATGGTGACTCCTCCGACCTTCTTGGGATTTTACTTAGTTATTAACCAAAAGACTCATTAGTGACGTTTCTTTCTCTTGTAACCTTAGATAAACTGTGTATTTATTTGTTAATATATTCCTTCATATTCCTGATTTTTGGTGCGTCACATTGCTACAATGTAAAGTACTCTAGATCTAAGCCTTTTTTGTACATTGAGATCTCGAGATCTACATATATTTGAAACCGATTTACCTAGGGTTTCTCTCTCTCTCTCTCCCCACTAGTTGTTGAAATGGCAGAAGCTGTTGTAGCTCAAGACGAGGGTGGTAGTGACAATAACGATCAACCAAACTAGCTTCATAGTGACATGAAGCTCTTTAACTAAGGTCCTTCGATGATTTTCAGGTTCTCACACACACACACACACTTTTGCATTTCAAAGTTCATTCTATGCAACATCTATCTCTTCTCAGATGGTTAATCTATGATCTCTCTCTGATTCATTTGAAATTGAAAGTTAGTTTTTTGAGTGAATAAGGAAGTTCAGTTGGCAAATGAGTTTTTATAATTTTGAAATTAAAGTAAACTAGAAGGTATTATGAAATAACAAAAGAAAGCAACCAAAAAAAAAAAAAAAAAAAAATATGCATACTCTTCGTGTTCTTTGTTGTTTCTAGTGTTCCAATTTTATGGGATGATTTGGAAAATATTTAATTGTTGAGAAAGTGATGTGTTAGACCTTCTCACTTGGCTAAAATTTGAAATTTGAAATTTTCATAGATTGTAATCTTGATTGGGATTGTGGTTATTAAGGTTTTTTATTATTATTACTTAAATTTAAATTTTTTTATCGTCAAAATTTGTGTTCAGTTCTGTGTGGTATTGAATGGTGTGGATATGAATTTGTGGTGGTATGGCAGGTGATCTCTGACATCTTCACTGTCGGCGACCAAACCATTGCCGTCCTCAGAAGAAGACGGAGAGAGTTAGTGATGATGATGATCCATGAGAGCTCGATACATCAGAGAACTTGAACATAGATTTCTCTTTTTTTAATTTTTTTCTTTTTTTTTCTTGGTTTAGATCTATTTTGTTGTTATTGTTGACGATAAAACAGATTGCAACAAATTTATAAAAAAAAATGACATATAAGACAAATCTATTTTGAACAAATTTGTTGAAATTTTGAATTGATAATAAGATTTGAATAGATAATAAAATATGTTCAAAATTTGAACAGATAAAAAATTTAAAATAGATAATAAAATATTTGAACAGATAAGTGAAAAAAATTGAACAGATAATAAAATTTGACTAGATATTTGAACAAGAAATTTCAACATATAGATATTCCAACAGATAGATAAGTTAAAATGATAATTTCAACAGATAGAGAGAAAAAGATAAAAGAGATGTAAAAATTCGACAGATCGGGTGGTAAATTTCAACAAATAGTAAATTTTTAAACAGATAAGGGAAAAATTGAATAGAAAGATATAAATTTGAACAAATAGTTAAAATTTTGAACATATAATTAAAAAAATTGAACAAATGGTCAAAAAACTTGAACAGATAGAAATTAATTGAACAGATACATATAAATTTAAACAAATAGTTAAAAAATTCAATAGATAAATTAAGAGGTAAAATTAAAAATAAAATGTCCATCAAGATAAACAAAATGACTTCTCACCAAACTATTTCATAAAGGGTAGACCTCTCATTAATAAAAATATCCATTGAACTTAATATCTTATATCCTTTTTAAATAGAATTTATCACTAATTTTTTTTTAATTTATAATATTATAATCAGAATTTAACTTTTTAACTCAAAATTTTACCATCTAAAAAAAAAAAAACTCAACATTTTAATAATTTACCAATAGTAGTATTATTTTGGTGGGAAGCCCGGTAGTGGTCTGGGTTGAGTTGAGCTTAGAGAAATTCTTCTTCAAATCTGGAAGTAGGTGATGAGTTTTGACACGACTGTCAGTCTGTCACCGTGTCTCTCTCTCTCCTCTTACCTATTATGACTTGTTTTGAGAAAATAAATTAAAAGTTGATTTTTTTAATTTTTTTTAAAAAATATAGAAGTAATGTGATTTAAAAAAAATTAAAAAATTACTTTTAACTTCTTTGCTAGAGTAGGACTAATTTGTTACACTTTAGCCCTGTTTGGAAAGAGGGTAAAGTTAAAATAATTTATTAAAACATAAAATATATTAAAATAGTAAATAAGACAAAATATTATATCTAATTCATAATTATTTTACTTTTTTTACAATCATCAAATAAATTATAAAAAAAACTAATTAATTTCTTATACATAATTTTTTTAATTAAATTAAAATAATTAAAAAATAAAATAATCAACACTATGTGAAATTGCATTATGGTGGGTATATGCGTGTATGTGATGTTAATTCAAAAGGGACCCGCAGATGCATTTCATTTTCCCAAGTGACCCCTCTCCTCTGCTTATTAGTTTGCGAAAAGTGATTGAGAGTTGTAATAAATTTTAATGAAAATAAATTTTATTGTGATGTGATATTTTGATTTTGATTTTATTTTTTAATTTTTTTTATTTTCTATCATATTATTAAAATTCAATTAAAAGTTTAAATGAAAATAAATTCTATTGTGATGTGATGTTCTAATTTTGATTTTATTTTTTTAATTTTTTTATTCTCTATCATATTATTAAAACTCAATTAAAAATTCAAAATTAGAGAGAATTACCATTGCTCTTAAGTCTTGTTTGACATAACCTATTTTAATTTATCTTTTTATTTTTTTATTTTTTTTAGATCACATCAATCAATATCTCCTCTTTATTTTTCTACACATCTTTTTATAAAACATCAAAAAATACACTTATTTAAGAAATTCCAAATTACCCCTTAGTTTGATCATCTTCTCCATCCTCTCTCACCATCCATTTTGAATTAATTGGGGGTGGGGGTGGGGGTGGGAGGCACTGAAAATTTTGGAAAGAGAGAGGGGGGAGGGGGACCCACAACCTGAATCGAACACGTGCACATGTCAGGAAGATGACGTGTCAAAACCACACACGTAGAATGGTTGTACTCCTCCGACAACATTGTCCTACTTGTCACTGTTGCGATAGCAAATAACCAAAAGGGCAAACTATTATTAAATGTAAAAGAAATTTTATGAATTTTATACTCTCTGTCTCAAAATAATAATTTTTTTAAGAAATTTAATTTTTTTTGATAATATAATTATTATATTTTAAAAATATTATTTTTTTAAAATTATCTTTGATCGTATATTTTTTTTAAAATATCAATTGTTATAATTATACTTTTTGTATTGTTAATAAATTTAAAAGAAAAAATAAGAAATTTATATTATTTTAGTTTTTGATTTTTGAAAATAGATTAATATTTTAGGATAATAAAAAATGAAATAAAGGACTAATATTTTGAGACAACACCCATAATAAAAATATCAATAATAATGCTAATGCTATTTTATTTGATATATAATATAATTAAAATTTTGAAATCTAAAATAATACCTACCTGTTTTAATAAATTTATGAGAAATTACAAATAAAATTTCGGAGTTTGGCCTTTATAATAAAATATATTTTATTTTATTTTATTTTTTTAAAATTAAATCTTAATCTTAATTTTTTGATTTGTTTTCAATTTAAACTATTTATGTATTTTTGTTAAAGTAAAATTGACCAAAAAGTAAGTATTTTAGTCATTGAAGTTAATGGAAATATACGTAAAATGTCTAAAATACTTTTTTTCATTGAGTTTAATGACTAAAATGTCTAGATTTTAATATAAAAAAATGACAATATCATTTTTTATTCATATGATTAATGAATTTATGATAAAAAAAAATAAGTAAAACTAAAATCTTAAAAGAATCCAATATAATTATGTTAAATTTATAAAAATTATTGTATTTTTTCTTCAAAACATAGGCGACATTGGTGTAATTTACACTCACTTAATTTAATCATATGTGAACCACCACCTGATTAGATGACCATGTCTCATTAATGTGTCAACTGTACAAAAATTCTTTAAAAATATTTTAAAATACGGAAAAATTATAAGAAAAATTAGTGAAACACCCCTTTCTAATTTTGTGTAGTAAGAGAGGTCCAAGATATTTTTTTTATTAGCTAAGGCCCCTCAATATTTTCACAAAAACATTTTGTCCGACTCAAAGAAATTTCGCCCGACTCAGAGAAATTTCTCTGAGTTAGGGCTAAATTTCTCTAACTCGGGCAAAATTTTTCTGAGTCGAATTTTTTCTGTGAAAATGTTGAGGGACCTTAACTACTATGAAAATATTATATATAATTTATCTTATAAAATTTTAATATCATGGACCTTAAAAAAAAATTCCAAAATTATATTAAAGATTTAATAATTTAATATTAATTGCAATTCATCATCACAAATAAAAAGAAAATTAACGCCTAAAACAACACCATAGGTGCACAAACACATTATTATACCAGCAAAAATCTTGTTAGGTGAGTTTTAAAATGTCAATACAATTTTTTGAATTTTTTGAAATTTTTTTTAAAAAAAATACACACGCCATGAAATTATTGATCATTTAATTAATATATTAGACATTAATCTTACCTCATTTAAAACAATTATCAATTTGATCGATATGATAGTATTATAATTGACATTTTATCTTAACTCTTTTAAAACATTCTACACTATATATATGGCAGCTAAAATATTTTAACTTTTTAAAATACCAAAAAGAAAAAAATGATTATTTAGTCATTCATCAGTATAATAATATTTTAAAATTTTCTTAACTCTTGATCTTTTAAAAAATAAATTTCATTTTAAAATTTGTATGTGTCTATATTAAATTTAGCCTGTAAAGATAAGATATCATTTTTTTTATAAAAAAAAAAAAAATTAGTTAGTATAATACCAAAGATAGACAAAATTTAGCATGTCATGTGATAAATATTAACACCAAGATATCTTTCATTAAAAAAAAAAATCTGAATTTTATATTTAAATTTAGCCCACAAAATTTTTTTATTATTATTATCTAAGAGACTTTAAAATTTTAAATTTAGGATATCTTAAATGTAGATCTCTCTTCATTTTCCAACGAACTTAAATGTAGGTCCATCACATTGACTTCTCTGAAATAAATTTATACGACAAAGTAAATTTCTGTTGAAAAAATGTAATTTAAAATTTTAAGGAAACTTAGTGTAATTATGTTAACTTATGGAGTTTACTGTATTTTCATCAAATTTCAAGAAAGGTTGGTGTAATTTACCTTTTAAATGAAGTTATATTCTACATCTCCCTTACCTAGAATTATTTGTTCAAAAAATAATATTTCTTATAGCGAACCACAAAATAATTTTTTTTTATAATTTGATAGTTTGGGAATTGCCTATTTTGGTGATTTTTTGATTTTTTTTTTTTTGTAA
Organism: Camellia granthamiana; assembly: GCA_036172215.1. Classification (NCBI taxonomy): domain Eukaryota; kingdom Viridiplantae; phylum Streptophyta; class Magnoliopsida; order Ericales; family Theaceae; genus Camellia; species Camellia granthamiana. The sequence goes on along the minus strand of JAXFYN010000067.1, from coordinate 100,631 downwards.
AAAGATATACAGAAAAATAAATAGAATAACTTGATAACTTATAATAATTTTTTATTAAAATAATCTATTGACAAATGAGGCTTCAACTTTTTTTTTTCTTTTTTTCTTTTTTTAATGAAATGGAGAAGGGAGGAGGGCTGGGAAGGATAAGATGGGAAAAGACATATAAATAAATAAATAAAAAGAAGGGAATGAGATGAAATGATTAATGTTAGAGAAGATTAGAAAATAATTTAAGTAGTGATTGTGGGTTTGTGTTGGTTGGAGAAAGAGGGTGTGGGCCACCTCCTCTTTTTGGTCTTCTTTTCTTTTGGATATCTAAGTTAAAAAAAAAAAAGAATGAAAAATCAATGATGAATTGGCACACGAGAGAGAGACCCTACCAAAATTATTTCCATATGAATATGAGAGAGATGAAAAATTATCATAGAAGTCTGTTTCATATCATAAGTGATATGTTTTTGTTATTTAATTGATTACATATTTATTATTTTTTCTTCTTCTATATATTATATAAAATGATTAATAGAATTGGAAGGATACACAGTTTAATTAATTTTTTTTTTTTTTAAAAAAAATAATTTCGAGAGAGAGAGAGAGAGAGGGAGTTGGGCCAGTGTGATGGACCTACATTTAAGTTCGTTAGAAAATGAAGCTCTCCTATGCTCTCTCTCTCTCTCTCTCTATCTCGTATGGTATGAGTGTGGTGTAGAATGGAGTGGGCCAAGCCTGTTTAGAAGTTAATGAGTCTCACCCAAAAGCCCAGCCTGTAAGCAGCTCACTCACACCCGACGATGAATACGATTGAGAGAGAAGGGAAAGACAATAATAAACATCAAAGCTGTTATCAACTAATCAATTTCATTTTATAAACAAGTCTTCCACACAAGAATATAATAATAATAATAATACAATATACTTGTCATAAATTTTAAGCAATTTTTATTATTTAAGAACTCTTTTTAACCATTTTACTTATTTTTCATCATATTTTTTTATAGTATATAATATTACAGAACACTCGTTAGCATTTACTGCATCTATTGACTATTTGATATAATTTATGACAAGTGATTATGACTTTTATTATTTCTAAGACATTATGTTAAATATTTAGTGCAAATTCTTCCAACAATTTGCTATTGAAAAAAAACAAAAAGAACTAAAACCTTTTAGTAAGGATTATTTATTAGATCCTAGAGCTAGAGTTTAAATAAAATTATATTTCCAGTCAAGTAGATAGGGAAGTTGCAAACCTCTCTGCGTTCGATTTCATAGGTCTCGTTTGACAACAGGCCGGTTTAGTCAAAAAATTATTAAAAAAGTCAAAAAGCCAACAACTCATACTAAAAAGTCAAAGATTCTTTTTTCTCTCTACTTTTTGCACATCTTTTCGTAAAAAGTCAAAAAGTCATCCCAAACATATTAGTTTTTTTTAGCTCATATTTTAGCCAAATAACTAAAAAATTACTAAATTAGCCTGTTCCCAAACTAGGCAACAGTCAATGGACAACTTAGAGCAATTATATTTCACAGAACCTTGGGAATGGATGGATATATGGTACAACTTAGAGCAATTTCAATAGTCAAAGTCAAATGACTTTGCCAAATTCATTTTTGTTTTTAGTTTGCTATAATGCAAAAGGACAAATTTTGACCATACCACTCCAATAGTAATTTTTGCACAATCAAGTTTCTCATAACTATTATATTAACTACTTTGTCCACATGCTCCATTTCTAGATTGACCGAATCATTTTTCTATCACTAGTCTAGATGAGTATCAAGTTTTTAATTATTTGATTTCTTATTAGGATAATTTAACTTTTCTAATCATAATTTTTAGTTTTTGTAGTCTTTTTAAATTTGTAGAATTTTCTGTAGTTTTAAAATTTATAGTTGTGCGAGTTTTGGTTTGGGAAAGTAGTATACTCTGGTAGAAAAAAAAAACAGTTAGATTTTTATTAGTAAATTTGATGTAACAAAAAATGATTTTACCATTTTTTGACAATAAATTTGACTCACCATTGAAAGAGGTTTTTTGTGAATTCTAATCATTGAAAGAGGTTTTGGTTTAAATATGGTAAGAGCAGAAGAACTTGCATCTCTTATTCATGGGGTTGATACAAACAGAACAACTTCCCCACCCCCTAATCTGGTTCATTAGTCTGCATAATCCAACTAAATAAATTTTCATAGAAGAAGAAAATGAATTGTGACAACCCTTTAGCTACAACAAACATTCATGTAATAGAATACCAAATTTGAAGAACAACAATGATATCCACTCCACACACTCACACTCTGACAAAGGTGATTGAATAATTGTAGCATAATGAACCAAGACTATTATAATGCATGCATGTATGATTGATAAAATTTCCTTATCTAATCTAATTTCCATTAACTTAAAAAAGGACAGATCATGTGATCAAGGCACACGTGAATAGATAGATACAATCAATTTTGACCCAAAAAAAAAGGGTCCACAAATTATGGAGTACATGCACGTGTGCAGCAGGGGTATCAAACACCATGAATGCCTCCCTCCTGCATATGAATATGTTTTCGAACTTCAATTATTTGGTTTCAGAAAATACGGAAAACAAAAAATGTAAAACAAAAACAATACCAAATAAAAATAAAACCCTTGCCCAACAGCATCCACCAGAAAGGCAATGAAAAAGTGGAAAACAGAGAGCTTGAAATAAATTACTATAAAAGATGAACAAGATATATGACAGGAATTTATGGGTAACTTGAACCTCTTCCAAGTATCATCCCTTCAATACACTCAAGACCAAGAGATGACCTATCAGCAAAAAATATTTATAGAAAAAAAAATTGGAAAAAAGAAAAGAAAATAACTTTTCCTTTAAGATGTAACGAATCTGACCTTTTAGACATAAAAGGAGTCTCAAATCAGCTAACACTAGATGCTGAACACTATTACAAATATTTCTACATTCCCAGTAGATACATGCCTTAGACCTTCCCATTAAGCTCAGTGTATTCAGAAAATCCATTTTGCTTTTCAGATTTATCGTTTAGCGAAGAAGGGCTCCAACGCTCTTTCCCTCCAGGTTTAGAAGAGGCGTTACCATACCAAATCATCCCCACTATTGCAATTATCATGCCTAAAACTACTTGTAGATTAAGGCCCTCTTTCCCGAAGAAAGTGAAACCCAATATCAGGACAAGAACAGTCTTCATATGGCCAATCACTTGGAAGGACACTGCTGTAAATCTGCTGATGCAGATGAATTGGCTCAGATTGGTCCCTATTGCGATGGTGCAAGATAGGAGTATGAACAACTGCATACAACATAGAATTCCATAAGTACGACTGTTTGGGAATTTCTTACATTTGGTGGTACTATCCCTCTATCGCTCAAGTTTTTAGAAATGACATAAATGGATGGCCCCACAAATTATCTCGTAGAACATGACATAGATGTTATACAGATAATGGCCACATGTCAAACACTCAATTTACTGATACACAGAACAGCTAAGAAAAACTACCAATATGCACAGAAGCACATTTGAGAATACCATTTTGCATTTGTACTTGAGACTACCATAATGGATTCCAAGCCCTAATGAAAGATGAATGGCACATGTTAATAAGTGGAGGTCCTATCAACAAATCAGCCTACAAGTTCTACTCGACTCCTTCAATTGTAAGATTTTAAAGTATGTCCACAATGTAAAGATGAATGCTTTTTGGGCCTTTTTTTTTATAAAAGTGAAGGTCCTATCAACAAACCAGCCTACAAGTTCTACTCGACTCCTTCAATTGTAAGATTTTAAAGTATGTCCACAATGTAAAGACGAATGCTTTTTGGGCCTTTTTTTATAAACCTTGAGCAGGGTAAAGTTATAAAAAGGGGTACTTTCAGACAACTTGAAATGGTGAAGGCCCAATGAGTGACATGGAATAATAATCTAATAGGCAACTAAATAATCTGCTTTAGCTGTTTTAAACTTCTTGTGAAAAAAAAAAAGAAAAACAGAAAGACCATCAGCATAAGATAAACCAAACAAAACCAAACCAAGCCTTAAGTTCCATCAAATTGAGTTGGCTACATGAATCCTTCTTCTCCATTCGACTCTATCAAAGGCCACCAGCATAAGATATTTTCTGCAAATTATATATCGCCTGATACAAACTAAATATGTAATTAAACTGAACCAGATCGTGTATTGCACCACACTTATAATCATGGGCAGGCATGACTGGAATCCTATTATCTGAAAATGTATTGCAACATGATATACAAGAACATACATAATCTGAAACACAATATAATGGAATGAAAAGTGGTGATGGAATTTGGAATGCATGTGATCGATCCTACATATGCAAGCTCAAAATTCCCACATTATGGACAAAAGTGGATACAATTTGCCTCGCTATTTAAACCTTGAATTTGTACAATCCTCATACTTACCGTAGATGCTGAAGTATAGGGATAGGTGTCAACCCTTTTATTTGTCAACCAATAGTCCAGGACTGGCCCCAATAACAGCAGAGATGCAGCTTGTGCTGGTGCAGTATGCCCTAATAGGTTGAAAGATCCTAGCGAATACTTCTTTTGAAGAAAATGTACATACTGCACGCAGAGTAATTAACCAAAAAACCAAGGCAGGCCAGTCAATAAATGAGAGAGCCAGATGATAATCTGTAACTTCACAAACAGATATATCAGAGAGAAATACTTAGCAGTGTTGTTGTTACAAGAAAACAATAACCATTCTTAGGTTATTTTCCAGTCTATACAACCAAAACAAAAAAGAAGGAACTCAATACACTTATTAGGCAATAGGCAAGGTAGGATGACTAGTCAAGAAAATTAAACTAGCAGAATAAACCAAATTATAAGCTTACAAAACAAATCTGTAATATTGCCCCAAAACCACCAGCTTGAACATACAAAATGGTCTTTAACTGCCCCAATAAGACCATGACATGGCATGTTACCCAACTAATGCTTCCCATTGTAACTGAAAGTAAGATCACAAATCCAGTGAAAGATTACTTACATACTGCTGCATAGAAGTGCTCCAAACTGCCACAAAGGCAGCAATAAAACCCTTGGCATTGACACTCACATCGGTAACAGTACAGACAGCAACACCCAGAAGAACTAATGCTATGCTAAGTTTCGTGTCTCTTGAGTATCGCATCTTGTCCAAGAAAACTTCCAAGAAACAAGAGACAGGGATCATACTCAGCTTCGCTATCTGACAGTACATCAAAAACAAACAACGAAGTGTAACTATGGATATTCTATGACAGAAAAGAACACAACTCCAGTAGTCCTTCATCACTAACCTGATAAAATCCCACAGAATTCCACATTAAACTCACATTCATTCCAACAATAGAGAAGTTTGAAAATACAACAAATATCAGCAGCTCAGATACTGGTAGATGAGAAGCCTGGATATATCCCAACCGCTTAAGAACAACAGTCATCAAGGAGGTTGTGGCAAAATGTAGACCAGTCAACGTTGTAGCTGCAGGATAACAAAAATAAAAGAATACAATGTGGTGATATGTTATTTCCATAGAAGTATCGTTATTGTTCAAGCTTCAAACACAATAGGATTCACCATCTAATTCAACAGCAAAGTAGATAAGAATGAATAAGTACCGGATGCATGTCTAAGTTAAAATTGAATATGAATATAATTAAATAATTATGTGGAACAATGGAATTGTATGTGTGGCAACATTAATTAATGTACTTCTATAGAAAAATGAATAGAATTTGGAAGTCAAGACATTCACAAAATGACAATAGCCTTTCTAGGTGTTAGGACACTGTTAAAATATATTCTGACAATCAGAAGGGACTAAAATGCATCCCAGTTACTCCTTCAAAATTAATAGTCTCCTGCTAAACCTGTCACAGTATGGGTGAGATGGACCAGTTTATCCTAATATCAGCTCAAATTGCCATTCCTAGTTTTTCCTAGCCACATTCAAAGAGTAGAAACTGTTACTTTAGTAGAGGGGTTTAGTATCCTAAGTGTAGAACAGCCCATTAGTTTGGTGCTGACGCTATTTCTCGCATAATTTGGTTTTGATGTCCAAGAATTTATTAGTATTCGACATAAAATTATTCTATCATCAAGGAGGCAACAGTGGCTGTGGCGGAGATCAGAAAAGCAAAAGGGAGCAGTATCAAAGCAAGCAAGATTGAACCACAAGTCATGTCAAACATAGTGATTACATGATTCTACTCGCATGTAGGACATCAAAAACCAAAGCCCACACTAAATAAAATGAACAAGAGAATAATATTAAGCTTAATCTTCTTTCCCTTTTCTCACAGACATGATTACAAAAAGACAAACCTCTAAATACAAAAAATGACTAGTTGGAACACCAGATGAAGACATAACACATGGAAGTAATAAGTTAAGCAAAAGAACGGAAGGAAATCAAAAAAAATTTCCAGAAAGGATGGTCCAAAGGAACTTACCAAAGCTGTAACCATAAGTAGCCATTAAGGCTTTATTGACAATAATAATTCCAACAGAAGTGACGACATTGAACATCCATGCAGCAACATCAACAATTGCTTTCTGATTTCCTTTGCTAGCTGGAGACATCGTCATCTACTGTTTCCAATGTATCACCAGAAACTTTACTGTTCAGTCTTAAGCAAAAGAAATATATGTTGGGATATCAAAGATGAATAGTTTTCTATGTTTTACACAAACAAAATTTTTAGAGATAACCAAGATTAGAATTGTTGGAAGGCTTGATATGTATTGTTGGGCCTCTTTCCTAACAGCTTAAGCTTTTGGAATTAGTGGATATGTAACATTGTATCATAGCTCAGTTTCGGGGACATCTTGTGTTCAATTCCCTCTGTCTAGATTTTTGTTCCCTGTTTACATTTTGTTTCTCTTTAAGTTTGGATGATTGCAACTCCATGTGCAAGACAGAGTTGCATGTGAACAGGGTATTGGAGAGTTTGATATGCATTGTTGGGGTTCTTTCCTAACAGCTTTAACTTTTTGGACTGGTGCTTAATTAAGAAGAACAAAGTAAAATCTTCATTTATTCATACAGAAAAGAAAGACAAACTAACAGAAATTATTATGCTAACAGGAAAACAAATTTCAGCAAGATTACTAGAATAACTTAAAAACAATGAAGGTGATGAAACTAAAAGTGCAGAAACCTGTCCCAATCATTTACAAGCAAAAAGAGTTTCAAGATATCACCAAAGAAAGTAAATATCAGTAAGAAGCAAAAGTAGTCATTATCATTAAGCAAGTTGAACTTATAACTCATAACCTATACTTAACACATACTAAAGTAGAAAAGCATCTCAAAGGAAACAATATATAGATTTTGTTCAAAGTGATTATGCCTCACCTCAAAGGGTGTAAATGACTAGTCCCACTCTTTCACCTTCAGTTATCCCTTGAGCACCATTCACCTAATAATCCAACTGTCCAAAATGAGCATCCCCATAATAGCAGTACTAAGGCTAAGTTTGGGAACATCCCAAAAAGCCAAAAAGCTAAAAAGTTACTCAAAAAGTTAAAAAGTTATCATTATTCACCAAAAGTCAACAATTACGGCTGCACAACTCCCAATTCTAATTTTTCCCTACAAATCAATTTTTACAATTTTTTATTACACATTTTCTATAAAAAGTCAAAAAGTTAACCCAAACATTCATATTTTCAACCTCAACTTTTTAGTCTAAAAAGACAAAAAGTGCACTTATTTAGAACACCCCAAACAACCCCTAAACCTCACAAACTAACTAGCTCCTTCACAAACCTCACAATCCAACTTTCCATGGAATATTTTTTTTCATCAGGAACAACTCAAGCCCCAAAACAACAGTCCATATGATCTATACCTCACTAGGTACAAAAGTAGTCAATTTTAACAATGACCCCATAACTTTTTCCAAAATTATTCTGATTTCATTCAAGCTCTAATAAATGGCCCAAAACTCTTTCTGCCAATCAATCACTTCAATGTTTGTAATATAATCAGATCAGAATAATAAAACTCTTCACATACAACACTTGGAGTTACTAACATTTGGGAAAGATAAATTGAATTATTCAAATTGTATATAAGAGGGTAAATAGGACTGGAAGATAATGAAATATAACTCTCCAAACAGGCCACTCTCTTGGGATATTTGTTTCAATCCACTAGTAGTGGTAAAATAGATATAAGAGGGTAAATAGGACTGGAAGATAATGAAAGAGAACTCCCCAAACAGGCCACTCTCACGGGCTATTTGACTCAATCCACAGTAGTGGTAAAATACACATCCTTACAGAATAAAAATACAATAATTGGCATCAAATAACCTTACTGTTATTTTTCTTCATGCTAGAATGTCATCATTACAAAATCATAATAAAATGCTACAGGATCATGTATTTGACCTGAAATAATACAAGGCTTTCTTCGATTGAACTCTGTTATTTTATTACTATTCAAGATTTTTGTAAATATTTTGTAATTAAAAGTAAGAATCATGATCTCCAATGTAACTTGTGAATATGACATATCATACAAAATACCTACTTTAAACAAATGCCATCCACTAGAGAAATCAAAGTTGTTGCTTAGGCTCAATTAAAAAGCTCAACAAATTAGTAAGAAAAACAAGAAGCTACTTCTACATCTCCCAGTTGTTCAAGAGAAACTCTAATACAGATCTGCAATGATTTTCCTCATCATGTGTAATAATCCAGCACTGCTTTTTTTTTTTTTTGGTTTTGTTGTTGTTGACTTCCCCATTCTATTCATGTTTCTTAGTTGAAAAGATCATTAACATGCAATCTTGTCAAATCGTGACACACATAGAGTATCAATGTATCATTGTATCACTTTTATGTGTCGCATATCCTATCATGTATTGTAACTTGTAAGATACATTAACATATATGTATATTAAAAAAGTATGTTCATATAAGATATAATTCTATTGACAAATATTAAACTCAAGTACAAAATCACATGGCTAATGACATGAAATTATCTCCAAGAAATTTATATATTGGTCAAAGATGTAATATAAAAACTCAAGTATCCAACTCATAAGAACTTCAAAAAAAATAAAATAAAATAAAATTTGAAAATTTATATAACAGAAGACTTACATTTCACTGGAAATATATAAGATACAACAAAAAGTTTTGTTTTTCCAATCGGGCTTGACTATTTTGTTCCAAGGTCTGACTTCGTTCCCAATTTGCAACCAAAACATTCTTTAGGAATTATTTGAATATGAATAGTCCCGTGCACATACGGTTTGTGGTCATAGTTCAAACAAGACTTTTGGCTCAAATATCGGGTCTAAACCCAAATTCAACAAACTATGTGTGTAAACTCTTTGCTTCTTTCACCCAAATTAGATCCATGATAGTAGTTCAATTTCTTGCAGCAAAGGAACTATGGGGTTAATTTTTCTTACAAGTTCATCTGAATTTGGGTCTCCATTCTATGGAGTCTTCTAAGGAAGCAGTTCTTATTCAAAGAGTTAACCATGGCCCATGTCAATTAAAATTGGAAAGAAAAAATAAATAAAATCTATCAAAAGAGCCAAAGGTGAAGGAGAAGGTAGAGATTAATTAATTGCAAGATACACATTGAATCGCAATACAGTATGAAATCTTACAATATGAAATCAATGATAAGTATATTTTTTTTCATACGATACGACAAGATTGTGTACGATTCTGACAACACCGTTGAAATGAATCAGGTTTTAGTTATAAACTTTTCGTTGTTGCTTCCCCATTCTATTCATGATGTTTTTGCTTTGGTTCAGAAATGCAAAAAGAAAACAGATTTTATAAAGAAATTAACTTGGGTGACATGACTGTCACACTGCACTTTCACAACCATGATCCCAAAGCAGGTAGTTGTTGTTACAATTGAATAGAAACAGTTGATCTTGCATCAATTCAAAAGTTTCTCATATATACTTAAGCTCTAATCTTGCAACAAAAAACCCTAATAATAAATTCAAATCCTAGAACAATGAAGTCATGAAAACAGCAAATTGACACATATATGAATACATTCAGTAACAATATGAAACAAAATTCTTCATTTCTGAAGCAGATCCATCACTCAGAACAACATCCAACTCAAAATTCAGTAAAAACAAGCAAGAATTAGGAGCTTACAATGATTATTAGGAGCAGAGAGAAGAGGGTTGAGTTCCGGGGCAGAGAAGGTCCAATGCTGAGAAGGTTGCAGATACATGTGCAGTAGATATATGCTGCATGTGTACGGAACGTGAAGGGGACTTCATTTTCGCCATTCAGAGAGAGAGAGAGAGAGAGACGTAGATTGAAAGGGTCGAGGGAGCTGCGTGTAATGTTCATGTATGTGTTGAAATGTGCGCATTCCATTCGGCATGATATATGCCATATGGAGTGAGAGACAGAGAGAGAGAGAGAGAGAGAGAGATTGGCGAAATTAGATTTGGGAAAGAAAAATGCGTAGAAGCTAAAAGTTTTTTTAAAAATTTTTATTAAGAAGTTGTTTGGGATGTTTTAAGGGTACTTTTTAAATTTTTAGACTAAAATAGAGGAAAAAAATATGATTGTTTGAGATAATTTTTTAATTTTTTATGAAAAATATGTATTAAAATATTGTATAAAATAGTAAAATTATCATTTTACCCCTACTATAATGAATTGTCTACTGACTTGGATTGTCCAGGAAGCCCGACGGTGGGCAAGAAACAAGTATAGGAGCAAATTGCTTACAGTCCAAGATCGGATTGGACGGTGTTGTTCGGCCCGTGGAGGCCCATCACGACTCCCGTTTTGATAATCGGAACCATTGAATGTATAGGACTCGTCAAGTATTATATGCCTGTAAAAAATCATGTTGCTCAGATATCGATAGCTATCTGATCAAAACAGTTTGTATGAAAAAAATGACGGTGAAAAATAAACGGCGGACAAAATATGATTTGATCACATAGCTATCCATATCTGATCAATGTGATTTTTTACAAACATATAGTACTTAACGAGTTCTGCACATTAATGATTCGGATTATCGAAATGGAACCCGTAGTGGGTCCCCAGGAACCCAACAGTACCCTCTAACTTAAGGTTATTTTTAGAAAATGGTTATAATCAGTTTTTTTGGTGAAAAGCAGCTTATAAGTAGCTTTTTGGTGAGAGAGGAAGTGTGTTATAATCTGGGAAGTGGATTATAACTCACTTCCCAAAATAGGCCTTAATGAATATATATATATATATATTTAATTTGTAATTTGTACCATCACAATGCACCTGTGTAATTTTCCCGTCACTTCAGTACCATCATCTATGGAAAGTTGGATTGTACTTTTTTTTTTGTGTAAATTAATTTTTTTTATATTTTTAATTTGTGAATAGTGATAATTTTTTTACTTTTTTAGTAACTTTTTAACTTTTTGTCTTGTTTATAACATGGTAAAGCTTAAAATTTGGTTTTCTAGGTTCCAAAAAAAAAAAAAAAAAGGCTAAAATAATCAATAAGATAAAATGTCATATCAAACACATAATCATTTTACTTTTTCTTTCACAAACATCACATTTAGCTACAAAAAAATCTAACAATCTTCTCAAACACAAAAATTTTAATCTACTAAAATAGTCAAAAATTAAAATAACTTACTAAAATAGCCAACTTTCCAAACAAAGTCTAAATGTTACATGAGTGTGAGACTTATATTTATATGAGATATTTGGTAAAATTTTCAAAATTTTTAGCACAATAATGCAAGTGCATATCATATCCGTAAGTTACCTCACTAAATGGTGTAAATTTTTACAAATATATTAATATATAAAAATTTGAGAAATACAATTTGCATATATTTGTGAGCACTTGCGCGATTTTGTGAGATAAATTATGAATATTTGTAAGAATTTACGCACAGACATGGTATGCACCTTATGCACCCAAACACTTCCTAATTGCAAATAGATGAATAGTAGTAAAATAATGGAGACTTACTTATAAGTCCTAATAAGTGAATTTATTGTATAATAACTTCTATGATAATTTAATATTTTTTTTATCAAATACTATTAAAAAACGTTATTTAATTGTTAATTTTTAACGATAAAATGTCACTAATTATAAGTTTTAGCAACAGTTTAAAAAAATCGTCACAAAAAAGTCACTAATTTTCAACTTTCAGTTACAATTTGAAAAATTAATCACAGAAAAATATCGCTAATTGTAAGTTTTAGCGACAATTTATAAAAATCGTAACAAAAAAAAAGGACTAATTATGACGTTTTAGCTACATATGTAAAAATTATTATAAAAATTTATTTTTAGCAACGATTTTACCAAGGTCTCATTTGGAAACAGGCTATTTTAAGCTTCGTTTGGTATTTGATTTTTGACTAAAAAAGCATAAAAAAGTCAAAATTGATTACATAAGCCAATAAGATAAAATATCACAACTAAATCATAATCATTGCATTTTTTCTCTCACAAAAATCAAAAAAATAAACCAAACGAGGCTAAAAAAGTCAGGCTAAAAATTTCAACACAAAAAAGTCAACTAAAAAAGCCAATACCAAATGAATTAGTAACTTTTTAGCTAAAATATGAGGTAAGAAAAATTAGTGTATTTTGAATGACTTTTTGATTTTTTATGAAAAGATATGCAAAAAATAGAAAAAAAAAAAGAAAAAAAAAAGTGAATCTTTGACTTTTAGGTATAGGTTATAGGCTTTTTGGTTTTTTTTAATAACTTTTTGGCTTTTAAGTTAAAACACTCGCATGCCAAGCGAGGCCTAACGTTATTTTCAATAAGACTTGATGAGAATTAAGTCAAACTATTAAGATTTATTGATAAAGTTTATCCTAAAATAATTACATTATGATTGAGAACTTTTTTGGTACAAGTTTGACACAAAGGAGGGTTATAAAGTACAGTAATGCTGAGTTTTTTTTTGTTTTTTTTTGAATATTTCAAAAAAATTAAACTATTTAAGAAAATATTTAAATTTTAAATAAAATTAATTAATTTTTTAAAATCACAAATTTAAAATATTATTTTAAGTTGCGATTTTATATTGACATAACCCACGTCTATATGTCTATACACTAGTGTCATGCCAATATGAAATCGTATTCTTATTATAAAATTATATTTTGAATATGCGATTTAATAATGAAGTCGCATTTTGAATTTGTATTTTTAAAAACAACAATGCTAGAGGGCCATAATTTTTGTGGCCACAATGGCTCAAAACTGTCAAAACGACGTCGTTTTGGGTGCAAAACATGCCAAAACGATATCGTTTTGGCAGTTTTGAGCCATTGTGGCCACCAAAATTGTGGCCCTCAAACATTTTGCTTTTAAAAAAGTCAGTTAGTTTGATAAATAGTTTGATTTCTTAGAATATTAAATGAAAATTCGGGAAATGCTACTTATTTTCAAAAATAATTTTTAAAATTTGTATTTGTATTTTTTTATTTGTGTAAATTACAATACGTATGGTCTCTTGTGATTTTCAAAATCATAAATTCCCCCTTGGCATAATTTTTTATTTAACAGAATCAACAGAAAAAAAAAAAATCTAACAGCTCCTACTCAACAATAAAACTACCTAAATTGTTAATCAAAATATATTTTTTACATCAATAAAATTTGTTAATTGACTTGATAATTTATTAATAAAAAAAAGTTATTTTTTATGTTATTAAAAACTTGAAGGGCAGGATGTAATTTTCAAAACTATGTGGGACAATTCACATTTTAAACAAATCTTATGAGGTGTATTTATAATTTATCCTTTTTATTTTAAGTAATTTTTAAAATATTTTAATCAATTTTTATTTTATATTTTAGATACACTTAATTTAAATATATTTAAAAAATAAAATATTTGTGAAGAAATCATCAATTAAAATGTGTGTGACTGTAATCTTATTCATAAAAGCCATACATTTTGTGAAAAAAATTATACTTTTTGTATTAGTGCATATCATATGTATCTTTTTTTGGATGCACATGGCAGTCTTTCTTTTCCTTCAATTGGATAGCGGAAATATAATCTTATTTTTATGAAACATTTCATTTACAATATAATTATTTTAAAATTGTCTCACTTATTTGTAATTTTTCTAATTACAAATCAATGGTACCTTTCCAAAATAATTATAGAATAATAAAAAATATTACTTTAATTATAAAAATTTGTCAAATTTATGACTGATCTGATTTTTTTTTTTTTTTTCAAATTTGTAATTATTAAATTGTTATTTCTTCCATGGTATTATTATGTGTATCATGTCAGTTTTCAATTAATTAATTAATTAAAGAATAGAAAGTGAAGTTTTGATAATGGCATAGATATTAAGAGACGACGAGGGTCGTTTTCTTTCCCTTTTTGAGGGTCGTGTCGTAATGAATAAATGTGACCAAATTCATTCGAATCCATTGTATGTAATGTATGGATTCTGTTTATGGGTGGAGATGATTAATAGGTACCCACGATCTCCCTTGAGGTTCCTAATCACCTCTCAACCCTAATAGATTGCTACATTTAGGTGCCACTTGGTATCATGAATATTTTTTATTTTGAGTCTTCCAAAAACAAAGGCCTGTTTGGTAATCATTCTATTTTTAATTTTTTGTTTATATTTATAAAAATTTTAAAAATTGTTATATAAATTTGTTTGGTAAGTTTTTTTAATTTATAAATAAGTCTCTCAAATTAAAAATTAAGCTAAAATTTATAAACTGAAAAAATGTGATTACAAAAGTTTAGAAATTGAAGAAAAATAGAGAAGGAACACAGATGCACAAGGTCAGATATTCGAACCACGAGAGCAGCATTCACAGAAGCTTTTTTGTTTTTAAAATTTTTCAAACATTTTATTTAAACAAAACATGTTTTTAGTTTTTATTTTTCTAAAATTAATCAAAAACTAGTTTACAGTTTTTTTGTAAACATAAATGAAAAACGTAAACGTTACCAAACATCATATGTATTGGGTTTTTGGAGACAAAAGGAACGAGTTGCACAGTATAAATGGTGTGGGCTAGGATTGCTCTAAGATCCCCTAATAATCTTTCTATAATGATGAGTATTTTGATTTTCAATGAATAGGATATAAATGAGACATGTAATTTTCTTCCAATTTCTTTTGCATTGAAATCCTATTTGAATACTAATAAGTTTATTATGTAACTAAGGCCTCTTTTGAAAACAAGTTTTTTTAGTAACTTTTTAATTTTTGGTTAATGAAGAAAAAAATTAGTATGTTTGGAATGACTTTTTGATTTTTTACAAAAAGATGTGCAAAAAGTAGAGAGAAAAATGAATACTCCTATTTGACTTTTTGGTATAAGTTGTTGATTTTTAGTTTTTTTTAATGACTTTTTGACTTTTAGATTAAAATATTGAGTTAACATAGAGAATTATGAAAAAAATTGGTGATAAGTCCACTTTTATGGGTATATATGGCATTAAGTCTAGTGATTAGTCTGCTTTAGTGTTAATGTAACATCTCGAGTTTTCGAAACCTTATTTTAATTTATTTATCTTTGAGTTTGAACTATTTGTAATTGGATCCATGGGCTGTCATGACTTAATGTTTGCTTGTTTTTTTGTTGCTGAGGTTGTAACGATGTGATTGAATCTCGTACATTTAACTTATTGCATTGTATTACATTCCCGTTGCTAGTGGGAGTTGTTGGGTTTGAGAGTTAGGGTTCTTACTTAGTTCTACATTAGAATGACTAGGTGTTTGCTTGAGAGATTGTTTCAACACTCAAGTAGTCTTGTGCTACTTGTAGAACTTTTTGTTGTGTAAGTTTTCTCTATGAACTAGCATTTACCGCTCGGGAGGTGGTTTATGATGCCTAGCAATATTTTCCTTTGTTGGAAAAAGTAGAAACTAAGAGATTAAGGGGACCGTTCAAGTGGTCATTTCACTGCTCAAGCAGTGTGACAAATCCATATCTGATTTGGGCAATATGGATCACTCTATTTCACTTATTTCATTTATTCTTTTATACTTGTCCACGGCTTTTCATCCTAGAGAATCACTTTTCACCATCACACATTCTTTCTATATCTTTCTATTTCTTTTCTTCTCTCTCTCTCTCTGAACTCCACCATTGTTAACCAACTTAGATTTTAGATTTGATATATCACTACAAGAAAAAACACCTTTGGCGACTAAATTTTTAGTCGCCAAAGGTCCATTTTTCGTCGCCAAAAGTCGCGTTTTAACCTTCCCCGACCAATTTTTTTGGTCGCCCGTTTTGTCGCTAAAACCTGGTCGCAGAAGGTTTTGGCGACTAAAAAGATTTTAGTCGGCAAAAGGCAGATGTTTAGCGACTAAAGTTTTCGTCGCCAAAGCTCAATTTTCATTTTTTTAATTATACATTTGGCGACTAAATATTTAGTCGCTAATAGTGAATTTTAAAAAAAAAAATTTGAAAAAAATCTTTTGGCGACCAAAAGAGTTTAGTCGCCAAAAGCATATTTAAAAAAAAAAAATTTCCAACTTGTTGCTGCCATGTTTCGATCCTGCGCATAACCAGCACAGCTCAAACCTTGCGCACAACACTCCCTCCACCATGCCACACATCATCTCATGAATATATATGCATTATATATTATTTATATAGTAATTTACCGCTATGAATACAAAATAATATTTATAAATATAATTTTTTTAATTGAATATAATTTATGTCAAAAAATAAATTATTTAGTACAAAAATATTTGGGCCACTTTTGGCGACTAAACCTTAATTTTAGTCGCCAATTTTACATTTTTTGGCTACTAAATGATGCTTTGTCGCTAAAAACTGTAATTTCCGCCCAAAAAACCTATTTTCGGCGACTAAATTTATTTTTTGTCGCCAAAACCTCAACGTTTGCCGACTAAACTCAGTTTTAGTCGCCAAATTGTCCACTTTCAGCGACGAAACAGGTTTTAGTCGCCAAAACACCTATAATCGGCGACGAAACTGAAGTTTAGTCGCCAAAACCGTGACTTTTGGCTACTAAATCATTTTAGTCGCCAAAAACAGTGACTTTTGGCTACTAAACAACCATTAGTCGCTAAAAGCCCTACATGTGGCGACTAAATTTCCTTTTAGTCGCTAAAAGCATTATATTTGGCGACCAAAAGAGTTTAGTCGGCGAAAGTGCGCACTTTTGGCGACGAAATCCAATTTAGTCGCCATTTCCCCTACTTTTAGCGACGAAAAACGAAATTTTGGTCGCCGAAAGTGTTTTTTGTTGTAGTGTATCTAGAGTGAGAACCGAGTTTTCCATTCAAGTACTAAAGTTGCAGATATTATCGTGAGCTACATTTTTATAGTTTCATATAATTTCATTTCGATGAGGTTGCATACCTAGGGTTTCTCTCTTTTGCTTCACTTCTTGAATAGGGGTTCTTCTCTCTCTCTCTCTCTCTCTCTCTCTCTCTCTCTCTCTCTCTCTCTCTCTCATATGTCATTATGCATTTTTTGTTAATTTATTTTACTTACATTGTTGTTCAACATGCTAGGGTTAGATTTTAGTTGTATTTTCATTTTGTTTACATTCCATAACCTATTGATGCAATTAGTAGTAGATTAGTTGTTGTAGGTTTGATTTGTGCATGAGACACTTTTGGTGGAGAATCCCTAATTTTGGATAAGTTAAGGTTTCATTAAAATTTCAAAAATTATTATTCATGTTAGAATTGTTGCTAGAACATGTTTATGGAATCACATATTTGTGTCATGGAATCATTTATCATCTCTCTTGATGAGAAATTTATCAAATAGAATTGTATAACTCATGTGTAGGTCTGATTTTTTGGCACTTGGTGTGGTTGAAATTTTGATATGTGTTAGTTTGTGAAATTAAGCAACTTGGATTACACGACCAGGGTGTGTAGACAACCTATTTTGGTTGGCTATAAAACTTGACCCCACTTTGAAAATAATGCTTCATGATGTGTAACGCCCTCAAATTAATACAATAAATACAACCTATAAAAGGAAATATAATAGAAATAATATGCTTTTATTCATCAAAGTTTGTATACAAAAGATAACTCATGTGATATACATTCACAAACTGTTCATCCTGAATCTATAGCATGTGTTATAATAATAAGAGAACTGAAACTAAACAGGTAATCATATGTCCTATAGGCTTACATCTTTCCAAGTCATTACTTGATTACAATAAAATGAGCCTAGCTCAATATAGTTAAAGCCTTGGCTATACAAAAGAATACACAAAAGAAAGAAGCTCTTGCTCCCCAAATATCCCTCCAAACTATTGTCTTGGCGGAGGCATATCACCAACACCTGAAAATAGTTTTTCTCAAATAGAGTCAGCCAAAGTCCAGTAAGAATAATTTAACACAATATATCAGATTTAACAAAGATACAAGTACAATGTGCATATACAATGCATGTGACAATCCCAACTGAGACTACAACTCAGTGGTTATCTAATCAACACAATTACCACATAAACACTTCAATCTGTCATTTTACGAAAATTTCGTCCACAGGATCGGCACCCATGTATACGCGCGGTTTCGGGACTTTCATCCAAGACACTCCGGCCAACTTAATTTCAATGGAATCCATCATCTATTACCTTCCAAATATGGAGTACATCCCCCTTTCTCCTCTCAAACATCATACATATACAATGTATTTAAAACATAGTCATATTCAATGACATCCAACAATAGATTAGTTTTAATTCACCTAATCCTTATGTCCTCCACCGATAGCCTAATATAGTTATTTTTAAACAGATATTCAATCTCAAGACAGATAATTTATTCAAAATTTCCAAAGGTGAGAGGTAATACATAACCAACTCCATCATCTATTTCAATATTCGTCCAATTTCATATTTACAACAGCAATTTCATTTATTTATACAAAATAAATATTTGAATCATTTTAAGGCAAACTCCATTTGTTTCAAATATCAACCCAATGCCAAAATTAACTATTTTGTAACCATACCACCTTATATTTAACCTCATAACCATTTCCATAACATACACTTATAAACCCCTTTTTTGATTTTACAACCCAAACCCTAGGTTTGTCCATAATATACCCAAAGTCCATCATTGTTACACAATCATCAAATAACTAAGTTAAAAACCATATGAAAGTGTACAAAATGCATACCTCAAGCTTAGAAGACCAAAGCAACAAAGGAAAAGCTTCAAAGATGTCAAAACCAACTTCTACGCGGATCAAAATGGAGCCCTTGAGACGCTCTACCTTTTTCTCAAAGGCACTAAGGTGAAGATCCCAATGGATCTAGGTGAAATAGTAGAGAGGAGATGAGTTAATGAGTTTTAGAGAGAGAAACTCAAGATTTAGGTTTTTGGAAAGTTTTAGAGAGAGAGAGGAATGAAAAAGTGATAAAAAAAAAGTTATCATTTTCGCGATCTGTTATACACACAGTCTGCTCGAGCGTGAAAAGTGACGCTTGAGCGTTAGACACATTGTTCTGCTCGAGCGCAAGACTAGACGCTCAAGCGTCCATCTGCTCAAGCGTAGAAAACGCCGCTCGAGCGTAGAATACACTTTTCTAGTATTTGTAGGTCTATAAAAATACTAAGAGTTTGCAAAGCCTGCTCGAGCGCAAGAATGGCCGCTCAAGCGGAGGAGTGAAAATTGCAAAGCCTGCTCGAACGCAAGAATGGCCAGTCAAGCGGAGAAGCAAAAATCTAGGGAACAAAGGTTTGGAAAAACAAGCAACCAACCTGTTTTAAACACACAATTACAATCCAATAACCAAATTTAAGGGGGATTAAGGGAAAAAACGACAATGAACAACATTCAGAAACTATAAGCCCGAGTCCAGAATGCAACAAGAGTAGGGTCAAAACCGAAATCGCTATAACCTCTCCCCTTAAGGAATTTCGTCCCCGAAATTTCAAATCAAGTTCAAAATCATTATTAAACCATTTACAACAATGTTAATCTTACAAGTTCAACACCATGACCCACTCTCTGGTCATCATTCTCATCAACTTGATACACAAGTTCCAATATTGGAAGTGCAATTTACAATTTCCCAAAACATTTACAATGTTTAAAATGTACACAACATGTACTGTGTTTTCAAAAGTGATACAACACACACAATATTCCATATTCTCAAAACATAAGCAATGCTTATGTTGAATCCATGTTTCCAAACACCCCATAACATATACAATGTTCTTGTGTTTTAAAACATATACAATGCTTTTAAATTTCATTAGCATAATCAAAATCTCCATATATATATATATATTCAAACACCAACACCGGATATTTCTCTCGAACTTCCAATTCACGCTCCCAAGTTGCTTCCTCAATTCCGTGATGTTTCCACAATACCTTAACTAAGGGTATCGTCTTGCCTCTCAAGACTCGGTCCCGTGTATCCAAGACTCTCACCGATCTCTCCTCATACGAGGCATCCTCATCTACCTCTAAGTCGATCCAATCCAACATGTGTGATGGATCTGGCTCATACTTCCGAAGCATACGAATATGAAACACATCATAAACCCCAAAAAGTTGTGGCGGTAACGCCAAACGGTAAGCTACCTCCCCGATCCGCTCAGGGATCTCAAAAGGCCCAATAAACTGAGGGAACAACTTTTCACTCTTTCCAAATCTCATCAAACCCTGCCTAGGTGATATTTTCAAAAAGACATGATCTTCCATCTCAAAAAACAAAGGTTTCCTCCTACGGTCGGCGTAACTTTTCTGGCGACTTTGAGTCGTAACCAACCTCTTACGAATAAGTGTGACTTTCTCCGTCGTTTCCCTAACCAACTCTGGACCTAACAAAAGTGCATCACCTACCTCGGCCCAACACACCAGAGATCTACACGATCAGCCATACAAGGCCTCAAATGGTGCCATACCAATACTCGATTGGAAACTATTATTATAGGCAAACTCCACTAAGGGAAAATTCCTCTTCCATGACCCCTTGAAGTCAAGGACACAACCTCGAAGCATATCCTCAAGGATCTGAATGGTACGCTCAGACTATCCGTCAATCTGAAGATGATACGTTGTGCTTAAAGTCAGTCTAGTACCCAAGGCACTTTACAAGCTCTGCCACAACCGAGTTATAAAACGCGAATCTCTATCCGCAAAAATCGTCACAGGGACCCTGTGCAACCTTAGCATGTCCCTCATGTAAAGATCGACAAGATGATCTATTGAATCACTCACGCGCAGAGGTATAAAGTGTGCCGACTTGGTCGACCGATCAACTACCACCCAAATGGCATCATTACCCCGTTGAGTTCTAGGAAGTCCCACAACAAAATCCATTGTGACATACTCCCACTTCCACTCAGCTATAGGCAAGGGTTGCAACAAACCCGCTGGCCTCTGATGCTCGACCTTCACTTGCTGACAAGTAAGGCACTTTGATACAAACACGGCTATATCCTTCTTCATACCCCTCCACCAAAATCGGTGACTAAGGTCGTGATACATCTTTGTGCCTCCCGGGTGCACCGCAAGGCGTAAATGTTGAAACTCTCGGAGTACTTCCTCTCGGTAAGACTCTGGCACAAATAAACGGTCAAGGCACAAATAAACGGTCAAGGTATCTAACACTCGAGTCAGAATACATGTTCAAGCCCCTTTCCACCTTCCCACTGGAGATCTTTTCCTGGAGGGTTTCTACCTTAAGATCACTCTTTTGCGCTTCTAACACTCGGTTCACAAGTGTGGGTTGTGCAACCACTGTAAACAAGGCTGCAGACTTAACGAACTCGCCAAGATACAAGTCAAACTCACCAAGAGTATCCAACATCTCCTATTCTCAGATGGCGATACAAGCTACACTACTAATTGATTTCCTACTTAAAGCATCGGCCACAAAGTTGGCCTCCCCGGATGGTAATGCAACTCGAAATCATAATCCTCTATGAACTCCATCCACCTCCTCTGCCTCAAATTCAAATCTTTCTGTGTAAACAGATACTTTAAACTCTTGTGGTTAGAAAACACCTCAAATTTCTCCCCATACAGATAATGCCTCCAATTTTTCAAGGCAAAGATAGCTGCCGCCAACTCTAGGTCATGAGTAGGGTAGTTCCTCTCATGTGTTTTCAACTGCTGCGAGACATAGGCTACTACCCTCCCATCTTGCATTAATACACAACCTAACCCTTCCAGTGAGGCATCACAATATACTAATAGCCCAAACCCCTCTCCAGAATAATTAATACCGGAGTAGTGGTAAGTCTAACCTTAAGCTCTTGGAATGACTTCTCATAAGTCTCATTCCACACAAACTTAATTCATTTCCTCGTCAACCTAGTCAAATGTGAGGCTAGCCTAGAGAAATCCTTCGCAAACCAACGGTCATACCCGAACAACCCCAAGAAACTACAAATTTCAAAAGCATTCTTAGGTTGTGTCCAATCTTGCACTATTTCTATCTTGGATGAATTTACAGTCACCCCTTCTCCGGATACCACATGGCCAAAGAACTTAACTTCCCTTAGCCAAAACTCACACTTCCCAAACTTAACATACAGTTTATGGGCTCTAAGCAACTCAAGCACCACTCGCAAGTGTTCCTTGTGCTCCTCCTCAGAGGGTGAGTAAATTAGGATGTCGTTCACAAAGACAACCATAAAACGATCTAGT
The DNA here is from genome assembly GCA_036172215.1 of Camellia granthamiana. Lineage (NCBI taxonomy): Eukaryota > Viridiplantae > Streptophyta > Magnoliopsida > Ericales > Theaceae > Camellia > Camellia granthamiana. The sequence continues at coordinate 77,934 of JAXFYN010000067.1, read as the reverse complement.
CACGGAAAATCTGGTTCATCAATCCATGAACACAGCTGGAGCATTGGTTAGCACAAAAGACATCACTAGAAACTCGTAATGACCATACCGTGTAGAGAATGTCGTTTTCATGATATCCTCCTCCCTTACCCTAAACTGATGATAACTCGATCTCAGATCTATCTTAGAGAAGCATTAAGACTCCTTCAACTGATCAAACAGATCATCAATACGAGGCATTGGGTACTTGTTCTTAACAGTCACCCAATTCAACTTCTGGTAATCTGTACAAAGTCGCAACACTTCATCTTTCTTTTTAGCAAAGAGAGCCGATGCTGTCATGACCCGAACCCGCCCCTATGGATTAAGGTCATAACCGGCCAGTAATCAAGGAATTACCTACGGCCTCAAACCAAATAAAACATATCTTATCAGAGTTGAGGGGCCAAAACGGAAGCAAACTTACAAATTGTCCATAGAGCTGTGCTTACCTAGTATGGCAAAATGATTCCAAAAGTGTTTCATTATAACTCACACATACTCATAGAGTTAATCTATATCCAAGAACTTTCAATTATGCAGTCAGCCAAACAAACCTATATACGAAGGCAATCCAACATTTTCGTCGTTTTCGTCAACATAGCAAAAATATAACAAAAGAACAAAAGGGAGAAAACAAGTCTCGTACATGAGACGTATGGGCTAACTCTTCAAAACTTTGACTGTTTCTCGCATACTTCACTGAGGCTAGGTTTGGACATCTCTTGGCTCACCTACAGACACATGAATGAGAGTGAGCGAAAGTTCAGTGAATAATATCAATAAAGGAGATACATGAACAGAATTTGAAACAAATACATCAAACGGCCCTGGGCCCAATTCATGCTTCTATCTGACGGCCTTTGGCCCAATCATTTATGTCCGACGGCCTTTAGCCCAATCATTCGTATCAAATGGCCTTTGGTCCAATCATTCATATCAAACGGCCTTTGGCCCAATCATTCATATCAAACGGATATTTGTCCATAATTCAAATTAACAAACTTATGAAACTCAAATAGGAGTAAGCGATTAGACAAATAGCATAATTCAAAATATCTTTACTAAGATATTACTCACAGTATTCTGCTGGTGGATTCGTCCTTGTGCTCGACCCTACATAATACATAACACATATCGGGTCACAAACGATTCAATCTATTCTTAACTCATACATTCCTCTTAGGCTTCTTTCTTGTCTTCTTAGTACATTTACAATGCTCAATGTATGCCTAAGAGTGCTTAGAAGTGAAAGAGAATGGAAACAAAACATAAATTTATCTTTACAAAATTTCTGAAACAAGGCTCCCCGCTCGAGTGCGGTTTCTGACGCTCGAGCGGACCCATCTGGTCTGCAAAAGAACTGGTTGCCTCATTTTTGCGCTCGAGCGTGATTTTGGACACTCAAGTTGAGAGTCGAAACATGTGACTGACACTCAAAGGTGACTCTCCCCGCTCGAGCGGATATTAATGCCTGCAAAAGTTCTGGGAACTAACATTTCACGCTTGAGCGGCGTTCTCCTCCGCTCGAGCGGACATGCCAAATTCGGGAATTTCCAGCAAACTTGCATTCAAATTGACATAGCTTGCATTTTATGACCCATAACTCTCATATACATCTACTAACATGATACAAACACCAATTCACTACATTATGAAGCTCAAATCCTATGAATCAATTACATGCATACCCAAATTATACCAAACTTACTTCCAACACATTAAATTCATCCATTCAAAACTCATACCTCTATGAATTGTACTTGCATGTGGGATATAATCTCCATTCTCAACTTAAATGATGAAGAGATGATCAAAAGCATGAACTTCAATCAAATTTCAACATGGATCATATACTTCATGCTCAAATATACAAATTCATGGCAATTTCTTGCATGCATGCTTATAATGATTTCATAATCATCAAATTCAACTCATTTTATGTTCTTGATCACCATCTAACTTTGAATCCACAAAATCACAAACTCAAACTCATGAATTTACTCACCTAGGGGCTCCAATCTTCACAAATGTAGTTAAATCTTGAGTGTAGCTTCCAAATTCATAAACTTTGGGCCAAAATACCCAATTCTTCCTCTTCCTCTCTCTAGAATCGGCCCTCTCTCTCTCTCTAGAGTGTGATTTTCAAGTTTGAGCTCAAAAGAATGAGGTTAAGTGTAATAGGGCCCCTTATATAAGCTTTCTTAATCAAACTTGATTAGAATTAAGTAATAGTGCTTAATTCAATCAGTTTAAACTAATTAATTCATTTCAAATCAGTTTTTAATTAAATTTCACCATAGGCACTAAAAATTATGCTAATCGCAATGGCGTAATCAATTTCAGTTTCTGACGCCTCTAAGGCCTTCAATTTAAATCTTAAAGCAGAAAATCAAACAGATTTTCCTACGGTGAATAGATAGAAATACAAAAACACATATAATCACATAATTATCACACAAGACCATACCAAACATATAATCATAATTATAATCAAGATCAATTAGCATATTACGGAACAGGGTTATCACAAATGCTCCCCAAGGTGAAGTACTAGGGCGGATGAAACCCTTATCTAACAATTCTTGGAGTTGAATCTTCAACTCACTCAATTCAGTAGGTGCAAATTTATACGGTGCCATAGAAATCGGTGCCGTGCCAGGCACTAAATCAATAGAGAACTCGATCTCTCGGTGAGGTGGTAAACTAGTAAGGTCCTCAGGAAAGACATCAGGGTATTCACAAACCATCCTTGGCAATTCAACCCAGACTTCATCACACTCACCACCCAAGAAGGTTGCAAGAAGGCAACTAAGTTCACTCTGCCCACGCGGATCATATACCGGTGATAAAACTCTATCCACCAAATCCTCTAAGAAATAAAAATAATCACCACTCAAGGTACATACAGTAACCCTTTGACGGTAGCAATCTATAACAACCTGGTATGACGATAGCCAGTCCATACCCAAAATAACATCAAAACTAGACATGTTAATTAATACAAATGCAAATGGAAGTCGACGACTGGCAACCTCTATATCACAACCCCGACACCCCTTCTTCAAAATAACCTCACCACCGATAGGTGACTCTACACAGATAGGAGATGCTAATTGAGCCAACTCCAACCCTTAAACCGATGCAAATGCAGACGAGATAAAAGAATAGGATGCACTCGTATCAATCAATACATTAGCAACTGAATTGCAAAACAAGAAGGTACCTCTTACTACAGAAGGAGCAGGTACAAGATGTGGCCCTATAACAGCATACACATACCCCGTAGGTCTCTGCTCAACCTGTTCACCCCTAGGAGCATAAGCCTGATGCACTAACTGAGCCGAAGAGGCTCTCTGATTGGCCCTCGAGGCCTGTGCTGACTGTGCAGGCTGGTGGCTTTGTGTCTGCCTCGAACTAGATGCACCAGATGTGCTACCTAACTGTGGACAAAATCTCTTCATATGCCCCGCCTACCCACACTGATAACAAGTGAGTGGCTGCTCTCTTCCTTGACTCTGGCCCTGAGAATGAGCCGAATGCGGTGCAGACCGTTGCCCTCCTTCCCTTTGCGGGCAAGCTGGAGACTTGTGGCCCAACTGACCACATTTGTAACAAGTAACATCTCCCTAACAACCCCTCCCAGAACCCGAACTCGGTACTGGAAAAGTGGACTATGACTGAGCTCTCTAGGACGACTGGGGGTTAGAACCCCTCTGCCTCTTGCTGTCCCCCTGATTATCCTGACTCTTCCTAGAGCCCCTCATTCTCTCTTCTCTGCCTGCATAATGGTCTTGAGATGGGCCGCCGCCTCCACAAGGCGCCCATAATCTCTAATCATGGATCTGGCCACTCTAAACATGAGCCCGATCCTCAACCACTTCTCAAACTCCAGACAACGGCGTTCCTCAGTCGCCATAAGCTTAGGGGCAAACCTAGAGAGGCTATTGAATGTGGCCTCAAACTTAACCACAGGTGTATTCAACTGCACCAATTTGGAAAACTGGTCTCTCAACTTCTCCCTAACTGTGGGAGGCCAAAACTTGTCCTAGAAGACGTTGACGAATGCCTCCCAAGTCACCCCAATGCGCCTACACGTATACTTCCACCAATGACTCGTATCCCCTTCAGCTGGAAGGACACCAAGGTCACCCTCAACTGGTCATCCTTGATGTCAAGCATCTCGAACGTCTTCACTATTTCCTCTAGCCACTCATCTGCTTTCAGTGGCTCCTTAGGATCACCCAAAAATTCATTCGGACTCGACCGGAAAAACCCTCTCTTCAGAAAGGATGGCCCTGCTTCAACTACTTGGGCCTGGACTTGATTCTCAGCCCTGAGAATGTCCATAGATTCCCGCAATGCTCCGGCCATCTTGTGGGCTAAAGCGCCCATGGCGTGTTGACCAACTGGTTCAGCCACATTGGCTTGGCCAACCACTTCTTCCTGTGCCGGAATTTCATTTGGTATAGGCACCTCGTGCCTCCTAGGCCTACCACGCCTACCACTACTACCACTACTACCACTACGACCACGTCCTAACATCCTAATGAAGGTAACACAAGATATTAGCACATTTACAAATGTAACGAAGCTAATTCACTCGCATTCTAATATGTTGGACAACAGTAATTCGATCCATCTAAGCACATAGTCACATAAACACATGCAAATTTCATTTCTGGATAGTGACTGTCCCACGGCGTTGCTAGAGTTCCAATTAAAAATGGTAGTGGTCAGGTGCCTTTCCAATAGGACTCTTAGAAACCCGTAGATTAGATCAACATCCTAGAAATTAAATCCCATACCCATATAATCACATAAGCATGTTATCACATAAGCATACAATATATACTAATGCCTTAGTTAAGCGAGACAAACCCATTGTGGTAATAACCACTTCCCACGTACCCAAAGTATTCAAAGCCGGTATGCTCTAATACCAAGTTGTAACGCCCCCAAAATAATACAATAAATACAACCTATAAGCGAAAAGATAATAGGAATAATATGCTTTCATTCATCAAAGTTTGTATACAAAAGATAACACATGCGATATACATTTACAAACTGTTCATCCTGAATCTACAGCATGTGTTACAATGATAAGAGAACTGAACTAAACAAGTAATCATATGCCCTATAGGCTTACATCTTTCCAAGTTATTGCTGGGTTACAACAAAATGAGCCTAGCTCAATACAGTTAAAGCCCTTGGCTATACAAAAGAATACACAAAAGAAAGAAGCTCTTGCTCCCCAAATGTCCCTCCAAACTATTACCTTGGAGAGGCACATCACTAACACTTGAAAATGGTTTTTCCTAAATAGGGTCAGCCAAAGCCCAGTAAGAATAACCTAACACAATATATAAGATTTAACAAAGATATAAGTACAATGTGCATATACAATGCCTGTGACAAAGCATTCATATTTTTATGTAATCATAAAATACCAAGTTCATATCTTACTCTATTTTCCTTCAATTCATTTCAATTCATGGGCCAATTTTATTATCTTTTAACAACCCCAACTGAGACTACAATTCAGTGCTTATCTAATCAACACAATTACCACACAAACACTTCAATCTATCATTTTACGAAAATTTCGTTCGCGGGATCGGCACCCATGTATACGCACAGTTTCGAGACTTTCACCCAGGACACTCCAGCCAACTTAATTTCAATGGAATCCATCATCTATTTCCTTCCAAATATGGAGTACATCCCCCTTTCTCCTCCCAAACATCATACATATACAATGTATTTAAAACATAGTCATATTCAATGACATCCAACAATAGATTAGTTTTAATTCACATAATCCTTATGCCCTCCACTGATAGCCCAATACAGTTATTTCTAAACAGATATTCAATCTCAAGACAGATAATTTATTCAAAATTTCCAAAGGTGAGAGGTGATACATAACCAACTCCATCATCTATTTCAATATTCGTCCAATTTCATATTTACAACAGCAATTTCATTTATTTATACAAAATAAATATTTGAATCATTTTAAGACAAACTCCCTTTTTCCAAATATCAACCCAATGCCAAAATTAACTATTTTGTAACCATACAACCTTATATTTAATCTCATAACCATTTCCATAACATACACTTAGAAACCCCTCTTTTGATTTTACAACCCAAACCCTAGGTTTGTCCATAATATACCCAAAGTCCACTATTGTTACACAATCATCAAATAACTAAGTTAAAAACCATATGAAAGTGTACAAAATGCCTACCTCAAGCTTAGAAGACCAAAGCAACAAAGTGACACTCGAGCGTCAGACACATTGTTCTGCTCGAGCGCAAAATGCACACTTTCAGAAGTTTTGTAGACGAAGGACATCGCTCGAGCGCAAGACTGGACTCTCGAGCGTCCACCCGCTCGAGTGTAGAAAATGCCACTCGAGCATAGAATTCACTCTTCCAGTATTTGCAGGTTTGTAAAAATACTGAGAGTTTGCAAAGCCCGCTCGAGTGGAGGAGCAAAAATTGCAAAGCCCGCTTGAGCACAAGAATGGCCGCTCGAGCGGAGGAACAAAAATCTGAGCAACAAAGGTTTGGAAAACAAGCAATCAACTTGTTCCAAACACACGACTACAATCCAATAACCAAATTTAAGGGGGATTAAGGGGAAAAACAACAATGAACAACATTCAGAAACTATAAGCCCGAGTCCGGAATGCAACAAGAGTCGGGTCAAAACCAGAATCGCTATATAATGAATATAAGAAATAGTTTGGAACTCTTATTGTCAACTTTTATATAGAATCAGATGCACTCGTATGGACTCTAGCCTAGCCAAACAACCTAACCAACCTTTCTAGACCTATTTGAGACATACTAGATACCGCATGGTTAATTCCTTTCATTTTCCCTCAATTTCTTACAAATTCGGAAAATATTTTATCTTCTGTGTGACATTTTTTTGTGAAAAACGTTCAAGTTTCCAAAATTGGTTGTTTTTAGTTTGAAGTCTTTTCTAGGGAGTGCTCACTATGGGTGTTCATGACTCAGTTTGGTTTAGTTTGATACTAAATTTGAAACCAACCTAATCATGATCGGTTTCATGTTTTTTTACCAAGAACCAAACCAATCATGCACTATAATCAATCCAACCCAACCCAACCCAACCCAACCCAACCCAACCCAATGTAGCTCAGGTTAGTTCGGGTTGAAACCATGGTTCCACTATATTGAAAATAAGCAAATCAATTAATAATAAATAATTAAAATAAACAATTCTTTAACATTTAAACATCACACAAACAAAGAGCAAAATATTTTTTAATACAAGCTAATATAAATTAAATCTAACTTAAGCTTGAATATAATTAATACAAATTAAATCAACTGCGAAATTTGACTCAAACTTCTAGTACTTCCTTCGTCTACCTAATAATTCTTGTATATGAAAAATTATTAATTGTAATCATGTCCATTGTAATAGAGCAATAAGGTAAATACATGTTAATATAAATAAATAAGTTCGGTTCTTGGGTTGATTTGGTTTAGGCACCAACCCAATCCCATTGGTTTAATGATTTGAAGACCTAGAACCAAATCAATGCGCTCAAAAATCAACCAAACCAACCCAAAAAAGTCGGTTTGGTTCAATGTTTTGGTTCACTGGGTAATTTGAACACTTCTAGTGCTTATGATCTGACTGACCAGTCACAACCGATCGACCCGCCACAACCGACCGACCCAACCCAATCCACCAACTTTTAAGAGGTTTTGATAGTATGGGCGAACAAATGCAAATAGAGATTTTTCAAATCCACCTATGTTTAGACGGATAGCGAATGAGAGGTCACTTGACCCAACCCAATTCGCTAACCCCCGTTAAAAAAATGATGTTATGTTTTTATACTTTGTATGTTAAAAGAAGGATATTTTATTTAGTAATAATATTAGGTACTTATGAAAAATAAAAGTTTAACCTTTATTTTAATTATAAAAAATGAAGAATCAAAATTTTAGACTAAAATAAGGCACAAAATAGTAAAAAGTTATTCTAAAATAGTTCAAAAAAATCATAAAAAAATAAAGTCCAATCGCCAAATCGATCTGCATCCACCCGTCAACCCGCACAGCCCGCTCAATCCGCATCCGCAAACTAAATGAATGGACACAGATTGATTTTTTCAATACGCCTAAATTTAGATAAATGACAGATGAGAGGCCACGACCTAACCTGATTTGCGAACAGCCCTAGTATTTTCAAAGGGTTTTCCAATAATGTAAGATTCACTTGAATCCAATTTAAATCAAATATTTTGTAGCCATTTCATGATCATTCATTAGTTTTCAACAAAAGATAAAAAAAAAAAAAAAAAAAAAAAAATGGTCTTTTTACAAGATCTATATATCAGAGTTGGACTGGGTCATTTTTTATTTCAAAGTAGGCTTATTTAATTACTAAATAAAATTATTTTCAAAATATTTTAAAGGCCCAAACCCAAGAACTATGCTTTGAAACTTAAAAAGACTAGAAATTGTAAAGGAAACACAAAATTGCACACCCAGGCCCAAGTAGCCGAACCGACCATCCAAGCATTTTCTCAGGCTTAAGGAGAGCAAGACCGGCTTTCCTAGAGAGTTGAACCAACTATATGTGTGAGTTTTTCTACCTTGTGTTTTGCCTTCAATTGTGTAGTTGATTTTATCCCACTTCATTTTTGCAAATCTCACATCAATAAAGGCCCACAAAAACCCTCTGCCACCACTCACCCATTCTCTACCTTCAGTCATCACCATTCAATCTTTTTTCATATTTGAGCACCACCCAAAATGTTTCCCACTCCCTGCATTACCCCTCATTCCTTGTGACCACCAGTCCTGTGAAACCCCGTATTTTTGGATAATAAATTGAAGTGCTAGAGATATTTTTATTAGTTGTGGTGGAATATTTTGTTAGGAATCAAACTTGTTAGGATCTTAATCTGCTTTACACTTTGGAAATTTTTCATTTTCGAAGACGTTTCATCTCAATCTGTCTCTAAGTTTGATTTTTATATCACAAATTATGGAGTCATTAGAGGCTAATTATTGTGTATCAAATATTGTCAAAATGAGATAAGGATTGTTATTCTCTTCCAAGAATTCTGTGGGCATGATTAGTAGACGTTTGGAAAATTTTGAGGGAGAATTAGAATATTGAAATGGGAATCAAATATGTTAAGATCCTAAAATTTGTTGTATCTGGAGAAATTTATTTCAATGTATTTTGAAGAAGAAAAAGAAAGGAAATTGATAGAAAATAGTATTATTTTTGGTTATCAAAATTCAATGGAAAGATTTGAGAAAACTCTTGAAAAATCTTAACAAGGATCAAGGCAAGCTCGGCTGAAGGGTTGGCATGTAGCACCCTGGATTTTTGAAGAAGGAAAATGTTACTAAGAGCATAATATTGAAGTTTAATTTTAGATGGTAGTTTTAGGGTAAATATTTATGGTAAGTTTGTATTTATCTTTAACCATTTATATTGTCGCCTCATCATTAGTTCAATTTTAGTGGTGAAATATTTTAAGTACAAACCGATTAGTCTTTCTAATAATGTTGTATTTTCCACTATCCTTACTCTTTTAAATAATAATAATAATAATAATAATAATAATAATAATAATAATAATAAAGAAAGAAAAACAATCAATGGTGAAAAATACCAACTCACCCCATTCCACCCCACCATTATTAAAACCAATACGATCATATATCATCAACTTATACCATCATATATCATCAACTTATGCCAACTCATTTTCACCTCAACAACCACTTACACCAACTCATCTTCACCTCAACAACCACATGCCTCATCTATCGTTTACCCTCAACTTACACCAACTCATCGTCACCTCAACAACCACATGCCTTATACATCATCTACCACCAACTTACACCAACTCATCTACACCTCAACAACCACATGCCTCATCTTCCCTTCCAACACAACAACCATGATTACCCTCTTCATCTTCTCTTCTTATATATATTAGCCTAGTTGAAGGAAGAATTCATATCTTGTATTTCCTTCCACATTCTATTTCTTTATCTTTACAAAAATTTTAGAGTTAGAATTTGAGGAGAGTTGGCTATTCTATCAAGAAGGAGTTTTCATACTTAGCCAAGTTTTGTGCAAGTCTTAAGGTAGGATCTACAACTGTCACCCTCCTTAGATATATGTTTCATTTTGTTTATGATATATGCTATATATGAAATTAAGTCTTATTATTTGGTATGATATTTCAAGTAAAGAAAAGAAAATGAAACTAAATGGTGATTTTCAGCATGGTTTTGATCTTTGATCCGTTTGAAAAAGTTTCAACAAATTCTAAAACTTTTCTGTGTAAAATCTGAAAATGCAGGAGCTTATTTAGCATGTCTTTTACTTCTCTAAATTTTTATAAAACCATCGGAAAGTATTTTACAACCAAAATAATTATTTTTCTAAACTACTGCAAACAACCCCGCGGAGACAGTTATTTCAAGTGAAAGCCATTTTCTCTATAAAAATTATTTTCGTGCAAGACCACTTCGGAAAATTAGGATTTTGAGTTATCTTTCATGGAAAATCGATGAGTATCAAAAGAGTAATTTCAGTTTTTTCCAAAGTGCGACAGATTTCGTCCAATTTTCTTACAAAAATATTTTCTCCATGTCAAAGAGATTTTCAGCTTCCAAGTTCTTCTGAAAAAATATTTTGAACTTGAGTATCTAGCAAAAAGTTTAAATCTTACTTCTGTTTGATGTCATTTGTAGGCTCTTTTCAATTTTCAAACTTGAACTCTCTATTTTGAAGTTGCTAGAATCCTCTGTTTGAAATTACCAGTTTTCTGTCAAAAATAAATTCTCTAGCTTAAACTGATTTTTAGCCTTCAATCCCTTTTAGTAAAATCTTTCTAACTTGTCTATCTAAATTTAGAATCTAGAATCAACTATTTTTGACACCGTTTGGTATTTCTTTTGATTTTCCAAACATAGATCATCTATGCTGGAATCTGTTGAAAATAATTTGGAAGATTAATAATTGTTGTGTATTATTTTTGTACATCTCTATTTTGTTAATTATTTGGTATATTGCTTATTATGGATCTGTTTTATGTTGTAAATGATATAGTTCACATGATGCATGGTTATTAAGAATTCTAAAGTTGAATTCTAGACTAACTGGGTGGTTGGGTTTTTACACGGTTTATGATCTTGTGATATGTTCATGTGATGTGTTCTTGTGATATAATTTGGAGATAATTGGTGGTTATTATTATTAGAGTTAGCTCTGATATGGAATTCTTGCGCAAGTTTGTCGCGTTACCCTAATAATTAATCATGTTAACAGTTAGCAAGTCAGTATTTCGAAGCAACTCTCCGTAGAGTGCCGTTCTTACCCAACCACTAAGTAATGGACACGAGGCTATTCGAACCCCTCCTTGGTCCTACATCAGATCTAGTACCAAGGATACCTACACCTTGGGTTATATACCAGAGCCATAACATCAATGGACTGCCAAGAATCACGGCCTTCCAAAGGTACTCTCTTTGTGTGAGACCCTCACTGTCACCCTTATCCACCATAAATCCGTAAAGGCTAGAATACACCCCATGCCATCTTAGGGTAACACAACATACTTGCACAAGAATTCCTTATTAGAGCTCACTCTAATAATAATAACCACCAATTTTCTTCAAATCACATCACAAGAACATATAACAGGAACATATCACAGGATCACAGGCCGCACAAAAAATCCAACTACTGAGTTAGTCCAGATTTCATCATCCAAAATATTAATATTCGTGCATCATGTAAACAATATTATCTATAACTTTAAACCACATAAAACAGATCCATAATAAGCGATACACAAATTAATTAACAAAATGGAGATGCACAAGAATAATACAACAATTATTAATCTTCGAAATTATTTGCGAATTCTAGCACAGATGATCCAGGTTTGAAAAATCAAAAGAAATACCAAACGGTGTCAAAAATAGTTGATTTTGGATTCTAAATTTAGATAAACAAGTTAGAAAGATTTTACTAAAGGGTTTAAAGGCTGAAAATCAGTTTAAGCTAGAGAATTTATTTTTAGAAGAAAACTGGTAATTTTAAACAGGGGATTCCTACAACTTCAAAACGGAGAGTTCAAGTTTGAAAATTGAAAAGAGGCTTCAAATGACATCAAACATAAGCACAATTTAAACTTTTTGCTAGATACTCAAGTTAGAAAATAGTTTTTCAGAAGAACTTGGAAGCTGAAAATCCCTTTAACATGGAGAAAATATTTTTGTAAAAAAATTGGACAGAATCTGTCACACTTTGGAAAAAACTGAAATTACTCTTTCGATACTCATCGATTTTCTATGAAATCAGTGGAAAATGAAAGATAACTCAAAATCCTAATTTTCCCAAGTGGTCTTGCATGAAAATAATTTTTATAGAGAAAATGGCAATCCCTTGAAATAGCTATCTCTACGGGGTTATTTGCGGTAGTTTAGAAAAATAATTATTTTGGTTGTAAAATACTTTCTGATGGTTTTATAAAAATTTAGAGAAGTAAAAGACATGCTAAATAAGTTCCTGTATTTTCAGATTTTACACAGAAAATTTCTAGAATTTGTTAAAGCTATTGCAAACGGATCAAAGATCAAAACCATGCTGAAAATCACCATTTAGTTTCATCTTCTTTTCTTTATTTGAAATATCATACCAAATAATAAGACTTAATTTCACATATAGCATATATCATAAACAAAATGAAACATATATCTAAGGAGGGTCATAGCTATAGATCCTACCTTACGACTTGCACAAAACTTGGCTAAGTATGGAAACTCTTTCTTGATAGAATAACTAACTCTCCTCAAATTCTAACTCTCAAATTCTAACTTTAAAATTTTTATGAAGATAAAGAAATAGAATGTGGAAGGAAATACAAGATATGTAGGGATGTAATAATGGCCCGGCCCGACCCATCATGGCTCGAGCTTGGGATGGCCCAAGTGGACCTCGCAGGCTCCCGTTTTTTAGCGGGCCGGCCTATGGGTCGAAAAGTGGGGCCCAAGCCCAGGCCCACTCATAATAGGGCCTGGGCCGTGGGTCGGGCCTCTTTTTTTTTTTTGAAAAATAAACGATAAATACTCTATCTATGTAGATTATTTATTAGGAATATAAAAAAAAAAAATTTATACTAGAGTATTTTAGTTAAGATTAATGAGATGTTTTGTTTGGTTATGTTTCATGGTGATATTTAAATTTAATTATGTATGACTTATGTTTTTTTAACTATGAACTTATAACTAAAAAAATATGCAATTATGTAATTTTTTTCTTTCAAAATAATAATTTTATATGTGTGGAAATGAAACTTTCAATATTACAATATTAAAATAATTATATAACATTTATTGAGTGAATAATTTTTATTTCAAAATGAAATAAAATATTACAAAAACTTATATTATTAAATAAAATAGGTGTAGATTATTGATGATGGTAGAGCAATTGCATCACTATAGGTCAAGTACATCCCAACTAAGTTGGCACCTACTAGCCTACCAATCATTTGCATTATACTCCACCTCAATAATCTAATAAAAAAAAATGAAACGAAATAGTAAAAAACAAATTGTTGATCAATCATCGGAGGAGACAGACATTTCAGTCACGTTGCCTGAGGATATGTCATCCAAATCATTTTGAATTCACTCATTTTCACTATAATTTTGTCTTCTCGTAAGCGCATGCATATGATCTCTGGATATCATCAGTGCCTCAACCATTTGGGGTGAAAGCCTATTCCAGTAATTGCTCAGCACTCGTCTACCTGCACTAAAAGTTGTTTCCGAAGCAACTGTAGAAATAGGAACGATTAGTATATCACGGGCCATTTGTGAAACCACAGGCCACATAGTTTCATTTTGTTTCCACCATTCCAAAATGTCAAAATCATCAGAATCATCTACTGACGGGCTTTCTAAATAACGTTGTAGTTTAGAACTACTTACGCTTATATGTTGAGATATTCTTCTACTTTTTATTGCTGAAAAAATACTTAATCTCTCGCCTTGAGATAAGACTACTAGTGTAGTATGTGTAGGTGTATTTACAGATGCAGCTGCCCCCTGTATTTTTCAAATAATCGTTGCATGTTTGCATAATAAGGGCAAACTATGTTTGATCAACGAAAATACGTTCTAAAAATTCTTCTAAACCAATTTCTTTCAACCTAGGATCAATTATTATGGCTAAACCTAAACCTAAACGATGAGGCAAATGATCAAAATATTTTTTAAATTTTGCTTTCATTGAAGTAATAATGGTTACATAATATTTATTACCCATATATTTTACGAAAACTTCGATGATTTCTACTAGCATATGTAAAATAAATGGTGAAGTAGGAATATATATATATATATAAGAAAACAATTTTGTTGAAGTATCAAAAACTTTTTAAAAAATCTTTATACAATATTGCTTGACGCTAATTAAGTTCTGTGGAAGTCTGTTCTCCTCATATTGATATTGTTGCAAAAAATAAATCTATTGCTCTTCTTTATTTACAAGCCCTTTTTAACATATTACACGTTGAATTCCACCTACTATCTATATCTAAAATTAATTTTTTAAATGGCATATTTTCTCATTGACAAATTTTTCTATATTTCGAAATTCGATTAGCAGAAGAGATAATAGTAACAACTGCATTTTTTATTACAAGTACATAAGTCTCGTATAAATGCATAACTTCTTTAACAATCAAGTTTAAAATATGGGCACAACAACGAACATGAAATAAATTACCATCAATAACTAATTGTAAAGTTGATTTTAAATGGGCTACAGTTTGATTATAATATGCTGCATTATCTAAACTAATCGTAAATATTTTATTTTGTAAAGCCCACTCATATAATACATTTCTTATTTCTACACCAAGCGAATGACCAGTATATGGAAGTTCAACTAATTTAAATGAAGTAATTCTTGTATTTAATTTCCAATCATTATCAATAAAATGTGCAGCGATACATTGATATTTAAAACCATTATTTGACCACAAATCAGATGTTAAGATGTCAAATAATTCACTTTTAACATCCTCAAATTTCTTTAAAATCCTGTTTCTAGTAGTATTTCCTGAAAAACTTTGATATTGCGGTGCAAAACTTTCGTGAATCATTTTGGTAAAATCGGGACATTCACTAGTAGTAAAAGGTTGTTCTTTTTTAATAATATAATCAATTACAAAAATTTTTGCACATATAGGATCATATGAAAATATTTGTAAATTACCAGTAGATGAAACCCCTAATTGCATTTGACTTCTAATATCAAGTTGTTGACTTTGTAAATATTTGTTAGCTTGTCTTTTTAGATGACTAGTACCCACTGCCAATGCAACACTAAGTAAATGTGCACATTATTTTCATTTTGCTTTAAATGTAATTGTATCATCAGAATTATTTATAGATATTTTTTCAAAATATTCCCAAACAGTAGTAGTTGTGCCCCTAGATGATGATCCAACTATTGGAAGAGAGATATTAGAAGGAGAATCAACAAATTCATGTTGTGTAATATATGTATCAACGTCGATATAAATATTAGGAATATTATGATCCATAGTAATGTAAGTAAAACAATATATAAGAATTAACAATTAATTTAAATAATGTGTAAATACAATGAGTAAAAAATAGTAATTAATAGATGTTCACAAATAATTAATGAAAAAAATGAGTAACTAATAAATTTAATTAAACTAATTAATGTTACCGACTGGCGAATGCGATACGGAAATTAGCTTCTTCTGACAAAAGTTTCTTATTGCACAATTACAATTGCCACTTAGGGATGACACTTCAAAATTAATTGAGAGTTGAGAGAGATTGAGAGAGTTTAAGAGAGAGAGAGAGAGAGAGAGAGATAATTATTTGTGAGATTTATTTTGGAAAAGAGGGGATATTTATAGTAGTTTGAAAGATTGAAGTAAATTATATATATATATATTACCGTTGTATTAAACAGTAATATGACCGTTTGAATATGTATTTATTTTTTAATTTTTTTTTTAAGTCTGCAAAGGTGCTCAGGTGCAGAATAGATATATATATTTTTTCACTCAATGAATGTGAATGGAGTGAGTCGAGTGATGCAAGCATAGCACAGGGGGTAGATCGTAGAGGGCGGCAAGGGTGAACAACAAGTGAGCTGTAGAATTTATTTATTATTTTTATTTCATTCATCTCAACAGTAACTTGATGTGAGTGAAAGAGTGATGTGATGCATGAAGGGGAGCAGAATAGGGGGTAGGGGTCTAGAATTATATATATATATATATTTTTTTTCATTCGTTCATTGCAAGGAAATGACCATTATGTTGTTTTTTTTTTTTTTGTTTTTTTTTTTTTTTGCAAGATCAATCTTTTACTATTATTTTTTTAACCGTTGCAAGTTGCCTTTTATTTATTTATTTATTTATCTTTGAAATTTGACCATTGGCAAAGAGAGGCCCGGGTGGCCTGGGCCGGGCCCGAAATTTGTTGGAGTCGGGTCAATCCAAACCAATGGGCCGGGTTGGCTTCAACTAGAAGGCCCAAGCCCAAGCCCAAGGGACTGGGCTGGGCTTGAGCCTAATCGGGCTGAAACGGGCTTGGCCCACCTCAAGCCTCAGGCCATTTTTATATCCCTAAAGATATGAATTCTTCCTTCAAGTAGGCTAGTATATATAGGAAGAGAAGATGAAGATGGTAGTCATGGTTGGTGTGTTAAAAGGGAAGATGAGGCATGTGGTTGTTGAGGTGTAGATGAGTTGGAGTAAGTTGGTGGTAGATGATGGATGAGGCATGTGGTTGTTGAGGTGAAGATGAGTTGGCGTAAGTTAAGTGGTTGTTGAGGTGAAAACGAGTTGGTGTAAGTTAATGATATATGATGTTGTTGGTTTCAATGATAGTGGGGTGGTATATGGTGAGTTGGTATTTTTCATCATTGATTGTTTTTCTTTATTATTATTATTATTTAAAAGAGTAAGGATAGCGGAAAATACAACATTATTGGAAAGAGTAATCGATTTGTACTTAAAATATTTCACCACTAAAATTGAACTAATAATGAGGCGACAATATAAATGGTTAAAGATAAATATGAACGTACCATAAATATTCACCCTAAAACTACCATCTAAAATTAAACTTCAATATTATACTCTTAGTAACATTTTCCTTCTTCAAAATCTAGGGCGTTACACGCCAACCCTTCAGCCGAACTTGCCTTAATCCCTGTTAAGATTTTTTCAAAGTTTTCTCAAATCTTTCCACCAAATTTTGATAACCAAAAATAATACCATTTTCCATGAGTTTCCTTTCTTTTTCTTCTTCAAAATACATTGAAATAAATATCTCCAAATACAACAAATTTTAGGATCTTAACATATTTGATTTCCAATTCAATATTCTAATACTCCCTTAAAATTTTCTAAACTTCTACTGATCATTCCCATCGAATTCTTGGAAGAGAACAACAATCCTTATCTCATTTTGACAATATTTGATACACAATAATCAACCTTCAATGACTCCATAATTTGTGATATAAAAATCAAACTTAGAGAGAGACTGAGATGAAACATCTTCGAAAATGAAATTTTACCAAAATGTAAAGCAGATTAAGATCCTAACAAGTTTGGTTCCCAACAAAATATTCCACCACAACTAATAAAAATATCTCCAGCACTTCAATTTATTATCCAAAAAATACGGGGTTTCACAAGTCTATTGCCTTCCACTATAGAGAATCCCCCTCCTAACCTTCATCCATCATTACAAGCCCTACTTTATTGTCTAGGGTTGATAGAGAGAGCAGATCTAGGCTTGCAAATCGTGAATTCTCCTTCCCTACTTCCCTATCGATGCAAACTCTAGATCTAGGGTTTAAGGAAGCAAAGAAGAAGAAAATAATAGAGGTCGGCAAATGGCAAATGGCAAATGGCGAAAGGAATGAGAATGAGAAGGAAAAGAGGATGAGGACGATGGATTGATGGAAAAGGTTGTCAAGAGCTATATAGGGATGATGAGGAGGTGCAGGGGTGGTGATGAAAGGTTGTGGAAGTTAGAAAAGGACTGAGTGATAGCGTCGAATGGTGGGAAATGGCTGAAAATTTTGTTTGGAGTTGGGAAGGAGATAATCAAAGTAGGGTTAGAGGTTTGGCCATTTTGGTAATTTAATGGAATGGTAAAATGGTATTTAAAAAAAATAATAATTGGGGTGTCCAAAGAAAAAAGGGTGCGTTTAGAGCCACCTAAATATTATTATTTTAAATAATATTTTTTTTTTTAATTTTTACCCTTGTATGGTTGCACTTTCATACACTGTTAATCACTGACTATTGTTAGTCGTCGGTAAGTCACTAGAGATTAGGGTTGCAAACAAACCGAGCCGAGCTGAGCCAAGCTTTGTTGAGCTTGAGTTCGAGCTCTACTCGTTTGCTTATCAAGCTCGTTTATTGAGCTCGAGTTCGGCTCGACTCGATAATATTTATGAAACTCAAGCTCGGCTCAATTCAATAAGATTTTTTTTATTATTTAATACATAAATAATTTAAATAAAGATAAATGAGTCAAGCCCTTAACGAGCCAAGCCGAACCAGCTCGTAAACAATTCGGTTCATTTGTAACCCTACTGAAGACTCGCCATCGTTGGACATTTGCCAGAACTTGTCGTCGCTAAAAAGTTGTCGGAGTTAGAGGTCAGCAGCTACCAACGATGGTAATATGAATTAATAGATAAATAGATGGATAAATAAATGGGAGATAGATAGACAGATATGTAAGGTAATACAATCTTTTAAATTATTTGTTTTTATAGCCAAAAATAATAAATTTTGGGCAGTTGTATCAAAATTTTCAAAATTGTACATCTGAGTTGGTCAAAAATTGAATTAATATTTTTAAAGGATAAGCCTAGGTTGGCTAAAACTTCTATTTTTAGTCCATTCTTTAAAATTTTAGGACAAAATTATTTTACCCCTTCGTGGTTTGAGATTGAGATATTTCATTCCTAAATCCTTAATTATTATTTATTTTATATTTTAATTTAATTATATTTTAGATTAATCATTAATTGTAATAATTATTATTTTAATTTAATAGTTTAGAGAAGATATAGTAAAATTATATTTTTGTTATGTTAATTTCATTTTATTTTTAAAAAAATCAGCTCCACTCTAAACAAATGATTTTTTTATAATACACCTTCTACTAATTTGAATAGAAAAATTAACAGTGACACATTAATCATAAATCATATTAAAATTTTTGTATTATATTTTAATCATATGAGATAAAGTGTTCTGGCCCAGGGATGACCACGGGGCAAGTTTGTCATCCCCCATCCTCACCCTTGCTTTCAAACCTCACCCTCACCCCCACCCTCACACCAACCCTGTTATGGGTGAAATTTTTCAACCCCATTCCCACCCCTGTGGATACCCGACTACATTTTAAATTGCCAAAAAAATTTAAAAGTATTTAAAGACTTAGCACACTAAATAATTTCTTATATCAAAATAAGGGGATGATAGTTTGTTTTCTTATTTATTTATATTTAAAACACGAGTGCTGTTATTAGCACCTCCCTAAATTTTTTGGGCCACCCAATCTCTAATTTTTTTATTACAATTATACCCTAAAGTAAAATTACATTAAAAAATATCATTTAATGGAACACCCACATACTATCTACCAAATAAGAACTAACACTCTACAATATTGTACACCCACACCCACACCCACACCCACACCCATACCCACGCCTTCCATATGTATTCCACCTTTCTAAATCCTAAACCTGTTACTCTTTATAACCATCATAAACCATGAATGTATCCTATTCGTCACCATTATAAACCCTTCTAAACCAGAAAGCTCTTTTCAAGTCCAACGTATTACTCTTCATCAGTTATTTCTTCTTGTAGAGTAATGGAGGATGATGACAACAATTCTAGTGAGACTGGTGTTCCATTGGTAAGTTTATCTGTCTTGCATTAACATTCTCGGTCGTTGTCAATCATTATTTTTTTGTTTGAGCTGGTCAGTATTAGTTTGTCAACTATTAAGATTATGTTCGATAACACAGTACTGAACACAAATATTTAGTTCAATATATGGGTTCTGAATAGTAATGCAGATAATCGATACTGGTGTGTCGAACGGTTTGATTTTTGTATCTTCAAAACTAGATTATGTCTTTCATGAGGGCTTTACCTGAGAGGAATTCCCGATGAGTTTTTTGCAATGGTAGACAGGAATTTCCAACGAGTTTTTTGATGGTATTCTTTGGACACCGTTGAGTCGATTCCTCCTTTCGTTGAGAGTTGACTGGAATTTCAATAATGGACCGTCAATGTAATATTCTTCACTAAGGCAATGGTGTTTATTGATGCAATGACTGTCGACGTTCTTTTCAACAAGAGATGGACAATCATCAAAAGGATAAGGAGAAAGGGTGTGTAAAATTAGGTGGGTATGCCCTTGGATGTGATAATATTATGAATATGGATAAATTTGGTATTAAGTGGAGTGTGCAAAGAAATCTTATTGAAATTTAGGATTTACGGCGGGGGCTCAAAGAAATGGAGTCCAAAGAATTTAAGCAGGTGCTCACAAACTTTTAGTATTCCTTTCTTATATCTAATTACTAGCAGTTGACCAATACAATGCATATGCTATTCTTTTTTTTCAAAAAATATCTAATGGTACAATGTGTTATAAAATTTTAATTTTAATTTAAAATTAAAATTAAAGTATGATTTTGATTATTTGTTTTGATAATATTGGCGCTATCATTCTATAAAATTGTTACTTGAATACTTATTTGTGTATTTTAATAATTTTAGTTCTATCGTATTATAAAAGTGTAATTATCATACAATAATTTTGTATGATATATATTAAATTATAAAATAGTAAAATAAAACTCATTTTGATATTAAAAATAATAGTTAAATTAGAACAAGAATTAGTAACATAAAATTAAAAGTAATTTTAACTATTTAATTTTTTTTATATTCATATGGAAAATAAAAATGGGTACTTACGTGTAGGTCCTAATAAGTGGACTTATTGTCTAATAGGTCTTATGAAAAAAAATTTGTCATAAAAAAAGTCACTAATTGTAAGTTTTAGCAACAATTTATAAAAATCATGATAAAAAAAAAGTCACTAATTGTCAATTTTTAACAACGTATGTAAAAAATTGTCACAAAAAAATTATTTTTAACAACAATTTTACCAAGACTTATTTTCAATAGGACTTGATGGGAATTAAGTCCAACTATTAGGACCTATTGGTAGTTTACCCAAATAAAAATATGTAGAAATAGAAATTATATAAATTTTATTTAAAAAATTATTATAAATATGTTGTAATTGGATTATCATATAATGATTTTATATGATATATACATATATATATATATATTAAATTATATGATTATAAAATAAACACTCTCAATTAAATTAAAATATCGGCTATATAAAATAAATTCAATAACGACTAATCAAGAAAGAATCACATAAAAATATCTAAACCCAAAAATAAAAAATAATGAAAACATTCAAACGATAAATACATCTTAGTGTGTGAAGTGATTAATCATCTGTAATATGATGTCAAAACATAAAAGAATTTACTGTTCAACAATTGAAAAAGTAACTCAAGCAGTGAATCCAAACTTTAGAGGTTCGTATCATTAGTGTGCAGATTTTTCCTCCTGTGAGTTGTGATTATATAAAATAATGTAGCAAATGAAATATAATTTCATAAATAGAATCACTATAAAATTTAAATGACAAATTCATAATATAGAATAATAAAGAATCGGTATTGGGTATAAAATAATGCACGAAAAAAAAAAGAAAAAAAAAAGGCAATTTAGCATTAAAAAAATTCTAATACCCTTGAAAGAATTAAGAAGAAACGCAAAATTGATATTGGGTTTGTGGATTTTCTCAATTTATGATGAAAAATATATGGAAAAGAAATATTTGTCAAATAGAGCTCATATAAAATAGGTGAAATTAGTATAATTTAAATTAGGTTTGGGTTTGTGTAGAACTCTATATGTAATTAATAAAATACATATTGACGTGGCTCTCTTAGAAAAAAATAAGCTCTTATAATGTGTCACCTAAGTATGGAAAAAATACTAATTTTAATAATATATATATGATGTTATATATGTACATATAAATTATTTATTATATATATACCAAAATTTAATCCACTCCCACCCTGTATAAGTATCAGGTCGGATAAAATTCGCCTCATTTGAAACAAGTATGGATCGGACTAAAATAAATTTCGTCTTAAATTTTATATGAAAAAGGTGAATTACGAAAAATGAAAACCCTGACAATTTTGTTTCAAATTAAGGCGGTGACTTCTGCAAATCATTCTCGCCAACATCTCTCTCTCTCTCACATGCACACACACACACACAATTTCAGTGTGGTTCCCCTTCACTGTAATAAACTTCGATATGGTATGTAAAACATTCATCTGATCTTTGCATATATATATCTATATCATATGTTTATGGATTTATTTTGCACTAGTTGTTCAATTTCAATCAAAATTAGCTACTTTTCGAATGAGACCCACTCATATTTCAACAAATTTCAAGTTAGGGCTAAATTTAATTGGTTTAGTTTTGACGTTAGAAAATTAATTTTAGTTCTAAGATTCGATCTATTTTGATTTAGGTTTTAAACTTGAGAACCTAAACTCAAGAAATTTAATCAGAAGTTGTGTAATAGAAGGTGTTAATTTGAT
Source organism: Camellia granthamiana (assembly GCA_036172215.1). Taxonomy (NCBI): domain Eukaryota; kingdom Viridiplantae; phylum Streptophyta; class Magnoliopsida; order Ericales; family Theaceae; genus Camellia; species Camellia granthamiana. The sequence goes on along the minus strand of JAXFYN010000067.1, from coordinate 55,058 downwards.
GTATGATGATTTACAAGGACATGATTGTGGTGGGAATCTACTTACATGAAATTCTATGCAAACCAATCTGACTTGAAGTTTGGCTTTTCATGCTTACACAAATTGAGAAACACATTTATTCATTTTTATATACTAGAAGTTTGGTTTCCGTCGTCTTTGAATGAGAGTTGAGAGTTGTTGAGATTCGATAGGTAGCAACGTAGCACAAAATTGATCTCTGTGATGGTTAAACTTAATTTGTTTATATTTTTTATTATTACAAAAAAACCCTAAATTTTTAATGTTTTCCAAAATAGGCACAAAATAATTACTCTGTAACCCTTAAAAATTTTAGAAATATTATTTTGTCTCCTGGCATACCCATGACATACCCACGAGATATCCAACTGCCAAAGAATGTATAAAATATACCCGATATGTATTTGGTGTATGCAGTACGCATGTCGATACTAGTATACGTACAAGACCTGTTGAGTACCTGATATTTGTATGCCAACATTTTTGGACTACCCATGCTGCATAGCTGGTGGTTATTTCTCATGTATTCATGTTAGATTTACATATGAAAAGAAGAAGAATAAGAGGAAAAAATAGAATGAGAGAGAGAACTGTTGCTGTTGTATTAACACTAGAAAATCAATTAAGGTTTACACATATATTTATAATTTGAGACTAAAGACTAAAATGACATAGCTACCCTTAAACACTAACATTTAACACTCCCCTTCAAGTTGGTACAAATGTATCTCTCATGCCCAACAAGGACTGAAACCACAGTATAGAGTCATAGGATCATCACAAACAATTCCTATATTACCCAACAAGGACTAAAACCACATGAGTTCACAAATACCATGCGCCATAACTTGGTATTCTGTCTCTACACTAGACCGAGACACCACTGCCTGCTTCTTACTACGCCAAGTGACTAAATTTCCCCCCTACAAAAGCACAATTACTAGATGTAGATCTTCTGCCATCTACAGAACCTACCCAATTTCATCTGTAAATGCCTCCAACCTTAAGTGACCATGATTAGAAAACAAAATCCCTTTTCCCTGGGCAGATTTCAGATACCTCAAAATGCGATACACAGCCTCCAAATGTGTTGCACGAAGTCATGCATAAACTGACTTACTATCCCAACTACATAGCCAATATCTGGTCGAGTGTGGGATATGTATATAAGCCGTCCCACAAGACTTTGGTACCTTTCCTTCTCTACCGAGTTATCAACACCATTGCAAAGATGATGATTAACCTCAATAGGTGAATCAGCCGGTCTACAGCCTAACCTGCATATTTCATCAAGAAGATCTAGAATGTACTTCCTCTGAGAAATAAAGATGCATTTGTCAGATCTAGTAACTTCAATCCCAAGAAAGTACCTCAACAGGCCATGATCTTTGATCTCAAACTCCTTAGCCAACTGTATCTTCAAATGTGTCACATCCTCCTCATCATTCTCTATCACAGCTATATCATCCACATATACAATAAGCACAGTTATCTTATTTGCATTACATTCGACAAACATGGTATGATTGTAGCTCGACTTTTTCGCGCCCCCTTTTGGAGAGCTCGAATTGGTCCTACAGTTCGGACTCCTATCATGGTTTTGAATCTAGTCTCACAAGTGCAACGTGAAACTGATAATCACCAAAGAGTCTAATCCGGCAAATCATTTTAGAAAATCAATTTTCAATCAAATAATGCCAAAACTAGACTGCTTTGCCAGATTACAGAGTCGCCACCTAAATATTTTATTTTTGAAAAATTTAGGAAACCCTGACTCGTGCCAAAGGCCACGTGTCCGCCATCACCAAAGTTACCTTGGCTCGGGAACTTGGGTACCAGAGGGGAAGGTCCTGAAATGAGCACCCCCGCTCGCCCGATCAAAGATCGGCCTCTACTATCATGATATGTTGTTTTATAAACCTCATGTGTTCTTATTCCAGTTATTAGCTAACTTTACTATGTGACGCACACAAGCAAGTATAGACTAAAATCGCAAGAATTGGAACGAATTCAACTCATGTTTGTTTTCGAAAAATGGTTTGAATTTGCCATCCTTAAGTGGGCTAAAACGTGGATTTGCCATCAAACATGATGGGCTTAAAACATGATTTGCCACTTCGTAAAGTGGGCATAAAACTCACATTTGTTGAATTGTTCCAATTCAAACAACAAAGCCTTCATCCACAGGCATTCATGTAGTTAATCATTTAAGCAAATAGCCTCATGGCAAGCATGCTAATCATGGAAATATGACAATCACACTCATGCAAGCATGCTAAAGCGTAAAACCTTACCGAGTACTCCAAGCCAAAACAAAAGCTAGTTAGAAAGAATGCATGATCCTAACTATATAAGATGCCTAATACAACACATGCAACATGAAATTAATAGGCTCGGCTACTAATATGGCATATGATACAATTTGAACAACATGCTTTAAACACGTATTCAAGGAAGTATTGAAATGACGATGCAGTTTGAATGATGCACCAAGCCTTGGTGCATGCAAAACAAATGAATGGATGCAAACATGCAAGCATAATGTATACTAATTGAAATATGATCCCTAATCTAACCATCAAAAGCGGATAAATAAAAGGGAGAAAGACGTGGGGTTGGAAGACATGCACACATACACGCACGCTTATTACAACATTGTGCCCTCACGAAGGAGGGTCCGAATGAATAAAAGCTAAGCTAATCTAAGCTAAGCTAATCAAACTAATCTAATTAAACTAATTAGACTAATTATTACAAATCAGATGAATAACTAGCAAAATAATTACTAATTATTACAACACTTAACTGATTAGCAAACTAGTTAATTAAAGCAAATGTACACTAACTAATCATGCAAAGCATTAAACTACAATGCCACAGCTCTGCTTCGGGAAGTGAAAGATGCATGCGCTTGGTTTTCGCCCCGAAAAGTCTTCCGGTTTTGCTCTTGAGAGGCTCTGTTTGTAGGGTTGAGCACACTCCAGAATCTTTTTGCTCCACCTTACCAAACCAATGCTGAGGATTGCACCAGTGGCCTGTCGGCCATGGTTGATTGCTGCCGGCCCCCTGCCAGCCAAAAATGTGCCTTGCCGGCCAAGAGTGAACCACTGCCAGACACCAATGAGCCACTGTCGGCCACTGGTGTTCTGAATCACCACTACAACAGAGCACAAATAGAGGAAAATTGAGGGTTTTCCAAGGGTATGTTTGTACTGTACCCCTTCTATATCATCTCAAAACCTCAAAGGAGTGGCACTCTTGGATCCAAAATCACCAACCAAGCATTTTCAATGCATGATGGCCAAAGATCCAAGTTGTACAATTTTAATAAATACACAAAAACAAGACTCTAGACCACTACCTTGTCATGAATGATCAAAGGCAATGGAGACAAAGAAGATTGGATCATTTCATCACTTTGAATATGAAATGCTCTAATCTTCCTTGTGTTCAATATAACGTCCGATTGAACACATGCAATGCAACACAACATGCTTATCTTGCTCAAGTTTTACTTGCTCATTTTTGTTTACTCATTTTAGTTACCAACTCATTCTTTAGTTGATTTAGTCCAAGGTGAGTGTCTTCTAATGAGAGACGTGTCAACCAAGGGATGATTTAAGACATGAGAGAGATCATGCCGTTGGTTAGTAGAAACCCTCAAAAGAGGATTAAAACCATTAAGCACAAGTCTCAATCTCAAGCTTAAACACAACCCTAAGGCTAACCAACCCTCAAAGCAAATGAAAAAAGTGATGAAATGAGGGACGTTGCAGAGATTGTATGTGCTAAAATTACATGCAAAATGACATTAACCAAGCAACTCATGCAAATCATGCTTAAAAGCCAAAAACACCATACTAGTGAAGATCACTACGCTATAAGCATGCAATACAAAGCTCCAAAGGTACAAACACTCCAAAAAAAGTCCTAAAACAGCCTAAGAGGAGTCCTAAAACATGCTTGAAGTAAGTTTAAAATAGCTAGAATAGGAGGCCAACACATAGCACAAACTAAACTATTAAGCACAATTGCACTATAAGCATACAAAGCAAGCCTCAAGTGACCAAACTAGCTCAAACCAGAGCTAAAACTATCTAAAAAAGTAGCAAAAACATGCTGAGATTAAGGTACAAAATGCTAAAAAAATCATGCTCACATATTAAGCTATCTAGGCTTACAAACAAGACACAAGAAGGGGAGGCTACCCCCTCCCATTTTGGACCTCAAAACATAGTTTTTACCACTGAAAATCCCCTGGAATTCAGTGGTTAAAAGAGCCAAAAAAGTTGCTTTAGAAAACTTTGAAAGTTGATACAACAACTTAAGAATCAAGCAACAAGAAGGGTAGACTACACCTAACTCCATACAAACCTCAAACCACCATTGTAGACCATAAAAACAGAGATTTTCAGAGCTCAAAACCAGCCTCAAAACAGTATGCAAAGATGGCAAAACAAGTATTTAAAATAAGCTTAAAACACAAGTGTTCTACTTCTTGAAGACAAGATACAATTTAGGCACCAAAATCAAGCCAACCCAAGCCAAAATCCTCTTCTAGAACTCAAATAGGACCTCAAGCAACCTCAACTCAATGGTGATCAAGTTTGATCAAGGGCTTATATGCAAGAGTGTAAAGAATTTAAGCTATAAGGCACAAAATATTTAGAGAGAGAATTCTAGAGAGAGAGAAATTTTTTGTCTTCAAAAATTTCCAACCCCCACACATGCAAGAAGGGGCCTCTATATATAGAAGATGTAAAATCCCCTCAAAGAGATCCAGCCATACATGTGCAAGAAGATGGCTCAATCTGTGCAAATAACTGGCACAAAATATCAGAAAATATCTACTGATACATTGGTGGGCGCCGGGCCATCAGTGATGGCCGGCAGGGGCTCATTGATGGCCGACAGGGCACATCAATAACCGGCAGGACAAAATCAATGGCCAGCAGTGCCCAAACATGGCCGACAGTGCATCAAAAACATCATGTTGAAAAGACCTAAACATGGTCCAAAAATGAGACAGAATTGATGCAAGGTCTGGAAAGCTCAAACCTGTGGCGTTCCACCGCAGATTTCGAGCGCTCGACGAGCAATCAAACTCATCATTGGATATACCTGCAACAACATCCAAGTCTTGAGGGCGGTCAAAAATAGGGTGTCTACAATGATCTGCATTACTTTGCTTATAACCAAACCTCAACATTACTTTCAGAAATCTGTCAAACCAAGCTCGAGGAGACTGTGTCAAACTATATAAAGCTTTCTTCATCCTGTAGACTTTCCTAACTGTAGACTATGAGGAGAATCTTGGTGGCACATCCATATAAACTTCCTTCTCTAAATTCCCATGAAGAAATACATTCTTCACATCTAGTTGTTGTGAAGGCCATCCCAGGTTAGCTGCACATGAAAGAATGGCTCGAATGGAATTTATATTTCTATAAGAGCAATTGTTTCTTGATAATCAATTCCATATGTCTGGGTAAATCCTTTTTTCACTAGTCTTGCTTTATACTGTTTAATTGTCTTATCTGCTTTCTACTTAAAGGTGAACACCCACTTACACCCTACTGGTTTTTTTCCACTTGGAAGAGGAACCAACTCCCAGGTATTATTCTTGCTTAGGGCTTGTATCTCTTTTAGCATAGCTCTTTTCCATTTAGGATCATTAACAACTTCTTTCCAACCTTGTGGGATACACACAAAAGATAAAGATGAAACAAAAGCACGATATACAGGAGACAATGAATCATAGAACACAAATTTAGAAATAGAGTGTTGAGTACAAGCCCTAATCCCTTTTCGAAGAGCAATAAGAAAACTCAAATCATCAATAACAGGACTATTAACTACTAGTGAAGAAACAGAATGAGGTGTACTACCTGTAGAATTAGTGGAAATAGGATCTAGAATCGATACAGGGGACGATGATTGACTGGTAGCACAAGGGATGGCTATTTTTTCTAATGCTGTGAATAAGTTTTAAGATCAACCTTGAAGCTCATCACCAAAACCACTCTTAAGCTCTCCCTCTCACCATAAATAACAGCCCGCTGACTAGGAATGAAAAAAGATAACTCATGCTAATATGACATTATCTCATTCGCAATCTCATCCATAACACTACTCTCTCCCCGAGGAGATGGTGGAGAATAAATGAAAAAGGACTCAGATTTACAGAAGGTGACATTCATACTAACACACACTTTGCGAGTGTGAGGATCATAGCATTTGTAATCCTTTTGAGTAGCAAAATAGCCAAGAAAGGCACAACGTACCTAAAAAACTGAAGAGGATGAGAAAACATGGATAAACCACAGGAAGAAGTGCAAGAGGAATTTGGAATTAAAGGACACTGGAGTACATACGATTGATGAGATAAGCAGTAAGAATAGCATCACCCCAAAAAGACTTTGGGACATTCATGGTAAACAAGAGAGAACAAGCAACTTCAAGGAGATAACCATTCTTGCACTCGACAACTCCATTCTGTTAAGGAGTGCTAACATAACTAGTTTGGTAAAGAATGCCATGCTCCTCAAGACATGTCCGAAAGTCACCATCAACATATTCAGTCTCACTATCACTGCGCAAAATTTTAATGATAGCATTAAAGAGATTGCTTACCATTGTATGAAAAAGGCAAAAACAAGAAGAAAAAAACCTCACTTTTAGTTCAAAGTAGATAAACCCAAGTCACACGGGAATAACAATCAATAAAAGTGACAAACCAACAATATCCAAAAGTAGACACCACAGGGGAAGGTCTCCATACATCAGTATAAACAAGCATAAAAGGAAAAGTACTTCTTTTATTAACTGAAGGATAACAAGTATGTTTATACGTAGCAAGTTCACAAGCATCATAAACAAAATTATTTCTAAAACAATCTCAAACTTATGAAGAAAAAAACCTTTCTAAAATACTAAAGTACGAATGACCCAAACAACGATGCCACTGATGAAGGAGATGCAGAAAAGAGCTAGTAGTACATTGAAGAGCCTAAGTGGAGGACAACTGTAATATAGGAGGAACAACATCCAAAAGTACAGGCTACCATGTGCTTTATCATTGCCAATTGTTTTTCCTGTAACTAGCTCTTAAAAGACACAATGAGTAGGAAAAAATGTCACTGAGCAGTTTAAAGAAGTAGGAAGTCTACTCACAAAAATTAAGTGTTTATTTAATAGAAAACTAACTTAGAGAATGATTAGATTGTAGACACCTCATTTTAACCGGCTCTAAGACTTGGGCACTTTTTGTTAATTACCTGATGATGACAATCAAAATGTGCTTCTCACAAAATCCTCAGAAGATCGATGGAATTTGAGCTTTAATCCCAATCTTCACCCATTTTGGCCAAAATATTTTAGACCTTAAAACCCTTTTTTCAAAATATTTTTCCAAATGTTTCTACGATGTTCTGAGGCTCCCATTTCGATTAAAATATTACACTTTTCAGTAAACCGAGTAAGGATAAAGTGGAAATAAATGGAGGGAGGAGAACTCTTTGAAAAATTATCTAAAAACATCTTTTTATAGGTTTGGAATTGAAGGAAATAGGAGGGGATGGAAGAAAATTGGTTTAGGAAAAGGATGAGCATCAAATCGTTAAGAAAGAAATGAATAGCCTTCACTAAATTAGGCATATATCTTTGTACACTTGGAATTTAGATGTGTAGCCACCACCATTGGAAGGTAGACTTCTGGGGCTTCAATTTAGACTCAAGAATTACTTAAAACCAATCTGGATATGGGAGATATACCCGTTTGAAATCGGGCTTAAGAGTAGATTTTGTTAACCCTACCCGAGACAGCAGCAGACCCGTTTTTTTTTATTTTAGTTCGGTTAGGACACCCCATTGACCCATTTTTTGATATATTCATCACCAAATGCATATACACTCAGCCTCCATTATCTAATGCTTGATCCATTGGAAATAAGGCTCCACTTTTGTCTCTCATTAACTCCATTAGTGCTCCATTAGCTCCATTATCGCTCCATTAGCTCCATTATCTTCCTTTGTGCTCTATCTTGTCTTCCACCATTTCTCCACTTGCTTAGCCTATATGTATACATCATTTTGTTGAGAGGAAGGGGATGATAGATTAAGGAAAGAACATTTGAACCAGAGAAAAGAGTAAAAAAAGAGAGAAAAGTTAAGTTTTTGAGCTAAAAACACTCTTATCTTCCGTATACACCCCATACCTTCTATTCAAACTGAAATTCCATCTTTTATACACCCAAAAGTCCTCCAAAAATTCTAAAATACTTGAATTTCAATAGCTTTGATCAAGAGGAAGAGTGGGTGTTTGTAAAAGTGAACAAAAACAAGAGAGCTAATCACTTTTCACCACATACACCTCTAAGCCATCATTCTAGCAAGAATTCTAAGCTTTCAAATTGAGGATTGAGAACATAATAATACACTTGAGGGTGATCAAAAGGAAGTTTGGAATCATTAAGTTCATTCTTTCTTGAAAATGTGAATTTTTAATTTATTTCATTTTCTTTCATTTCTTACTTGTTTTGCTCTTTTGCTTTGATTTCTTGTTATACTATATATTGTTGTAATCTAATTGAAAGTGGTGAGTTGAGACTCCCATATATATTGTTTTTAGTTCTTTTTTTGTTATGAAAATCTAAGAAAACAGAGTTTGACCAAGCCTACCGAGCTACCCGGCCCGTTAGTTAGTCAGGTAACCACCTAAAAGTACACCATCGTGCTCGCGACCTTCATGACCGTGCCCGTGACCTCTAGGCAAAACTAGGCAGCCTTTTGACGTTGAAAAGATCAACCTCCGATGGTCTTTGAGGCGTTTAAAGCTGCTATTTTGTTATGTTTATTTTATATTGAGTGTTCGTGAGGATTTTTATATTGTGTTGTAATATTTATTCATCTCTCTCGGCTTTGTAATATTTAAAGTGTTGTAATAATTCTCCATCCCCACTTCTTATCTATCCCATTCTTTAATCGCTTTCCCTAACTATATATATGTATATATCTTGCATGCCATGCATGCTTTTACATACATGATTCATGTCTAAATTCGACTAAATTTGCATCTTTGTGCTTTAATTGATTATTACATGATTTTGTACACTATCGCTTGTTTTGCAATGTTTCACATGTCATGTTTTAGGAGCTGGATCTTTAGAAGCATTCTTGTGTATGTATTGCATTAGGATTTTGTATATAGGATCATACATATTTTACTAATTTTGTTTTGTAGTTGTTCGCTATGCTTTAGGATCCCGCTTGTACATAATTTTCTTATTATGTTTAACATCCTACCATGTGGCTATTTGCTTACTTGATATAACTGTATGAATGCTAGTGGATAGAGGTTGTGTCGCTTAATTTGGAATGATATTGATTTTTCATGCTTGTAAACTCAATTTATTTGAGTTGTACATATTCAAAACTTTTTCAAAACTATATGAAATCAAATTGTTCCAAAGTGGGTGACATAATCTATACACTTGTATGCTTCACATAGTAATTTTTATTTTTTTTAATATTTATTAAATAATCAGAATATGAACATATAAAGGAAATAAAAATCATATCATGGTTAAAAAAAGGCAGATCTTTTGATCGGGTGAGCGGGATGCTCAATTAATGACCTTCCCCCTTCATACCTAAGGTTCCGAGCCAAGCATCCTTGGTTACGACGAACAGTGGCCTTGGCACGAGCCACAGGTTTCTTAATTTTCCCAGAATAAATATTAGGTGGCGACTCTGAGATCTGATGACGCAATCCATTTTTGGCAAATGTTTTTGCGATAAAATGGATTTTCTAAAAATTGCCAAATGTGGACTCTTGTTTACGTTCCACATTGCACTCGTGAGATTAGATCAAAGAGACCGAGGATCCGAACTATTTAACGTGCACAGGTACCCCCTAGGCATGTTACATAAGCAATCACTCCCTTTTATATTGATAATAGGTAGCTTACAATGGAAACCTTGGAGGCACAAATAAGGAAATAACAACTAATAGAATTAGAAAGTCCTAAGGCACTAATTAAGGAATCAAAATATAATCTACATAAGGAAACAAATAATAAAATGATCCTAACATATATTCTAATATTCCCCCTCAAGCTAGTGCAAAGATATCTCTTATGTCCAGCTTACCAAGAATATCATGAAATGGATTATTGCCAACTTTTTTGGTGAGAATATTTGCAAGTTGTTCACCAAACTTCACAAATAGAGTACATATTGTGCCACTAGTGAGCTTCTTTTTGATGAAGTGACGATTAATTGTCTTGTCATGTTGAACAGAATTGTGAGCTATGTTGATGGCAACCTTATGGAGTCTTTCTAGTGAATTCCCAGATCATGCAATAACAACTTGATGTACAAGAGCTTACATGCACCTTGTGCCATAGCTCTAAACTCAGCTTCTGCATTAAAGTTGGCAATCACATTCTGTTTCTTATTTCTCCAAGTAACCAAATTGCCTCAAACAAAAGTACATTACCCTGAAATGGACCTCATATCAGTTACTGATCATGCCCAATCAGCATCTGTATAAGCTTCTACACTAAGATGATCATGTTTGGAAAAATAAAGACTTTTTCCAGGAGAAGATTTCAAGTATTTCAAAATTCTCATAATTACTACCAAGTGAATTTCATGAGAAGCATGCACAAACTAGCTAACCACACTAACGACAATAGCAATATCAGGACGAGAATGGGCTAAATAAATAAGCTTACCCACTAGTCTCTAATAACTCTCCCTATCAACAGCTGCTCTCCCACTATCATCATAAAGTTTCTAATTAGGTTCTAGTGGTGTGTCACAAGCTTTACTTCCAAGCATTCTTGTTTCCTTCAACAAGTCAAGGACATATTTTCTCTGACAGATGAAAATCTCATCTTTGGACCTAGCCACTTCAATCTCCAAAAAGTACTTCAGGTTCCTCAAGTCTTTGATTTCAAACTCACTAGCCAACTACTTCTTCAACAAAGGGATTTCTTCAATATCATCTCATGTAAGCACTATGTCATCCACATATACAATGAGAGTTATAGTCTTACCATGAGATGAATGTTTAACAAACAGAGTATGATCAACCTGACTCAGTTTGAAGCCATATTTTAGCATCGCTTGAGTGAATCTCTTAAACCAAGCCCTAGGGGACTATTTGAGGCCATATAATGACTTCTGAAGTCAGCACACCTTACCCTTAGTTTGAAGAGTTTCAAACCTAGGAGAAATGTCCATACACACCTCATCTTCTAAGTTACCATACATGAAAGCATTCTTCATGTTAAACTGATGAAGTGGCTAGTCTAAATTAGCTGCCAGAGAAAGTACTCTAACTGAATTCATCTTTGCAACAGGAGCAAATGTCTCTTGGTAGTCCACTCCGTAGGTCTAAGTGAAACCTTTTGCCACAAGTCGAGCCTTATACCGCTCAATTGAACCATCCGTCTTGTGCTTCATGGTATACACCCATTTGCATCCCATAGTTCGTTTGCCCCTAGGTAACTCAGTCAAATCCCAAGTGTCATTCTTATGAAATGCTTTCATTTCCTCCACCATAGCCAGTTTCCAGTTAGGAATAGTAAGAGCATCCTGAAAATGATTAGGTATGCTAACAGAGGAAAATTTTGACACAAAGGCTTTATATGAAGAAGACAAATGAGAATAAGACACAAAGTTAGAAATAGGATGATGAGTAGAAGATCTCACACATTTTCTCTTGGCAATAGGGATATCAAGATCAATAGGCTTAGACTCAGAGGTAGTAATATCACGAGTTTTAGGGTTACCTAGGCCTTCATCAAAAGAAGGAGACGGCAGTGATTGATCAGAAATGATCTCTTGTATCCAAGTAACTTTTTGCTTTTCTTTATCCCCAACATAGACTTGCCCTTCTTTGTTCTTGGCAACATCGAATTCTGTATTGTTAGTAATAGATATCACTGGAGGTGGTACTGGGCCAGGAACAATAGGAGCATGTACTACTGGTGGCGATATTGGGTCAAGAATAATAGAAACAACAGGACTCTCTTCACTCTAAAACTCCCCTTGAAGAGATAATCAGGACACTGGATGGGACAATAAATATGATTAAGACTCAAAGAATGTGACATCCATGGACACAAACTATTTACGAGAGGAAGGCTAATAACACATGTACCCCTTTTGAGTAGAAGAGTAACCTAAGAACACACACTTGAGAGAACAAGGATCCAACTTACCTTGAGAAGGAGAATGATTGTGAACAAAACGCACACAGCCAAAGGTTTTTGGAGGAATGGAAAACAAGGACTCAGAACCTAAAAGAACTTGAAGAGGTGCCCTTTTTTGTAAGACTTGTGTAGGAAGACAGTTAAAGAGATATGCAGCAGTGAGAACAGTCTCGGCCCCATAGGCCCGAGGTACGTCCATAGAAAAACACATACAGCAAGCCATATCAAGGATATGGCGATTCTTGTGCTCAGCAATCCCATTCTGTTGAGAAGTGTCAGTACAAGATGTTTGATGGATAATGCCATGAATGGAAAAATATGTTGCCAACCCAGAATCAATGTACTCACCCTCATTATCAGAATGCAATACTTTGACAACCGCCCCAAATTGGGTACTAACCATCTTATGAAAGTTTTGAAACATGGAAAAAAACTTCATTTTTTTTCTTTAATGAGGTACACAAAAGTAGCATGAGAGTAGTCATCTATAAACGTAACAAACCATCGATGACCTTTCATTGACATCACATGAGAGGGACCCCAAACATCCGAATGAATTAAAGAAAAAAGAATTGAACTTTTATTATTACTAGGAGCAAAAGAGGCTCGATGTTGTTTTCCAAGTTGGCAGGACTCATGATGAAACTCAGAGACTTTTTGATAAAAAAAAAACAAAAGGAAATAAATATCCAAGTAATAAAAAAGATAGATGTCCTAGATGTTGATGCAACAACCATAAATCTTCCTTGGTGGATGGAGACATGATGAAATGATAAGCCTACTGACTAGATTGATTTAGGATATAGAGACCATTTCTTGTTCTACCACTGCAAATCGTCTTCTTCGTGATAAGGTCCTGAAAAAGACAAGAATAGGGGAAAAAAGTTACACTATAATTCAAATCTCTAATAAGATGACTCAATGACAATAGGTTAACAGAAAAATTAGGAACATATAAAATAGAAAAGAAATGTAGAGAAAGGGTGGCACAGATTAAACCTTTCCAAGAGACAAAAGAAATAGTACCATCAACAATCTTAACTTTATCCTGACCAGAGGCTGGTGTATAGTCTGAGAAGAGATCAGAAAACCCAAACATATGATCTGAGACACCAGAATCAATAATCCATGACAAGGCCTTATGGGATAAGAAAACACTAGAATATGAGGCTAAGTTACCTAAACTGGCAAACGAAGAAGAAATAGAAGATGCACCTGGAGGAGAAGAGACAGGTGATCAAGCAAATTGCACAGAGCATCTTCAAACTCAGAAGATGACATACCAGAGACCAAATCAGAAGTCTGTATAACCATAACTGAATCATGCGTCTCTACAACACTAGACTAATGAGCATGAGCGTGAGACCCACGTCCTCTTGATTGACTAGAACACCTGTGTTTATGACCAGAGCGATCTCCTCGACCCCTTGATGGAGTCCCATGAAGCTTCCAACAAAGTCTCATGGGTATGCCTCGGCCGGCAACAGTAATCACAGAACAAATTATCCTTCCCAAAAGGATGAGAAGAAGGAAATGGCAAACTAGCGCCATCCCGAGAAAGTGTAGAAAGTAATGTTGAGCTCTCTATAGATGTTCGTGGTAACATAGCAGAACGACAACTCTCTTCATTCTAGACATAAGCAAAGGCCTCCTGAAGAGATGAAAGAATATCCATGCCAAAGGACACTACTCCGGGCTGGTCAAACTCCACATTGAGTCCTTCTATTAACTTGAAGACTCTTTTCTAGGCAAGAAACTTTCGGTAGCCAACTGAGTTAATTGTGCAAACAAGCTTATAATCCAGAAGATGATCTAGGCATTTCCAACCATTAGTCAAAAAAGTGTAATATTGAAGAATTGTCTGCTCTCCCTATACTGAGCACTCAATAGATCGGCGCAACTTAAATGACTGAGAAAAATTCCTTTTTCGAGAATATGTAGCAGCTACTACCTCCAAAACATCTTGGGCAGTCTCCATAGATAAATAACTTTCACCAATCTCAAGGACCATGGAATGAAAGAGCCACCCCCTGATCAAAGAGTTGGTAATCTCCCATTGATCATAGCCAGGATCAAAAATATTTGGTGCTTGAACTCTTCTATCAACATATCCCATCTTCCCTCTACTCTCTAGAAAAAGTGTTAAGACACTGAGACCATGCAAGATAATTCTGACCATTAAACAGAGATATGGTGATTTTGAGGCTAGGGTTTAGGTTCTTAGAAGTAGTAGTCATAACTGGACTAGAACTCTCCCCTTTAGATGGGTGAGAAGTAGTGGATTCACTAGATGGGTCAGCCATGTTTATGCTACTATCTTAACCAAAAAACGCAACACTAATCACAATAATGGAAAGAGGAAATAGAATGGCCAAGCAATCTCAAACACAAACCACTATGGGAGCATAACACTTAGATTGATAGGACCATTTACCATCCCAAAGAATAAATAAAATGATTAAAAAAAAAGAAGGTGAAATTTCAATCAAAATAGCAGTCTTAGGTTTAACTACAATGAAAAAAAACACAGTAGTAATAAAGAGAATGAACCAATGAGCGTTATCAGGACATATGATGTGGAGAAACACTTAGATGCTATCATAGAGAGCTCGAAACACACTGGAGAAGGCCAGAGGGAAGTCCAAAGCACATACTAGACCATGAAACAAGCTGGAAGATACACAGATGGGTGTCGGTTTAAGCTAAAAAACCCTAGAATGGGTGTCGGTTGGTCTGAAACCATCCAGAGAAGAGTCAAAAGAGCTTAACAGGCCTTGAACAGCAATTGGAGGTCTTTTGTTGGAGCCAACAGGGTCTAGAACAGGTTGGGTAGTGACGGGTGGTGGTTGGGTGGTGTATTAATGGTAATTGGTGGTTGTGTGGGTGATGGGTTTAGGGTTTTGGCTCTGATACTATGTTTATTTGAGAGAAAACTAACTTATAGAATGATTAGATAATCACCCCCTTTTACATTGATAATAGGTAGTTTACAATGGAAACCTTGGAGGCACAAATAAGGAAATAACAGCTAATAGAATAAAAAAGTCCAAAGGCACTAATTAAAGAATCAAAAATAATCTAAATAAGGAAACAAATAATAGAATGATCCTAACATATATTCTAACAGTAAGTTGGTAGAAAAATTAGGAACATGAAGCACAAAAGAAAGAGAAAGTAAAGATGAGCAATGAACAGAACCGTTGACGGAGATAGAAGATAAAGTGTCATCAGCCACTCTAAATAGAAAAGACTAGAGGCACCTGTCATGTGATTAGTAGCACTAGAATTAATAATCTAAGAAGGCGACAAGGATGTACTAAGGGCACTAGCAGGAATACTTGTGTGGGAAAAATTGGAAGAAACAGAAGTCAAAAAGAACTGTGGTAAATAGAGAATCAAGTCGAGCCATCAAATATTTGAGAGTGTGTAACTCATGGAAAGAGTATTGGGCTCACTAGAGGTACTAATATCAATCTTAGACACATGTGCTTGTGGCTAAGCTGTACTACTACGGCCATGACCCTAAGTAGGACGACCATTCAATTTCCAACAATGCTCGCGATCATGTTAATATTTCCTACAATAATCACACTTTAATCGATCTCGATCAACCAGGGGGCCCTTATTAGAAAACAAAACTGGACTAGGCTTAGGATCACGAGTGAATAGAGCAACAACCAAAGCAAAACAATCCTGAACAGAGGAATGAACCATAGCACTACGTCAACTTTCCTCTTGCTGAACAAGCGAATAGGCCTCATGTAAGGTGAGGAAAAGAGAACAACCCAACATTTGAACGTAAATCTGATCATACTCCAAATTATGGCCAGCAAGGAAGTCATACACATGCTTTTTCTCACAGTCTGTTGAAATAAAGTTGCATCCTTGGAACACACAGCCTCAAAAATCTAATAATAATCCAGTTCCTGCCACAAGCTACTTAACTTAGCATAGTACACTACAAGTGATCTGTCCTTCTAATCCAAACCCCAAAGCTTCTTTCTCAACTTATATGTCAGTGCATCATCATCCAGTTGAGAGTACATTTGTGAGGCACAGTTCATATTTTAGGAGTAGTATCTAGGAGACGAAAAGACCAACTGATAGTGGGCTGCATAAAATTAATGAGCCAAGTCATAACCAAAGCGTTCTCAGAAACCCATTGAGTATGCGAAGGGGCATCATTAGCAGGTTGGGGGAGATCACCGGTAATGTAGCTAGTGAAACGGCAAGCGGCAATAACAAGGCTACAAGAACGGGACCAGATTAGGTAGTTGGAGCCATCAAGTTTCATAGGACTGATTTGAAGAGAGGGGACTATCATTAAGGGTCATAACATGATGCACTCCACTCTCTTCACTAACCCTAGGGTCTTTATCCTCAATTTTAGCCATCGAAACTCAATCCACACAAAAAATAGTAGTCCAGAAAGCCAATAACAGTGCCAAAAAACCAACTGAGAAATAGCAAAATACCTTTATAGACAGAGATAGAGCCAAAAACGCAGCCAAGAAAGCAAAAAAAAAGGATAGAAATTGAGAGAAACCTCACCAATTTGTCTAGCCTCCTACAGTGGTCCAGTTGGATTCCAAGGAAAGGGAAGGAAGAGAAGAAACAACCTTAAAAGGGCTTCAATAGTCGGTTCCAAAAAAAAGCTATTTTTTTCCAAAAAATCAACAAAAAATGGAAAAACCACCTAATAATTAACAAAATATTAAAACAAAATCATGGGGAAGAAACCCATGAAATTTCAAACCTGGGGGGATTGTTTATTATTATTTTTTTACAGAAAAACAAGAAAAAAAAGAAGAACAAGGGAAAATACCACAATTTTCAAGGAGGAAGATGTAACTTTGATACCATGTTAGATTTATATATGAAAAGAAGAAGAAGAACGAGAGGAAAAAGAAGAATGAGAGAGAAAATTGCTGCTATTGTATTAACACTAGAAAATCAATTAGGGTTTACACATGTATTTATAATGAGTGTTGTTATTAGTATCCCATAAATTATTTTGGACTCTCCATTTCTTTGGACTCTCACTTATAAATTGTAAAACTTTTAAAATTTATTTTCTCTCCTCAAATAATGCCAAAATTATCATTGTAAAAACATTTCATCTATTCAAATGCACACCCCCACACCCCAAAATGCCTCACTACAACAATTTACGCTTTTGGCGACCAAATTTGGCAACTAAAAGGGATTTAGTTGCCAAAAGTTCAATTTTTGGCGATTAAAATGATTTTGGTTGTTGTTGGTTTAGGTTTTTGCTACTAAATTA
The DNA here is from genome assembly GCA_036172215.1 of Camellia granthamiana. Classification (NCBI taxonomy): domain Eukaryota; kingdom Viridiplantae; phylum Streptophyta; class Magnoliopsida; order Ericales; family Theaceae; genus Camellia; species Camellia granthamiana. The sequence goes on along the minus strand of JAXFYN010000067.1, from coordinate 37,535 downwards.
TTTTAGTCGACGTATATTATTTATTGGCAACTAAAAAAAACACTAGTCTGTAAATATTCCACAATAGGCGACTAAAAAAAATATTAGTTGCCGTTGCTCTAGTTTTTAGGCTACTAAATTTAATTTTAGTTGTAGTATACTAATTTCTATTGACAAAAATGAATTTAGTTGCCAAATAACAGCCATAATTATACTGTTACTCTTTGGCGACTAAGAGTTTGGTCGGCAAATATATAAGTTTATGGTTTAAAAAATATTTGGTTGCATATACTCAATTTTTTCTGACGAAAGAACAATTAGTCGCCAAATAGTAAATTTATGCCGACGAAAAAATGTTTTAAAAGCTAAAAGATTTATAAAATTTTAGTGGGAAAATATTTTATGATTGGCGCCCAGATTTACATCGGTTTCCTCTGTCTCCCTCTCACACGGAGAACCTCACCTCTTCTCACTTCACCGAAGTCTCTCGCCACAGTTGCTCACGTCCGTCGCACATCGCCACCGCCGCAAATCACCACAGCCACCGCCGCAATACGAACAGGTTCTTGCTCTTTCTCCCCTCTCTCTCTGGCTCACTCTCTCTCTCGCTCTCGCTCGCTCGCTCTCTGTCTCTCCCTTCCTCTATTTCCCCATTTATCACTCTTGCTCTAGGGTTTTACATGATTTGTTGAGTTGAATTTCGTGTTGATTTCTGAAATGGGTTTGGTTTAACTGGTTTGATTTCTACAGTTTTATGGGTTTGATGTCGTAAATGGGTTTGCTTGTTCTGTGGTTTGACACCTTTCCCCTTCGTTTCCTTTCTCTCTCATTAGGTTCAAAGCCCTAATCCAGCTCATTGTGTATGTATTTGCATGTATGGCTGCTCACTAGTTTCAAAGCCCTAATCCATTGATTGTGTATGTATTTGCATGTATGGCTGCTCATTGATTGTGTATGGATTATCATGCATTCTGATTATTTGAATTGAAATTTGATGCTATGATTGCAATAGTAAAGAATTTATTTGCTTCCCTTTTATGATTATTTCTCAGACAATTTTCTAGTATTAAACTAAGTTGAAAATATTGTGGTTTCAGGCTGGGTTTGGGGTCTTCTAACCATTTTATATAATTGAATAGATGTTTTATATCTCTTATTACAGAAAGAAGTTACTGATTTGGATATTCCATTTGTGTACGGAGCACAATTTATATTTTTGTATAACCGTGCTATTTTGTCGTCCTCTATTTTTGTGTGGATTAGTAGTAATCGTACAAATAACTTTTGGCATGGTTTTGGCATCGAACGGATAATTATTGGCGTGGTATATAGATTATCTTTTGTCGTGGTACAGATTACCATGGTAATTTGTACCACGCCAAATGGCTATTTGGCATAGTAGTGAATATATTTTTTGTGTACGTATGATTCTTTGTTTTGTATGGAATTATTATTTTAGGTCTCTATATACTTGGTTTGTATGAAATTTGATACTAAAAGTTATTCATTTTTGGATGGTTGGAAACAAAATGGATGCAGATTGTAGAATGGTTGATAATATCTGTATTGTTTTGTTTATATGCATGACACAAGTTGCATGGAATACATATAGGTTCTGGACAAATTAATTAAGAAAAACACATAATGATATTTTTGGGGACTAAACAATTGGTAGCTAAAAATGAAGTAAATAACTTTTTGGTGCCTAAATATTTAATAGCCAAAAATAAAAAAATAAAAAAAATTTGGCGACTACATATTTAGTAGCCAAAACAAAATCAGACTTTAGGCAACTAAAACTTTAGTAGCTAAAAAATAAAATAAAATGAAAAAAAAAAAAAATTGGTGACTAAATATTTAGTAGCCCCCCGCCCTCTCCAAAAAAAAAAGATTTTAGGCAACTAAAATATTTAGTAAGTAAAAAAATTAAGATGAATAAAAGAAAAAAAAAATTGAGGACTAAATATTTAGTCGTCCTACATAATTTAAGTTTTTGGCAATAAAAATCTTTAGTTACTAAAAATGCTCTAATTAATTTTATTTAAAAGCTTTTGGCGACAAAAAAATTAGTTGTCAATTGGGAACTTTCGGCGACTAGACTTTTTTTAGCCACCAATTATCTTTCCCGACAATATTTCAGCGATTAATCTGGCGACCAAAACTTTTAGTCAGCAAAAATATTTGGCGACTAAAAAAGGACTTTTGGCAACGAAAAATTTAGTCGCCAAAAGTATCATTTATTGTCGTGCTTCTCTCTCAAAACCCTAACAAAACCCACGACAATGGAAACTTTGAAAACCAGTGGAAAATTTTTTTGTGATTAAGAAGTTTTTTCTCTACTTCATTACGAGGTTTGTCAATCTGTTTTGATTTTTTTTTTTCTATTACCTCTTTTCACACGCAACACAATCCACTTTTATGCTTCTCTGGTTGATTTTCTGTCATTCATCAATGGCCTCATTGTACTTGTATGCTCTTTGTGTGAGCAAAACTGTGCAGGATTTCTAGTCGACCACCCAAGGGTGGTCTGACTCATTTGTTTGCTTTTTCTATTGCTGCTTCGATTATCTGTTTCCAAACAAATAAGAAATGTTTGGTTGCCTGTTCCTGAAAAAATAAACAATGTTCAGGCATGTGTTCCCGAATTTTGGTCATATGTTCGAGAGTTTAGTCCCAACAAAATGACGAACAATCTTTATTATTTTTGCCATTTTTTTCAAGAAATTTACTTTTACAAGGCCAATCTCCTCTGAGTTAAGAACACCATCAGAGTTATGAATCTCTTCTAAACTTTTATTGTTGTACTCCTCTCGTCTCATGAAGTTATGGTTATTGGAAAAACTTCCACTCATTGTCATTGCTGGAGAAGTGTATATAATCAAATGGTTGCTACCATTGTCGTCGGAATATTACCGCCAAAGGGTTTTCAAAGTTTTGAGGGTGGGTAGGTTTTGAAGGTAGGATTTGGGGAAGATGGATGGATGGGTGGTGATGGAGGTGGATGTTCTCATAAACCCTAACTCATGATATAGTGGGTATGTGAACCTAATTGTGAGATGGGGTGTCCCAAAATTATTGATGTCTTTTTTAGTAATTTCACTTGGGGTTATTATTGTAACAAAAAAAAGGTAAAAAATGAGGGGTCCAAAATAATTGATGGAGTGTTAATAACAGCACTCATTTATAATATAAGACTAAGGACTAAAATGACACGACTACCCTTGGACACTAACACTTAACAATGCACAATGATGCTGACCCCATGATCATATTTCCACAAAACAAGCTAGAAACAATTCATTAGGATGCCATCGACAAACAAGATCTTGATGCCCGAGTGTTTGGGTTGAATTATTGTTTTTTTAGTGAATTTTATTTATTTATTTTAAGGAATGGAATAGGAATGATATGATAACCTATTTGATTTACAGAAAAGCTGACCTGCTATGAAAACTACTAAACAGAAGAAGAGGAAGACAGTTGAGGCTCCTACAAAACACAATGCAATTGTAGGTTTCACTGGAGTCAAGAAGTCCACAAATAGAACTAGAGGACAGCGTCAGAGAACAGCAGGTTAGGTTTCTCAATAGAAGTTCTATGGGTGTATCACTATCAGCTTAAAGTACATTCTTTCAGTTGTAATATGTTGTATCCACCTTGGCATTGCATGTTATGCGTTTTGTTTGTCAGTTACAAAAGGCTTGTTTGTGTTTTGTTTCATGTTTTTGCACTTTTGTTTTCAAAAATTTTGATAAGACAAAACAAAAAAATTTTGGTGCATGCTTTTGTTTTAAATTTTTTGAAAACTATTTTCAAAACTGAAAAAAAAGACACAAAAAGGCATTTTCACTTTTAATGCAACAAAACAGCCCCGTAGGTTTTATTTTTATTGACTGATGTGGAGACAAAATATGTTACTTAGCTTCTTTTGGGCTTCAGCAGCACCCATCTTTAAGGGATTTCTTTATTTTTTATTAACAGAGATTGGAAAGTTGTGTTTGATATATAGTTTTCTTGTTTTAATCTTCTTTTTATTTTTTCGACTTGGTGGGCTTGTTCTCCCGTTTGTTCTCTTCTATTCCGCTTTTCTTTTAATATCAATTCAATTTCTCCTTAAAGCTGATCAGAAAATTTTCAAATATATATATCGAGCTAGCTGAAAACTTCCCGTTCACTTCCCCTTTCCACTGTTCTAATTCAAACAGCAACCATAAATTTGAGCAGCATATAAATACAAAATGGTTTGCTAACATGCATGGAAGTGATGAAGCAAACTGTACAACTTTTTTTTATTTATTAATATGCATATTGCTAAAAACTTCTAAATGACACACTAAGAGTCAAAAGCATAGATGGAACAAATCAGTTTAAATTTAATAGCTCAGCTTACAGTCAGTGCTTGAACTGGAGATATTTCGTTGTTGAGTCGGGTTAATTGATTTTGATGAGTGTAGAATAGGTTGCATGGGCTGTAAAAACAAATCACATTTACAATGAGTGAAACAGAAAGTATGAAAATACTAATTTTCTTGCATATAACAATACTTGGTGTTTCATTTTTTTTTTTTTTTTTTATTAATGAAGAAACAATAATTTCCATCTGTTCTTAACCCGTGTCTTCTCCTTACTTCTTTGAACCTCCTCTTTCTAGGGGGATGTAAATATATTGTGCCTGAACATGATCCAGGCATTTTTCCATTTAGTGCTGCTCAAATGGCGGCTCAGCAGCTTCCAAGGATGGATGCATTATCTGAAGAAACTTTAAAAGAAGTACCTAAGCTGGAGCTTCATCCTTCTGACAAGATTAAATTGCAGCTTTTCCCAATTGATGAAGGCACTCGAATCAGATTGGAGAAAGTAAACTTATGTACCTATAAGCATTGAACAGCAGAATTCTGCTTAAGATTGATCTGTCAGTTGTAACTATACTGATATATTGTCTCCCTTTCTTATAGGATGGTCATAATCCATTTTTGGAACTCACTCTAAGAGCTCGGAAGAAGATATCATCCGTGCTTAAGCACCTGAACAGCAAATGGGGCAATTCAAGTATTGCTCTAGAGGAGCCCATGCTTTTTCCATACAATATACAATTGGAAAAACTGAGTACATACAAGAGATGGACATTAAATGACAGTGAGATTAGTGCAGGTGATGCATATGCAGCTATAGAAAGTCCAGCAGTTTTTCGCTTAAGGTCTGGAGCTTGATCTCTTCAGTTATTTTGGGCATCTATAAGTTTAGCTTAACTTCTAACTTATTATAACCAGAAAATACAGAATACCCTAATGATTTACATTTTGGAACTTACGTTCTATGGTACACTTTCGTTTCAAACAGTGAATTTAGCAATCCAAAGAGATCCCATTTTTTCCCTCTTTATTTACCTGTTTGTTTAGGACTAAAATCTAGCAAGAGTAGGAGTTTTCGAAGGATATAATGTAAATAAATAAATGAGCCATAATGCTCCTTGAAATGTGTTTTTACATTGATGAATTAAAAAAATATATATGTACTATCACTCCGTTTGTTTGGACAGAAAACATTTTCTGGGAAACATTTTATGTATTTTTTAGTGTTTGGTACAATGGAAAATGAAAGTCAATAGAAAGCATTTTCAATAGTCAATGGAAAATAAGCCTATTTAGACAAAAAATGTTTTTCACTTTTAAAAGGCAAAAAACGTTATTCGGACTAAAATTTTACCAATGTTACCACACTACCATCACCATCACCACGGTCACCACCACCATCACCGTTGTCATCACCACTGCTGTTGCCCCGCTACCATGCCACCACCTCCACCTCCACCTCCACCTTCATTCCACCACCACCACCACCACCACCAAACAAAAAAAAATGTTTTCTCTGGAAAACATTTTCTGGAAAAAGTTTTCCATGGAAAATGTTTTCCGCCCAAACAAACGGAGCGTATATTGTGTTGAATGGCTAATTGTTAAAAGAAATTTGCTCTACAAATACTTCAAATTCTAATATTGTAGTCTGCACAAGTTTACCCGTATCATGCCACATGTTAGATCATGTACCCCATTTCCGTTCCTGTTCCCATTCTAGGTACTGGAACAATCCACATTCTAGGTGACATAGTTCTGACTTCATCTGTCTTTCAAGGTATGGCTGGTTCTCCAATCTTGAGCCCAAAACTGTTGCAGTACCTTTGAGATGTACTCACTCAGGGGCTTGCTTTGAATCTGAAGGCCTTCAGAAAGATTGCAGTACAATTTCAGAGCTTGTAAATGACAGTAAGGAAAATTTTCAGATAACAAGTGAAGATTTCAAGCCAATCAATATCAGCAAAGAAGCAGATGTTGTTGTTGCTAAGAATATGTCTGTAGATGTACCAATTGGCCGTGCGGTAAATTTTCACTTCTTTTGTCCATCTGTTGTAGTTTCATTCGTATGACAATATTGGGGAGTTTTGTGATTTTGCAATCTCAACCTTCAGATGCACATTATTTGTCCAGATTCTGCATTTCATAGTCCCTACTAAAGCTATTGCATGATAAAATAGGCCTATCCCATTTAGTTTATACTGTGGAAAATAATTAAAAACTTGTTGGATTAATTAGGTGGTCCAAAATCATTCAGTCACAATTGGTTTTGCAATTACAACACTTTTGAGTTGGCCTATGTTACTAATCATTGATGTTTCTATCAAAAGGCTCAGATGCATTATGTTTCCATCACAGATTTTACATATCTGAAAAAATATTTTACTAATTATTTTCTTCTTATTAGGATGATGAAGTCAAGATTGGGAATGGCCTTGCACAATCAGGGGTGCCATGGGATGATAGTTTGACAAACTTAAGCATTGGAGGCCTGCTGTCTGACACTTCCTTGCATGGAAAGATCAGTAATTGCGATCCAAAATTAAATGGCAGCAAATTAAACTTGCAACCAATTCAATTAATCTCCTCAGATATAAGTATTGGCGGCTTGCTGTCTGAAGCATCTTTGCAAGGCAGGATTAATGACCATGAGCCAAAATCAAATGGGAACAAGCTAGGCTTACAACCAACTATGGATAAGGGGCTAATACAATCATCATTACCATGGGATGATAGTCTGACTACCTTAAACATCGGAGGCCTGCTGTCTGAAGCATCCTTGCAGAGCAAGATTGATAGCTGTGATCCAAAACCAAACGGAAACAAATTAGGGTTGCAGCCAACTACATTGATCTCTGATTCCTTGGATGCTTTTATTGCTGGCAAACTAAATTCTCAGCCTCAAGCATCAAAGCCTTCATCGCATGTCTCACACTCATCTATCTTGGATGCTGAAGAGACATGCCATGCATTTCCTTTTCGAAAACTGTCTTCGTCTGGCAAAGATGCTGTGCCGGTGAGTGGAAATGCTACTCCTAGGGACCACAACCATGATGGTAGTTTGAAGTCATTCAAATTTTCTAATTTTGCTGAGGTTGGCTAAATCTTTCCTTTTGCTTCTTGATTCTAATATTGCTATTTGGGAATAGTTCTGGCCCTCAGTTTCTTGTTGAGGCCCCCATTCTGAAAGCTTCAATCATGAATTAGTTTTTGACATGACCCATCCATCAATTGTGGTATTTGAATGAAACATAAGTAATCAAGTGAGTTTCTTGACATCAGTTGGAATTTTTCTGTTCAATACATTTACAATTTTTTTTACAGACACTAGATCTTGACACCAGGGCATGGAAAAATAATTTTTAATATTCTTCAAAAACAATTCTAGGCAAAGCATCTCATCCATTAAATCCATGAATAGTTATATAGTAAACTTGAATTACTTGCTGTGCATGCTTGTTGAGTGAATGTCCAACTACACATCAGACACATATCCCATATGCTTACCAAGGTATTGCAGGTCTGATGTGGATACTTCACACTTGTAGAAGAGTCCATGTAGTATAGTTAGAGTCCAAGATGCGCAGGATGTATTTAATATCTGCATGTTATTGATTTTGGGGGGGTGGGGGGTCCGGTTACGTTATGGGTAAACTACCAATAGGTCCTAATAGTTAGACTTAATTCCCATCAAGTCCTATTGAAAATAAGTTTTAGTAAAATTGTCGCTAAAAATAATTTTTTTGTGACAATTTTTTACATACGTCACTAAAAATTGACAATTAGTAACTTTTTTTGTCATGATTTTTATAAATTGTCACTAAAATTTACAATTAGTGACTTTTTTTATGACAAAATTTTCTCATAGGGCTTATTAGACAATAAGTTCACTTATTAGGATCTACACGTAAGTACCCCTTAATAACCTTGGTACCAAGGTGTAGACATAAAGATGCTCTAAGAGCAGGTATTGCAGGGCACACAAACTTCACACATTATGGAACACATTCCCTTAAAAGGTGTGTACCATACGTCTTAGTTATGAAGATTTGTGGTCTTAGTTATGAATCTTGTGAAGCTTATTTATGAGATTTTGTGATGGTCAAATTTGTGGTGAATTTGGTTATGAGGCTTTGTGGTGGTTAGTGAGACTTTTTGTGGTGTTTTTAGTGATGACCCAAATTGATTTTGTTACGAGCCTTTGTGGTGTTTGGTTATGAACTGAAGTAGCCTTGGTTATGTATGAGGTTTTGTTATCAACCGAAGTGGTCTTAGTTATGAGGTTTTTGTGATATTTTTGTTATGGACAATTTAATTTTGGATATATGACCTAAATTGGTGGAAGTCATGAACCATTTTGTTGAAATTTTAGGTGCGTACCATATACAATCTTTTGGAGGTGTATATAATAGCAATTCCCGTAAACTTGACCTGTTTGGTTGATTGGAGAGATCATATACATTGACCATTTGTGAGTGCAATTTCTTTGAAATAAGACGTGAATGTTTACAATTTGGGTAGCCATTTTTTTGGGGTTATTTCATAGTTGCCTTGTTTGAAGTGTGACAATGTTTACAATTTGGATAAGCCTAAATCTTTTGAGATATCTGTATAAAATGTTTCAAATTTTAAGATTCCTTTTATACTTCCATGATTTCATGTGGTTTGTCTGATGACCTTCAAGAGTGTTTTTATGTTGCCTTGTTTTGTAGCTCAATGGACAAGGTGAGCTTGCACAAGGTCCTCCTTGTCAGGAATACAAGACAGGTGGTCTGTTGTCTCATTTTGGAGTGAATGACAACGAAAGTAGCCTTGGGCTGGCTGGCATCAAATGGGTATATTTAAATATCTTGCTCAATTTCCCTGAAGTTGTTTTGATGATGTTCCCCAAATGCAAACAGAACTAACTTGTTCATTGTTAACATTATCTTTTTTGCATTTTCAATGGCTGGATGCAGACTGAATCTTTGGGACCGTTTGATGTTGGCATATCCACTTCACAACAGATTACAAGTTCGGATGGTGTTAGCATTGGTGAATTTGTTAGGTAGCAGCTTTCATGTGTTTTGAATATGTTCGGATATAGAAAGGTTCTGTGGACAAGCAAAATGCAGGAAAACTGGACTGCTAACAAATAAAACAACCTCAAGCTAATGTAGCTTAATTGCAATCGCTAATGCCATAAAAAGGACTATTCTGTGCAGTATTATGATTTGTGAACTTGTTAACGTCCCTAGTGGTGAAGGTTCAAGTCACAGAAACATCCTCATCCCTGGTTGGCTTATTTATTTTATGTGCAGCAGAAGCAGCTTTGATGGTTGCATCTGGAAGGACATTTATTCCAAAGAAAATTTGTTTTTGAGCATTTATAACATTCTTGTCTGGGTTACATGATGAACCCAACTATAAAATGATACTTGCACCATGCATGTTTTGTAGCAACAGGGAAGGAGTGTGGAGTTGGGATGGGCAGAGATGATGCCTGCTCATCCATTAGACAATTTAAAGCAATCACATAATATTGTGTTTGAATTATGAATTTAGGTAATGATTTAGAAAAAAAAGAAAGAAAAAAAGATAGGTGAAATATAAATAAAATATAATTACATTTAAACTTTTTTTTCTTTTATTTTTCAAATTCTTAAATCCATTATCCAACATAGTCTATGTATTCGTTTTTTTTTTTAAAGGTCTTGAATTTTTTAGTTACAATTCTGAAGATTTAATAAAAAATTATTAAAAGGCAAAACAACAAAAATCCCTCATCTAGAGGCCTAAGCAAAATTCATTGTTTGAAGGCCTCTAATAATAAATCCTCAAAAAAAAATTCTTTACGAAAGACCCTCGGTAGTAAAGGCTTAAAGGAGTAATTCTTATCCAAAGGCTTGGTAAAAAATAAAATTTTCCTGTTCAAAGAACCAGTTTGTTGGTTGTTTGCTTTAATTATTATTATTTTTTTAAAACTTAACTTGTAATGAGTTCTTACTCGAAAGCGCACAATAATATTTTTTTTTTTTGCGAAATTATAAAAAAATCTTTAGAGTTTGAATATTATAACAAAATAAATTTTTTATTTTATTAATTCAAACTATATTCTTTTAATTTTTTTAATTTAAATTATTTGGTTTTTTTTTTGGTTAAATAAAATTGATTAAAAAAATGATATTTTAGTCATTACGTTAATGTAGATGTACGAAAATATCTAAAATACTATTTTCTATTGAGTTTAACGACTAAAATATCTTTTTTTTTGTTAGTTTGTCTTAACAAAAATAGATAAATTGTTTATCAAAATATTAAGGTTTAAATTGATAAAATTTAAAACTCAAAATTTATTTTGTTATAAGGATCAAACCTTGATTTTTTTTTAGTTGTAATTTCTCTCTCTCTCTCTCTCTTTTTTTTTTTTTTTTTTGGGGGGGGGGGATAAATTATACTTTGCCTTCTTTATATTTAGTCATTTTCACACTTTGGCCCTTAAGGTTAGTGTTTTCCCACGTTGACCCTTCATTTTTCAAGTTTTTTTTTTCCAATTTACTCCTAAAGTTAGTTTCTATTCAAAATTAGACCAAAAATAAAAAAATAAAAAAATAACAATAATAATAATAATACATTGGCAATCACATGGCATAAAAATATTTTGCTGTATATAACTCACATCTAACACGATATCTATCACATAACATTTAGATTTGAGTTTATGTAAGAAGTGTGAGTTATATATAATAAAATATTTTTATATCACGTGATTGTTAATGCGTCATTTTTTATTTAATTTTAAATAAAATTTAATTTTAAGAATAATTTAGAAAAAACTTGAAAAATAAAAGGTCAAAATGAGAAGAAAAAATAAATTTTAAGAAATAAGGTGAGAAAATAGCAAAATATAAAAAGGGCGAAGTGTAATTGGATGATAAAGAAATTCCTACCCGCCAAAAACAGGGTTCCAAAGTAAAAATTTTGTAAGGGAGTGAGACAGTTACAAGTACAAGAAAAAAATCTTTGGGAATACAGTCAAGAGGCCATTGATAATGGATATACAGTTGCTTCACAACCACCACTGTCTCACTTCTTGCATCATTCCAAATTCTCAAGCTGGCAACCAAAGTTTTCTTCTTTTTTTTTTTTTTTTTGTATTTGTATTGTTTATTGTATTGTTCTCCTCTCGTGTTCCAGATCTTGGATCAAAAAGCACACACCATCAATACAATACTTTCGTTCTCATATATATTGCTACATCATCTAGCTATTATCGAAACTTAGATAACCCGCAAAACGTCAAGAATACTCGGAGATTCGCCACCGTGTGTCCCATAATGGGTTGTGTTCAGACCAGGGGGATTCCTTACTCGCCGCCGCATGGGCTCCAGAATTTGAAACATGAAAATGGGTACGTCAGAGGTGGACCTAGAGGTGGAGCTGGAGCTAGAGGTGCTAATCATGGAGGAGGAGGAGGCAGACCCATTAATGCTCAGAAACAGCCTCCAAAGGATCATCATCAGGGTCAGGGTCAGGGCGGTCTGGTTAATAAGTTACCCAGAAGAGAAGTGGTTGGTGGTGGTGGTGGTGGTGGTGGTGGTGGCGGCGGCGGTGGTGGTGGTGTTAAAGTTAATAATGGTGTTGGTGGTGATGAGAGGAAGATAAGGAGAGAAGGAGAGAGTGATGGTGTAAGTGTTTCACAAAGGTTTACAACAAAGAAGATTGGTGCAGATGAGCTAGTTGACGGATGGCCTAAGTGGCTTGTTGATAATGTCCCTAAAAATGTTTTGGATGCTTTGGTTCCTAAGACTGCCGATTCCTATGATAAGCTAGCTAAGGTGTGTCTGTCTCATCACTTTGCAATTTTATTACGTCTACGATTCTTTAAAATCTGCCTTTATTTATTTATATTTACTTTAGTAGAATGGGCTACATCTACTGAAGTGTGTGTTTCTTCAATCGGTGATTTTCCTCCTTAAATAACTGAAAAGTGTAAAGAAATATGCGCGCACACAAAAAAAAATGTTTAGCCATTTTTATTCTAGGTGTGTGAGTGTAATGAGAATTATGTGCATTTGCTTTATTTATTGCTATTGTGTTCTGGCCACGGATTTAATCATCACAAAAAGTATCTTCGCTGCGACGTCTCATAAAACCGAGGATGATAGAGAGAGAGATAAACATCATTTTTGTCTTTTTTTTCTATATTCATAAATGATCACAATGGTAACTGTATGCTTACACTAAATATTGAAACATAGATTGAAATCACAACTAATGTATTTATTTATCAATTCTTGCATGTAAAGTAGCCAATTGAAATGCATCACATTTTCTGCAGCTTTAGGGAAATATTAAATTTGAGGAATCACTTTCTGGGATTCCTTTGAAATGCATCAAGTATTTCATGCTGTATATTAATTGAATTTTTTTTGGGTGGTACATTTTGAAGTATTTTGACTATTTGTTTTGCTATTTCAACTGGGTTTTCGTTTTGTGTTCTGCAGGTAGGCCATGGAACATATAGCAATGTGTATAAAGCTCAAGACAGGGACACTGGAAAGATTGTCGCTCTAAAGAAGGTTCGCTTTGACACATCAGAACCGGAGAGTGTGAAATTCATGGCAAGAGAGATTATAATGTTACAGCAACTAGATCATCCCAATATCATTAAGCTTGAAGGACTAGCCACTTCAAGAATGCAATATAGTCTCTATTTGGTCTTCGATTACATGCAGTCGGACTTAATGAAAGTTATCTCCCGACCAGGGGAGAGACTCACAGAGCCACAGGTTGAATCTCTGCTTTTGGCCTTGCATTTCTTGAAGTACGACTTCTATCAATAGCTCTTGGCCTTTCAATTATAAATTAGGGGATTGACAATGGCCAAAAGTAATCTGAAATGAATTGTTTTGAAAAAATGTTAATGAGTGAGGTGAAGTTCCCAAAGAAAACAATTCACAGAAGCATATGTTGCTATTCCTGGACTAGTCCAAAGAATTTGGAATTTTATGATTAACTTGGAAATATTTGTATCAATGATTCTTTAATTATTTAATAATATTGGATAAAATTTCCCTATGATGCTGAATGGGAAGTAGGTAACAAAACAGTCAAGTACCTTGGTAATGTGTCTTTTATTTTACTTAATGCAGGTCAAGTGCTATATGCTACAGTTACTTTCAGGTCTGCAGCATTGCCATGGTAGGGGAATTTTACATAGGGACATCAAAGGATCCAATCTGTTGATAGACAAAAATGGGATGCTAAAAATAGCAGATTTTGGTCTGGCAAATTATTTCCAACCTAGACAAAAATGTCCTCTCACAAGCCGAGTCGTGACACTCTGGTATAGAGCTCCAGAACTACTTTTAGGTTCAACAGATTATGGAGTTGGGATTGATCTGTGGAGTGCAGGATGCCTATTGGCAGAGATGTTTGTTGGAAAGCCAATTATGCCTGGTCGAACAGAGGTACGACTTTTCTTAACACCAATTAAATACCCCTGAAATAGAAACCATTTCAATTCATTTTTTGCAAGATTTTAAAGAGTAATTTCCTCATGGAGTCTAAGTTGAATTAATTTTTTCTAATCATTTACAAAATGGCATTTAGGAGTCCCAAGAAATAAAGTAGTTTCTTCTTGATTGCTTTTAAATTATCATTTTTTGCAACAGCTTGATTTTGGTTACGACATACAAAAAAAGAATGAAAATTATATGGTCTTAAATGTAAGTGCATGTATCCTCTGGGACGAAAATATTTACCATTTTGTTTTTAGCAGTTTCACTTTGAATAATTTTCCCTAGACTTTGGTGATTATATGCTTGCAATAATCTATTATTGAAAGTCAACCAAGTTTATTAAGCTTTTTGCATATTCAGGTCGAGCAACTTCACAAAATTTTCAAACTTTGTGGTTCTCCTTCTGAGGATTATTGGAAAAGAATGAAGCCACAAGCAACCTTTCGACCACCGCAACAATATAAACCCAGTTTTCAAGAGGCCTTTACAAACTTACCTTCGTCTTCTTTTAGTCTCTTGACCTCACTGCTAGATCTGGAACCAGCATACCGAGGCACTGCTGCTTCCGCTCTTCAAAATGAAGTGAGTTTAAATGGAATCTACATTCATGCTTATCATTTAGTGTTTGATTTTTCATATGCTGTGCAAATTATATATAGAGACAGGGACATCTTGCATTGCATAGCTGCCTGTGAATTTTCGACAAATGTGGAACCAACATAAAAGGATATGTTCATCTCGTGTTTATCTTTTTTGTAATGTTTTCTCGTACACTTATCAAGTATGTCAATGGAATGAAATGTTATACTTCCATATTGTCTCTTTCTAGGTGGAAATCGTTGGAAGTTTATAACTAGAAATAGCTTGCTTATTGGCTGTATTATATCCAAGGGACTAAAAGCTTTCACATGATGTTAGGTTGATCTAGAAGTTGAATCTCTTAAGTCTAAACACTTGTATGAAATTCTGCAGTGCTAAAAAAGTTCTCTCTCTCTTTCCATTCTTGTTCTTGTTTATGCTCAGTCCTCTGACTCTGTGAGTTACATGTCTACAAAATGTTGTATTTTGTATTCTAAGTAGTTTTTCCTGTTTACAGTTCTTTAGTTCAAGTCCATTGGCATGCAACCTTTCTGGTCTACCCTCAATGAATAAAGAGGAGGATGAGCCGATTCTGACCAATGATCAGAAGAAGTATGTTATCTCTTTAATACTTGAAGTTATCATTTTTTCCCCATTTTTTGCATATAATATGATGATCAGGACGATTATCTACTTAGTTGCATAGTGACTGAAAAAGATTTGTTAGATTTTGTTTAATATGCATGGATTTCTACTTGGAATATAAATCTAGAAGAGAACAAAATGGAGTCTTTCATTCTGTTCAACACAAATATCAAGCTAACGAAAATGTAGTGATTATTAATTTTCCTTTTTCCTGTGTTCCTTCCTGGTAATAAAAAATGGTCCTTCGCAGGATTAGCCATTGCAAAGTGTAAGATCACTGCTAAATCTTCTACTACTATGCAAGTTATTTGTTTGGACTTCTTAAATCGTGACAAGAAGAAATGCACTCATATGAACAGAAATAATTCTGTAATATGCTTAGTAGCATAGACACGGCACAACGATTTTCCAAAAACACAGGACATGATACAATTGGGGCACGTTAAAAAAATTATATTTTTAAGAAGTTATTATATGTTAAATATATGAATAATTTATTCAAAGTTAATGAGAAAAAAGAAAAAGAAAAAGAAAAAGGAAAAAGAAAAAACACAACACTAATTAAAATTAAAATGCCATATATTCCATAACTTAGATATGAATCATATAACAATTGCATTGTAAAGAAAGCAAAACAATTGCAGACATTAAAATACGCATGGTGTATTCGTCTTACAAATGTTTCAAAACATAATTAGAGTACACAGGTTGCATTTTGAAGAATGCAAAACTTTGTTACTACGAAGAAATTCATTATATAGGTCATGACCGAAGGGTTCAAGTAGTGTCACTGAACTGTTAGTGAAGTGTCGGTAAAGTAGCCGATAGAATGAATTTAAAATTTTAATTAAAACACATTGAAGAAGTGCCAGACATGTCTTTATGAGTTTTTTTATAGAGGATCCGACACAATTGTCCAATGCAATACGCCGCCTCCATATAATTGTCCGTGCTTCTTAGGTAATATGTCACTTTCATATAATTCTCTATGTTGGGTATTTGTGTCCTACATCCAATTGTTTAGCACGTGTCTTTGGATGTTTGACTAAAATTGAATTGGCCATTGTTATGTCTATGGCATTTGAATTTAAATTCAAATGTATTTGAATGGAACCATTAGAACAGAGTTGTCAGCACAAGTGATAGTAAATGATTGGAAGAAAGAAATTCCATTGAATACCAAAATGTAAATATCCAAAATTGTATACAGAAAACAGATTATAAATGGCAATGCAGATACGAAGAACTAATTTCTGTGATCTGCAAAACACAATGGACAATGATGAATTATTAATCGTGTTTTTCCCGTCTTATAGGAAGAAGGCTTCTAAAGCAAAGCAACGGCCTCTCAAGAACAATGGAGGCCATGGAAGAAAGGACTCAATTACAGAACAAAGCAGAGAATATTCAGGATCTTTTAAAGAGGTAAATTGCTTCTTACATATAGTGATTACTATAAAGGAACACGTCACTTTTATGAAATGTTTTGTTTTTAGTTAGCCATTCTTGTATTTAGCATGTGTTAGAAGCATCTTTGAAGAAAGATGAGTTTTGAATTGCTTAAACGAGGAAGGCTCATTTCTAGGTTAATATCAAAATATGTCATTAATCAAACATATGTTCGAGTTCCTAGATGATGTTCCATTTTATAATTTCAATCAGTTTTGTGTTGAAGTAATTCCTCAAAATTGTGAAATCCATTTTGAGTTAATATCAAAATATGTAATTCAGCAAACATTGGTTCGAGTTCCTGGATGATGGTTCATTTTATAAGTAATTCCTCAAAATTGTGAAACTCATTTCAAGTTAATTTGAAAATATGTCATTAATCAAACATTTCTTCAAGTTCTAGATGATGGTCCATTTTATAATTTTAGTCAATTTTGTGTTGAAGTAATCCCTCAAATTGAGGATGTGAGCGGGTTTGATATTGAAATTTCGAACATATTTTTTGAATCTGTGATTCAGTTATGATCACTATGTTACCTGGAACGTAAATTTGTATAAAAAATTTACCAATCACTTATCAAGAATGCACTAGTCAAGTGTTACAAATTTAGTACTTCGTGCATGCATTATGTATTAGTTGAGTCTCCAAACTATAAAACTATGTTACCTGGAACGTGGATCGTTCCGGTACGGGAAACAAGAATGGGAATAAGATACGCCACATGCTCTAAAATGTGATACGATAGGGTAGACTTATATATATTATACTTACAAATTTAAGGACTTACAGAGTAATTTTCTTTTAACTAGTAGGCATCTAATAAAATTTAGTTTTTCTTCTTCATATAGCAAAACATTTCTATGAGTATTATGACTCATTTTTAATGTTTTGTCTTGTCAAAACTTAACTTACCTTAGATTTTAATTTATTATATTTGATTTTTTTCCTCCTAAGGAAACCTTTAAGGAAATTTATTGAAAAAAACTTTGTGATTATTTTAGATCGCTACCGTTTTGACAAAAGTGTACCATATTTTAGAACGTGTGTACTAATACATAATTCGCTAAGGTATTAGCGTTTTCTGGTAACATAGCTGTAAAGATACTAAAATGTGATATATTTTGTATAAACTAGCATGCCCACTAAGTGAATGGTTCATTTTGTGCAAGCTTCATATTTTTCGTCTTCAATGTTCTTTTACATGACCATTAATTCTTCTCTGAAGCTACTTTGGGACACACCCTTTACCAAAATCCTTATTACTGGCAAGTTGGCAACTCTAGTTTAAGAGAATATTGATATATTCTTGTGCTATGCTGAATCCATTTACCAAAATCCTTTTTGTGTTTTTTTTTGTATTTTTTGGGTTCTTTAATTTTTGCAGGAGAGAAATGGAGAGTCAAGCTTCCAAAGCCAGGAGATGGGTTACAGTGTAAGCAGCAGTGCTTCTAGTAGAAAACCAAGCAGGAGTACTGGACAGGTGATTCCACCTCCGTCTCCGTCTCCAGCTTTTCATTCTAACCGAAAGCAATCTGCAAGAACAGAGGCACATCCTAATGCCATGAAGAACATCAAAAACTTTCCACTCTTGCTTGCCTCCCTAGCCGATACTGGCAACCACATCACAATCGAAGACAACAGGCCAACTCTCAACAGGAGGTCCATCTCTACCATCGATTTTCGAACAATTGATCTTGAAAGGATATCAAAGCTCTTTGGGTCGAAAGAAAATTAGGTCATGAAGAAGAGAATGGTTATTCCATTTGGTTCTTCAGACCTGCATTTCCTGTTTTACAAGTACCCATTTCTAGCCATTTACTTAGCTGAGTATTGAATAAACAAACCAGTTTTCAGTTTAGTGATAATTTTGTGTATGGCTTGATCTCAATCTTGCTGGTTTGCTCATGACAAGTTATCTATGAAAATTTAATCATATTATTATGTAGTTGGTAGTTGGTAGTTGGTTTGGTATTAGCTAATAGTACTGGACCCTTCAGTTCAGGCTGTCATGGTCTGTTGATTGGCAACATGACTGACTACATTAGGCCTTTGTTGCTAGTGTCTGGATGGTATGTATTTATTTGTGTGCAAATTAATACTAGTATATGCCTTCAAACGAAGGGAGTTTAATAAATATCATGTCCTACTCGATGGGTTTGACAGCATATTTGCTTTCTTAATTTTTGTAAGCATCCTTTATATGCTACAATCAAATTGAAACAAATGATAAAAAGGAACTTCGTTTGGGATGAACCGTAAATTTAAATGTCCTCTGTTTGACTTTTTTTTTTTCTTCTTCTTTAATTGTTGTTTCGATCTTAATAAATATACATGACTTATTTTATAAGAGTGAGCTCAACACGACATTGAAAGGTTGTCATAGCCCTAAAAAGAAAAAGAAAAGGTTGTCATAGCCCTAAAAAGAAAAAGAAAAAGAAAAAGAAAAAAACAAAATTGCATTATTTGTTGATTCATTGTTATGGGGTAGGGTGGGATGGAGGCTTGGATTTAGCTCATGACCAATTAACTATCTTGACATACAGTTGACACCACCCCCCACAACACACACACACACACATCATTCATATTCATAAATTATATATATATGGATACACATATATACATGTGTATGCATGAATATGAATGATACATAGCATAATTCGATTCAGTAAGACTATACAAAACTTTACATTCAGCAACATAAGATCACTTGACATGCTCTGACCATTATTATGCAACAGTAATCCACACACAAAAAAAAAAAAAGACTCACGAATCTTCTGCTTAAGTGGGGTCTGGGGAACGGTTGATGTGTATATACATAAATAGATCATGAATCGTAAAAGTTATCAGTGAACTTGCTCTTGATCCACTTGAAACTGTTCCTGAAGGATGATTTGAGCTTACCTTCCATAGTGTACAAGTTGTAGGAAGCCACCCTCTTCCTCCTCTTCACCTCTGGGTTATCATTCGGACCGTTGAAGTTAAATGACTTGCTTCTTTCCTCCAATGACCCCAACCCCAACCGAACATCCGTGTAGGAACATGGGTAGTCTGGGAATGATCTGCTCTTCTCCATAACCCCCAACAACCTCAAGGAGATATATACATTTACTACTTACTTCCCACCCCCGTTATATTTATATATACTACTTCTATTGCTACTAATTGCATTGCATGGACCCCATGCAAAAACATTGTGTACATTAGTGCGGTCTTCATAGGCCTTGGAAGAGACTTTGATTTGATGACAAAAGATTCGAATATATAGATATTGAATATAGTGGGGATGATGTATATAAATATATTGATAAGAGGGAGATGAGGCTATAATCACCACAATTACCTAGCTTCCATTATTGCAGGGACCAGGGCGCATTAGAGAGAAAGAGACAGAGTGATGTATGAGTAATCTTGCATTCACTTCAAAATGGGAATTTGGAGAAGTTATTGGGTGGTACAACGCTACGGCTGACATCGGTACATGTTTTAATAGCATATTGATTGGTGGATGTTTTTTACGAGCTTCGAGCTCGAGGTTAAATATTAGACTCATTTAGTAAACAAGTCTCGAGCTCAAGCTCAAATAAATTTGGCTTGTCAAGTTTGACTCGTTTATATTTATTTAAATTATATAATAAATATATTATTTATATATTAAATAATATATAAATATATATAAATAATAGTATAAATATATTATTTATATATTAAATAATATTAAAAAAATCTTATCGAGCCGAGCCGAGTTCAAACCCAATTACTTATTGAGTTAAGCTCGAGCTCAATAAATAAGCTCGATAAGCAAACGAGCTGAGTTCAAACTCAACAAAACTCAGCTCGTTTGTAGCCTTAATCACTAATATATTGATTCAGTGAATCCTACCTTTTAGGTTCCTCCCTCTCACATTTTAATATTGATACATAGTCAAATTTATTTAACCAAAAATCATTGAAGCTTATTTGGGGGATTGTATTTAATTAGTGATAAAGATAAGAGGAAGGGGGTTGGATAGAAATATGGCAAGGTGGTCGAAGCAGTTTGAGGTGATGGGGATATCGGCAAATGACTCTAAATGCTTTTGAGATGGATGGGTTTCATTTCAATTGCAGTATAGTGGGAGGGAGAGCCCACCAAAGTAAGGCCAGTGGGGTACTAGCAGGGCCCCACTACATTTAGGTTAGGGTGGTGTTGTAGGTGGAGGGTAGGATCCACAAGGTCCAATGAGCTTTAGAATGGACAACATTAGAAGGGGGCTGAGTGCTGCCTCCACTTTCTGCAATAGGCAATTTGGGGAGGTTTTCTGCTTTAATGTGTATATTTTGTGGGGCTTTTGTGTCTCATTGTCACTATTGTGAAAACAATGCTAGGTCTTCATTACTCTCTCTTTTCATTTATATATATATATATGTGCTTGTTGATTAATCCCTTGTAAGGCAAGGGCTGCTTGCACAGTTTTTTATTTTTTTATTTTATAGTAGTGTTTGTTTTAATTGAAACAAAATATAATGAAATGATTATTTGGGAGGTTAAAGAAGAATAGTTTCATTTCAATTCATTAAATATTATTTGAAATTATTATTATAAAAAAGATTTTGCTTTCTAGAAGTGAATGGAGGAAAAAATTAAACAAATTGAATCGTTTATATTATAGAATTTGTTAAATATATAATTCATTAAAAAAAATTAATTGAATATGTGCAACACCATAATTAAGTTCTAATATTTTTAAAAAAATTATCAAAATTATGTTAATCATACTTAAAATTTAAAAAAAAAAAGAAAAGAAAAAATATGCTCCTATTATGGAGTTACATATATTCAAATTCAAATAATCTGATTTAATATTGAAATGGAAAAATCGGATGGAAATATATAAGTTGATTGAGTTAATTCTTGTCCAGTGCTAATTTATTTATGATAATTTACACTTTATAAATATCTTTCAATTAATAATTTTAATATTATATAAGAGAGTAATTAGAGATTTCATTTTTTCTAATTATTTTTTTAACTTAAAATTCTAACGAGATATTCACCCAAAAAAATAAAATTCTAACAAGAGGTAGCTGTAATTTTTGAAACTATAAGGGTCAATTCATATTTTGAACAAACTATAGAAGTGTATTTATAATTTATTCACAAATAAAATATTCATATTTCATAACAAAAAATCTAAGCACTGAAAATCGGAATTAACAACTGATGCAAAATTTCCGACCATGGAGTGAGCTAAACAGGGAACGAGTCGGACCGATTTTCAACGGTTGAGATTCGGACGGAGTCAGAATTTCTAATCTCAAAATGCTGAGCTGGATGGTGAAGAAGACAAATAGGATTAGATTAGATCAGGGCAGTGCACTACTTCAGATTTTTTTTTTTTTTTTTTTTTTTTTTTTTTTTTTTTTTTTTTTTTTGTTTCGGTGAAAAGATGAGTTGAGCTTGAAATATTTTTTTTTAAATTTTTTTAATTTTTAAATCAAAAGAGATACACTTGAGCTTTGATAAGACCAAAAAATTGAAAAGAAAATTAAAGATAAATTCAATCTAAAGAGAGTATAATGTATTAGATTCGGTAGATATTTTTTTTGAGAGAACTTACTAATAAGTTTCATACATAAGATTCAAAATCTATCTAATCTCAAAACGAAACACTTATTTTAATTATTACCAAAAAATCCTATCTTAAAAAAAAATATATTTAAGATGTTGCTATATCCCACCACCATCGGACTTCCGTTAGACGGTCATCGGAGCTTCGCCGGAATGTTCAATATCACTAGAAAGTCGCTGGAATATCACCAGAAATTTGCCGGAGTATTTTCGGAATGTCTAGAATGTTCACTGGACGTAAAGAATATCGCAAAAGACTCACTAGAATATCCAGAATATTGCCGAAAAAAAAGGAAGAATAAGCTGAGAAATTAAAGTGAAAACATATAGCAAAATGTGCTAAATATTGATAAATTGAAAGAAGAAAAAAAAATCTAAGAACAATAAACAAGAACAATGGGGAAAAAAATATATGCTATTTTCAATTTTTGTAGGGTTTAAGCAAATAATTTTTAATATTGATCAAATTGAAAAACAAGTTTTGAAACCGTAAAATGTTATAGTTTCAAAGTATGATTCTATTAATAATTTAACGTTATTAATCAAATTGAAAAACATGTTATGAACTTGCAAAATTTTACAGTTCTAAAGAAAGTTATGAAACTGAAAATTTTTATAGTTCTAAAGAATGAATCATTTTTGCACCAAAAAAACAGAAACTGTAAAATTTTACAGTTTTCACCAACTATAATTAAAACTTGAAAACAATTTGTTCAGAACTTGAAAATTTTCTCTATTATAACAAGAAAATAGAGGTGTGTAGTACAGAAAAAATATTAAAACTAAGAGATCGAAAGAAATAGACAGATATAGAGAGATGTTTATACTCCGGCAACTATTTTTTTGTTTAGATCTAACCGGATCTAACGTAGATATACTTAGACCTGAGTAGATCTACTCATCTTCTTCGTCAAAAACTCATCTCTTTCACTGTCGGTGAGCACAAAGTAAGGAGTTGGTGCTCAGTGGTTGCCCATAAATCCAAATCAATAGTAGTCGCTAGCCGCCGGTGACTATAGATTAGAAAGAGAAAGAAAAGAAGGAATATGTGATCGTGGTTGTGGTTGCCGTCGTCGTCGACATCAGAGAAAGAGAGATAAAGAGAAGAAGCAAGGCGATGGAAGATAAATAAGCATAGGACTTTTAAATCTATCTAAAAGGTTTTGAGATTAAATAGAATATATAATTTTCAAAAAAGATTTGTGAGTAATTTGACTTTTTTTATCTGTTTGACTTTTTATTGACTATCTGTTCAAATTTATATCTATTTGTTCAATTTTTTTTCTATATGTTTAATTTTTTTTTTCTATTTGTTCAAATTTTTTGTCTGTCTGTTGAAATTCTTGTCTTATTTTATTCATATATGTTGAAACTTATCTGTGTAAAATTCTATCTGTTGAAATTCTTGTCATAACTTTTTCTATCTGTTAAATTTTTTGTTCTAAATTTTTTTATCTGTTGAAATTCAAACTTATTTTCCTTTTTTTGTTGAATTGCCAAACCATGCCTTCAATTCAACCTAAGTTTTCTAGTCTTTACACCTTACTAGCCACTGAACACACAAAAAATCACAGTAAAACCCAACAAGAGACTTTCATTCACAACATTCAATCTACAATATTGGCATTACTTACCAAATTCAAATTTTTAAAATTTTGTCAAATTTAAGCAATTTTTTAAATTATTTCCAAAGCTCACATTATTACTTGAAGTTGTGTTTTCAAAACTTAGCATCACCTCGAAAGTCATGTTTTCAAAACAAAATTTCATAAAATTTTACAATAAACTAATTGCAATTGTGTTTTCATATTTTCATAACACCATAACTTTACAAAACATGGATTTAAGTTTGGGAGATAAATTCAAAAAATGCTTGAATTTGGGAAATAAGTTCTAGAATATATGAGATTGATAATAAATAAATAAATAAAATCTAACATGACATACAAACAATCAAAACCAAAATCATAGTATTAAAGACACACAACAACAAATATAGAGAGATATTGTATCAAAACCAGAAATCACAGTTTACAGTTCACAATGTCATCTAGTCTCTTTTCACCGCCGTGGAGTCGGTGGCTCTGGTCTCCATGTTCTGCTTCTTCTTCATTTTCTGTGGTTGTACTGTCTAATCTCTTCACTTCTTCTAGAACATTCTAGAATTTGATGATTTCGACTGCCAATGAGCCCTAATTTGACGGAGGATTTTGGGGGATCTATTGTCACGACCCTAACCCGCCCCTATAGGTTTAGGACTGTAATTGGCCAGTAATCCCAAATTACCCAGCCTCAAAGACAAAACTAACAGAATATATAATATAATGTACGGAGCCACAAGCAAAAGCAGAATTTAAAAACTTGTCCATTAAGCTGTGCATACATGACATATCCAGACATCACATTTAGTTAATAACTTACATCCAATCATATACAGAAAATAGTACTCAACTAAGACCATTCACAAAATATCCTTATACAAACTCAAAAGCTTATACACAAACATAGTCAACATGACCATCAAAACAAAAAGAACAAAAGCCTCTTGCGTGAGGTCCTTGCCTGACTCCTCAAAACTTGGTATTCTTTCACAGGTTCACCAAGGTTGTGGTTGCACGTCTCGCTGCTCATCTACATACATATATATATGGAGTGAGCTAATGTCTAGTGAATAATATTAGAGTAAAGATGTTATATGAATAAGTTCTTTATACAATAGTAGATCACAAGATGACCTCATTACATAGTAGAACGACCTCAAGTCCATTACATACAAAAGTAAAGTCATAAAGTAATCTCATTCCACAGCAGAACGACCTTGGGTCCAACAAACACAATGGCCTTAGGCCCAGCACATAAACAGCCTAAGGCCCAACAGAATGACCTTGGGTCCATAGTAGAATAACCTCGGGTCCAATACAACTATATAAAACGGCCTTCGGCCCAATATATAAACGGCCTCAAGCCCAACACATAAACGGCCTCAGGCCCAATACATTAACTTCCTCAGGCCCAACACATAGCAAAACAACCTTAAGTCCAACAACTATATATATATATCACAGATAACATGCAGAGCAGACAGATAGAAGACTTATTCATACTTTCAAAATCACAAGTGCAGAAAGCTTACCACATTAAAATAGTCAAAAAATAGAATATGGGAAAATATATTTACTACGATATTACTCACCTTGAGTAGGTTCATGTTCTTCCACAATGTCCAAACCTATACATTTCACATATACACACATTGTAATACATAGTTCGAATCAAATAATTCATCTTCTCTTCTAATTCAATCATTTATGTTGGTTTCTCACTTATTAGTTTCTTAATGAGTCACAAATCATGCCTAGAAATGATCCAGAGAAGATGAGAACGATGATATGAACACAGAAGAACTTGTCAAAGTATGCTGAAAATGGCCTGACCGCCCGAGCCAACTATTAGTCGCTTAAGCAAACTGTATGGTCTGCAAAAGTACTGGATGAGTCTCATCTACGCTTGAGCCAACACTTGGTCACTCGAATGGTCCAACAATATATAGAGGGTTCGCTCAAGCACACACTTAGTCGCTTGAGTTGGCTGTAAAGACTACAAAAGTACTGGGAGCTCGTCAAGTTCGCTCGAGCACACACTTGTTCGCTCGAGCGGTCTGTAGATTTTCTGGGTTTTCTAGAACAGAGTTTAAGCTCCAAAAATGCAATTTCAAAGCCTTGGGTCATGTATGGCTTATTCAGAAACACAAAGTTACTTTGGAAAACATGTATACATGACCTCTCAAAAAATCATTTGCTCAAAATCACTTTAAATCCACCAAAATTAAACCTAAAAACCTATGCATGTAAGTTTTTCCAAGTTCTTTTCTCAAAACTCATGAGTTTAACAAACATGAGCTCAAAAGCTCCATGCATGTACAAAATCCTTTCCAAAACATGAATTTGAGAGTTAACACGTGATAAATGAAACATGCATGTACAATATAACTCATAATTTCAACATAGATGCTAGAATTCGAACTTAACATGACAAAATTCAACATGTTCTTGCATGCATGTAAAGCTTCTTCATCTTCTTCATCTTCTTGACTTTAATTACCAAAACACATGCAAAAGATTACATGTAATCCATGGACACAACTCTAAAACATATCATCTTTAAGAACTGAGAGTTAGATGCTAACCTAGAGGCTTCAAACACACAAATTCTAGCACAAACTTGACCAATTCAAGCTATATCTTGAAGTTCTCCTTCAATTTTACACTTTCTCTCTCTAGATGAGAGCTCACTCTCTCTCTCTCTCTCTCCCTCTCTCTAAGAGTGTAATATTAGATTTTGTACTCAAGAATGATCAAGAATGAGCTCAAATGAGCTTATGGCTTATATATATAGCTAGAGTTGCTTAATACAATAATTAGAACATTAAGCCAATTAAATACAACTTAGTTAATTAATCTGAATCAATTTTTAATCAAACTTAACATAAGGTTCTAAAAATTCCAATTAGTCTATTCATGTACTCAATTTTGGCTTCTGACACCATTAAGGCCTTCAATTTCAAACTCGAAGCAGAAATCACAATAGACAATTTCCAAATCTAACAGATATACTCAAATTAATCACATAGCATATAACACAATTAATAATTAACACATGATTTAATAAATATAATCATGATATTCATGCTGGGGTCGTTACATCTATAGTGGTAGATGATAAAGGTTTGGTGGTGGAGCACGTGAATCAAACACATGGAGGAGGATGAGTAAAAAAATTAAGAGGAAGGGGCAGCAAGCTAGGGCTAGGAGGTGCCAGATCGCCATGGCAGTGATGATAGAGGTAGAGGCGAATCCGTTGAAGGCGGTGGCAGAAACAACGCACCTAGGGTTTAGATCGGGGAGAGAGAGAGAGAGAGACAGAGAGAGATATGGTTTCATTAAAAGGTTGGGTTTGATTGGTATATATATATATATATATATGGGTATTTTGGTCATTTTACTTTAGTTTGTCTTTATAGAGAAACTATTCCTGCGCTGGAGCTTTGGCCAAAGAAAATGTAATTTGGACTTTTGGCCCAAGTGTTCAAAATTAAAATATCTTTTGTCACCGTGTAATGGGTTTTTTTATTTTTATTTTTTTTATTGGGCCTAAACCTAATTTTGTATTCTTGTCATTATTCTATAACTGCTACCATAATTTTACTACTATCACCACACCACCATCACAATCATCACTGCATTACCATCATCTCTCTACCGACATCGCCATCACCATCTTTTTTAACTCCACTACATTGTCTCTCTATCATCACCACAATCACTATGTCTCTACCTTCATCACTATTGTTATTGTCGCCATTGCCATTACATAAAAATTAAAAATTGTAATTTAAAAATAATAATTTTTGAATGTGATCTTATATTCAACACTTTTTTTTTAGGCACTCGGTCCAAAAGTCCAAATTTTAATTTTGTTTAGCTAAAAGTCCGGGCGCTTAAACATTTTTTCCAAAACTACAAGCTCAAGCAAAATGACCAAAATACCCTCCTTATATATATATATATCATATACATGACACTCTTCTTATTTCCAAACAATCACTATCACTTTTCTCCCTCTCCTTCTCTTAAAACCCTAACTCTCTCGCTCTCTCTCTTTCTTCCACCGTCGCTCTCCTCCGCCGTTGTTTCTTATCCGCCATTGCTTGTACCGGTGTCGTCGCAACTCCACCTCCATGATATCTAGATTTGTCGCCACAGTGGTTGTCGATCCAACCGCAACCGCACCACCTCCGGCCTTATTTCCCTCATCTCTCTCTCATTTTTACGCCACCAATCTCCATCTCTCTCTCTCTCTCGCCCGCTTGCTCGCTCACTTCAGCCATGAATCCTATTGTTGCCACGTGGGGCTCACGGTGACCTGTGCTCTATTTTCATCTCCTCTATTATTCTTGTTGAATTTCTCTATTCACTATACTTACATGTATATATATACACACATATAGTATATAAATAAATTTTCTCAATCATATATTTATTTTTTTAAAACCCATATTTCAAGATTTGATTTATATGTTAATCATGATCCATAATTTTTTATTATTATTTATTTTTACTCAGGGCACTAAAGAACATACTCTCTATTTTTCTATTATACATATATATATATATATACATACAATATATAAATACATTTTGTCGACCTGTGTTTTTTTTTTGAAGTTTTGACCTCAGATCTGTTCCACCACCAATCCAAACCACCGATTTGTTTAATTGAACAAATCTCTATTTTTTTAAAAAAAATTAGTTGTTGATTATTATTTTTATACTTGTTGTTGATGATGTTGATGTTAATGATGATGATGATGATGATGATGATGAAACAGATATAAGACAAAATTTGAATAAATAAATGAGATCTCGTTCAAAAAACAAATATATGACAAAATTTGAACAGATAATAATAGTTTGTGAATTTTTGTGTAATATTTGAGTGTTGGTGGTGGATAATTCAAACAGATAGAAAAATTAGTTTGTGAATTTCAAACAAATAAGAAAAACAGGCTTCAAATTTGAGTAACAGATAAGAAATTGTTATTTTAATAGATAAGAAAAATTAAACAGATAAATAGAATTTAGGAAAAAAAATTAAACAAATGGATAGAAGTTAGGGGAAAAATTGGACAAATAAGGGAAAAATGAACAAATAGTTAAAATTTTTGAACAGATAGACAAAATATTTGAATAGATAAACAAAAAATTTGAATAGATAAAAAAAAGTCAAGGGGTAAAATTGAAAACAAAGTGTCCTTTTGGACTTCTCACCAAATTATTTCACAGAGTGTGGACCTCTTACCAACAAAAATATCCACTGGGCATAATGCCTTAGACTATCTTTATATTAGATTTATCACCAATTTTTTTTCCTTTTGCTTTTAACAAGCAGCTTTTCAATTCAATAAATTTAACATTTAGTTTTTATTATTTAAGTTTGCAACCTTTAGCTTTCAATTTTTAATTTTATCAAACAGTTCCTTACAATTTAACTCACATTGACAGGATATGTGTTAATTTTTAATTTGTCAAAAATTCAACCATGCTAGAGTTAAAAAAGAAATTATTTGGCATATAGAAAATGAAATTTAAAAAATAAAATGTTACTTTGAACAGCTAATTGCTCGTTTAGCTTGGTTTGATAAACATTAAAAAGTTTAATGAATCAAATTTGAACAAATTTTGAAACTTGTAAAAGTTTTCAAACCAAACTAAATTCAAGATTTAAATTGACCAAATTTAAAATTCAAGATTTATTTTGTTATAAAAGTCTTTTTTTTTATGTGTAGGGAGTAGAGAGTAGGGAATAACTATGTGCATTTATTACGACTTTAGTTATGAGTTCAAATTTTTTAAAGTAATTTTGGAGTTTTTTTTTAGATGATTAGTATTTAATTTTACAAAATCAAAAGTTAAGAGTATAAACCATCATACAAATAATCACTCTAAACATCACTTAAAAAATAAAAATAAAAAACTCAAAAAAATC
Organism: Camellia granthamiana; assembly: GCA_036172215.1. NCBI lineage: Eukaryota > Viridiplantae > Streptophyta > Magnoliopsida > Ericales > Theaceae > Camellia > Camellia granthamiana. The sequence goes on along the minus strand of JAXFYN010000067.1, from coordinate 7,868 downwards.
TCAACTTTTGAACTATTAGGCTAATTATTCAAACCCAACTTCTGGACTATTAAGCAAATTCTAGATTGTAAATTTGTCACAATTAACCCAAATTTGTTACATAATTTCCAAAAGCCCTCCACCCAAATTAATTCACCAACCAAGCAAAATAGAAAATTTTAGAACAAGCTAAAGGACAAAAATAAGCAACAAAATACAAGCCTCCTAAACCAAAGCTATTCTTATAGGGTAATTCTATTGGCACCACCATTCTAACTCATTACACTCTAAATTTTTCAAAAATATTCTTACAATTTTAACCCTAACTAAAATTACTAAAAAAACCTGTAGACACCCTATTTTTGACCGCCCTTACGACTTGGGCGCCACCGATTATGCACCCAATGATGAATTTGTATATGCTTGTCAAATGCTCGAAGTCCTTAACAGAATGCCTCAGGTTTGAGCCTCAAAACCCTTTGAACCTCTTGCCTTGTTTTTGGACCAAAACAACAGTTTTTCAAGCCTAAACATCCTATGACCTACAGACCCACTTGTGTGGACTGCCGACCACTATTAGTGGGTTGCCGGCCACTTGTGTGTTTTTTCAGATATTTTTGCCAGCTATGCCAGCTGTTTCCACAGGTGTATGCACCAGTCCATACATGTCTGTATGGATATTTCTGAGGAAGTCTCATGTTTTTCTATATATAGATGACCTCCCCTCTTGTTGTAAAGGTTAGAAAATTTTGGAGTAAAATTTTTTATCCCTCTCTACGATTCTCTCTCTCTCTTACAAGTTCTTAAGCCTTTGCCTATACACTCTAAACCAAACCTTGTGGTATTTGTGCTGAGGTATTTTTGAGCTTATTTTTAGCTTCTTGAGGGTGTGTAATTGTTGCTTGCAACTCAAAAAGGGTATCCCTCTTCAAGAGGTATAATTCTTGGTTTGTTTCTTTGCTTTATTTACCATCTTTTCTACCATTTTTGGACTGTTTTTACACTAAATTTTTAGGTTGAAACTTGTGGTTTAAGGCCATTTAAGGTAAAGAGGTTGATAGCCCTTCTTTGAACCTTGTTTCTAAGGCCTATGCCCTTGTGTTTCCCACCTTCTCACCATCTTTTTTGGAGCTTTTTACTATTGATTTTCAGAGGGTTTTCAGAGGCTAAAATCATATTTTGAAGTCCCAAAAATGGATGGGGTAGCCTCCCCTTCTTGTGCTTGTTTACTAACTTAACTTGCTCCATGTTTTAGCTTATTATTTTAGCTATTGTTAGCTTAATTCCAGCACTTTTTTGGACTATTTTAGCACTGTTTTAGGACTTTTTTTAGTTGTTCATTGCATTTGAGCTTTGTATAGCATGCTTGTAGTATAATGGTTCTCATAGGTTTGGTGGTTTAGGCCTTAGCCACCAACCTATTTGAGTTGATAGTGTTTATTTCTTACTTTCCATACTTGTTTTCATCTCTAATCAACTCTGTAATCTCCCTCATTTTGGGTTTTTCTTTGCTTTGGAAGTTGTTTCAAACTAGTTGTTTGTTTAAGGTTGGGATTGAGATATTGTACTTAATGGTTTAATCCCTTTGGGGGTTCATTACCAATGGCATGACACTTCTCTCATGCCTAAAACAACATTTGGTTTGGTACTCCTTTCCATTAGAGGACTTAAAGCTCACTTTTGGACTTAATGAACTAAAGAATGGATGGTAATTAAAATGAAGTAATAAAATTAGGACTAAAAGTGATGCAAGACAAAATGAATTTGAGTTTAATCGGACATTAATTGAACCCATTGAACCCATTGAGTGTTGAGTCGTTTTATACTCGTTAGTGATGTAAACAGTTCAAGAGTCAATGTCAACCACTTCCCTTGATCAATCCATGATAGGGAGGAGGTTTTTGAGAGTCTTGAAATTGTGCATTTATTGAAATTATGTCCTTTGATTCATAAGTCATCACGTAATGAAATTTTGTTGATTGATGGCTTGCAAATCAAAACATACCCCTCCTTTGACCTGTTTGCTAATAAGGAAAGGCATGGTGGACAAACATCCCCTGAGAATACTCTGGTTTGTGTTCTGTTGCTGCAGGAAAGAATCAACTTCTGGACGGCAACCCACTTTTAGTTGTCGGCCACTTTTTCCAGGCAGGCAGTGCCCTTTTTCTAGCAGAGCAGAGCAGAAGCTGAGGTAAAAAACAGTGCATTTTTCCAACTGTGCAACAAAGGCATTCCAATAGCAAAACGGAGAGCATTATCGGGTGGAAATCCACATCTATGCATGAGCCGTTTCTTGATTCTCGAGATTCGTGAAGTGATGTTATAATATTAGTATTACGCTTGGAGTAACGGGCTTGTAATTAATTAGTTATAATAGCTATGTGTTGTACTATTTAATTAGCTAGAATAGTTAGTTAAATTTTGTTGTAGTAATAATTAGTTAATTAGCTAGTATAGTTAATTTATTCCATTTGGTTTGTAATAGTTAGTTAATTAGGTAATTAGCTTAGCTAGTTTATTCATTCGGACCCTCCTGCATGGCAGCTAACAATGTAATAATGTGTATGTCTTCCAACCCCACATCTTTCTCCCTTTTATTTACTTGCTTATGATGGATAATTTAGAACATCATGTTTCATTTAGCATTACTCATGTTTGCATCCATTTGCCTTGCATGCATTGAGGCTCGTTCATCATTCTAACAAAGCATTATCGTTTATTACTTCGTTGAATACGTGTTTTAAAACCTCATGCTATCAAATTGATTCACATGTCATAATTAGTAGCCGAGCCTATTAATTGCATATTGTATGTGTTGCATTAGTCATATTGCATTAGTTAGGATCATGCATTTTTTCTAACTCTTTTCTTTTGGCTCGCTTTGGAGTACTAGGTGAGTATTTCTTGCTTTAGCATATCGCATGTATGTGATTGTTTCCATGTTTAGCATGCTGTAGACACCACATTTTTGACCACCTTTAAGACTTGGACGTGACTAATGGTTTTGGAAGATGTGCAGGCAAAGGTTCAATTTCTTCGACAAAGAGAGAGAGTCAAAGCTCAACTTCATACCCCCTTTTGGACCAAAACGATCTTGATCAAAAGATTTTAGACCTTAAAACCCTCTCTTTCAAAACGTTTTTGAAATAAAGTTTTTACGATGTTCCGAGGCTCGCATTTTGTCAAATGTTGCGCTTTTCGGTAAATCGAGCAAGGACAAAGTGGAAATGAATGAAAGAGAGATGAAATCTTTGAAAAATCTTTCAAAACACCTTACTTAGGGGTTTGGAGTTGAAGAAAAGAGGAGAAGAGGGAAGAAATCCAGTTGGGGGAGAAAATGGGCATGAACCGTTAAGAAAGAGTCGAACAGCCCTCGCCGAATCGGGCCTATTCATTTGCATACTTGGAATCAAGCTATGAGGCCACCACCATTGAAACAAGACTTCCGGGGCTTCATTTTTCACTCAAGAATCTCCTAAATCCAATTCCGGGTGGGGGAGATATGGTTGATTGAAGTAGGGCATCACTCCGGTTGGGACCGAATCTGCGCGGCTTCACGGAAACTGGCATAACTTTTTCCACAGGAGGAATTTTAATGCAAGGTTTGTGCCATTGGAAAGCTAACTTCTGGGGCTTCAATTTTGACACTTGAATGGCCACCATTAGACTTCCCAATCACCCACCGGACACTTTTCTTTCCGGAAGAACCATTTTTTGTTCTGAAAAGTAGCTGGCCGGCCAGAAAAGTCAGAAAAAGTAGCCGGCCAGCCACCTTACCTAGTTGAAATGATTTTTTTTGCCTTTTAAAACTAGCCGGCCATTTTTGCCCCTGTGAGTGTGTTCCAGCCATGTATTTTGTTTTGCACTTCACCCATGTCGAGTGTTTGGCACTTTTGGGAGGAAACTTGAATTGTTTTCCCCCCCCTTTTTTCCCCCTCTTTTCTCCCCCTCTTTTCTCCACCTTTGTGCCTATATAACCAGCCCTCCAACTCTGGTTTTGAGGGTTAGAAACTTTGGTTTAAGTCTCCTATATACAATCTCTCTCTCTCTATATTCTAACCATCAAAACCCTTTGATTCTTACACCATTTCTACACCACCACCTAGCACCACCTCTCCATTCTCCATTCCAGCACATTGGGACTGTTTTGAAGAGGTTAAAGGCTCAGAATTTGGTCCAAAAGGCAGCTGAAAGATTGGTCTACAAGGGTAAGCACACTTCTTCTCTTTTCTAGCCTTTTCTTGGTTCATTTCTAAGCCTTGCTTGCTTGCCTTTTTGGGCTCCGACCCTAACTGAAAATATCATTTTTTTTGAGCTCTTTTTCATGTTTGTTTAAGGGTATTTCCCTGTTTGAGGCTTCCTCTTTGCACTTGTTTCTTTACCCCTCTTGTATCCCTCTTTCTTGCGTAGCATTTATGGCCTATTTGTAAACTGTTTTGAGGCATGATGTAAACTGTAATGTGGATTATTTTGAGCCCTTATTCAATATTGTTGAAGGGCTCATCACTGTTTGGAGCCTCCATATGTCACTTGCCTCTTTACCCCTCTCTTGGCCTCATTTTTGCATGCTTTGTTAGCCCTTTGTGCTTATATTTTTGGACTCTGGTCCGAACTGTGAATGGCCTTATTTTGACCCCTTCTTCATGTTTCATTAAGGGTCTTTTGTTGTTTGAGGCTTCCCTTTTGTACTTTGTGTTATAGCCCTCTTTTGGCCTTATTTTGCATAGTATTTTGAGCATGCTTGTGCACTGTTTTGGGTTTCATCATCAACTGTAAAACATAATATTTTGGGCCCCTCTCAACATTGTAGAAGGGCCCTTCTCCGTTTGAGGCCAGCAACCATCACTTGCTTCTTTGTCCCCCTTTTGGCCCATTTTCGCATGCTAGCTTAGGCCTATTTGTGCTCACTGTTTGGCCTTGCTTAAAACTGTAAATATGCTTATTTTGGGACTGCCTTGATTATGTCTTCAGGTCTCATGTTCAAATAATGCATGCTTTGTATAGTTGTAAGCCATTCCATGTACCTAGTTTTGCATTTCGGGACCATTCCACGCATCGGGTGCCATATTTCTATGATTCGGGGCTGTTTTGCCTCATGTTTTAGTACTGAAATTTGCATGCTTGATATGCCATATTCCATGCCTTGCCATGCTTTGTTAGAGTGGCATTTGTGCCTTAGGTTCGGTCCTCGGTTTGCGTGTACGCGTGCACGCATCTCGAGTGTCTCATTTTCATCTAATGGCCTCTTATGTGAGTGTGGCTGAGGTCCACTTGTGTTGGTGTAAGTCCATTATGCATTGTGTATGCCATTTCATTTCATAGCATTGCGTATGCTAGGGTGTATATTAATGCATTGTGTATGCCATGTTACCTCGCGCATCGTGTATGCCATTTCATAGCATTGCGCATGTTAGGTTGTATCTTAGTTGCATTCATGCATGTCATGCATATTGCATTGTGTTCGGGATAGGAGTTAGCCCGAGCATGGGAAACGAGGGACGTTTCGTACTCCGAGTGACGGAACGTGTCTCAATTCCCAGTCACCGACACTCCGGATTATCCATGATGCAGTTAGGTCTTGTTGTGTTTTCATGTGCATTCATCTCATATCGAGTCATGCAATTCGACTCCTCGGCCATCATGCATCGAGATGCGTGATTGGTGGTACGAGGATCGAGGCATGCATACATATGTGAAAATACATTGCCATGCCCCTTTCCTGCTCTCTGTTGCAGCAAATCAAGAATCAGCAGTCTTCCGGGGCTTGGCGCGCTTTCCAAAAATTATTGCAAAACAGAGGCTAATTGGGGCATCACAGTGGATTTCTGCGCAAAGACAATCCGGATATGCATCATTCATCATCTGAAGAAGAGTCAAGGCAGTCCCTGGCTTGCATGCCAGTTTATAGTTTTCCTAGTTAATTTTGTTAATTAATTAGGAATTTGTACATATTTTGGACTGTATTATTTGTTTGGACTGTACTATTCGGGACTGTATATTATTTATTCAGACCCTCTGCGCGAGGGCAAAATTGTAATAAGTGTGCGTGAGTGTGATGTATGTCTTCCAACCCCACGTCTTTCTCCCTTTTATTTACCAGCTTATGATGGTTAGATTAGGGCATATTTCAATTAGCATACAGTATGATAGCATGTTTGCATTCATTCATTTGTCTTGCATGCACCGGGCTCGGCGCACCATACTAACTGCATTTGTATTTCAATTCCAAGTTGAATACATGTTAGTTGTAACATTTCACATGCCATCTTTGGAATAGCCGAGCCTGCTTATAGTTGCATTTTTGCATGTGTTGCATTAGGCATTTCTGTATAATTAGGATCATGCATGGATTTCTAATTAGCTTCTGTTTTGGCTCGGAGTACTCGGTAAGTTTTATGCTTTAGCATCCTTGCATGTGTGTGAGTGACTGCCATGAATAGCATGCTTACCATGAGGCTACTTGCTTACGTGATATAACTGCTTGAATGCCTGTGGGTGAAGGTTGGGTTATTTGGATTGGAACAAATCATCAACTCTGAGTTTTAAGCCCACTAGATAGTGGCAAAACCATCTTTTTCTAAGCCCACCTGAGGGTGGCAAAATCTGCATTTTAAGCCTACTTGTGAGTAGCAAACCATTTTCAAAACAAACATGAAATGTTTTGTTCCAATTCAGGCGACCCGGTCTATATTTGTACGCTGTGCGCATCACATAGTAAATCTAGGCTAATAACCGGAATAAGAACGCATAATGTTTTCAAAACTAGATATCATGGTTAGTAGAGGCCGATCTTTGATCGGGCGAGCGGGGGTGCTCACGAAGTGACCTTCCTCAATCGTACCCAAGTTCCCGAGCCGAGGCAACTTTGGTGATGACGGACACGTGGCCTTAGGCAACGAGTCAGGATTTTCTAAATTTCCCCAAAAATAAAATATTTAGGTGGCGACTCTGTATCTGGCAAAGCAGTCCATGTTTGGCACTTCTTTCTAAAAATCTGTTTTCTCAAAACGATTTGCCGGATTTGGACTCTTTGGTTCAGATTAAGAACCGTGACACAAATCGAGTCCGAACTGTAGCGAGTTCCCCCGCGGCCCTGTTACAGTATCTGGCGACTCTGCTGGGGATTTAGAGAACTTGACTCGAACTCATGATATCTGGTTTTGACTACACTTGTGTGTTTCTTTGCATTGCATTTGCATTGGTGCGCCTAGGACACCGTGTTTGCCATCTGCTATTCCTGAACGGTTTGCCAGAGGCTTGTCTTGTCAAGGCATGACCATAAGGCTGACCGGTTGTGGGCTCTGCCAGTATGGGAACACAAACCCCGGTTTTACCGGGGCACCCTTTTCGACCATTCGACCTAGTGCATATTCGGATCCATAGTGACCATTCCAAGCTAGGACAGGTTGCTTACCCGATAGGTTGTTTGAAACCGCTGCGTGCGTAGTGAAACCCTAGCTCCTGACAAAATAGGACAGGGAAACCCTACCCCAACATAGGAGTGTCTTGGCTCTCACTTATCTGTTATGTGCTTTTAGAGTGCGTCTCTACAGGAATGCATATATCAGTTTACAAGTTCGGGCATCAGGCCTGCGGGCACCAGATCAGTATTTGGGAATCAGTTTACCTGAGGGTATCAGATTTGAGACTGAATTTTGGGGGCAGAATTCAGTAGAGGGCACAGTCATCCTGCTACACTCGTATCTGTTTTGGTGAAGTTGAGCTGAGGTGCTGTCTGTTTCTCTTTTGCTAGATAGTCCTGGAACTATAGCTTCAGAAGGCTTCGATATCCCCCGGGTACATTGGACTAGTGCTGATAGACTTTGTTAGGTCAGAAATTCAATTCAAGGGCAACCAGTGTTCTTTCGCTGAGGCAAGGCAAAGAAAGG